>JAAGEH010000393.1:9114916-9189164 GCA_011751065.1 Lasiurus cinereus | reverse complement strand
GGCTGATCTGCCTGCTGGTCAAACTCCTGGTTGAGGGGACAATTTGCATATTAGTCTTTTATTATATAGGATATATACTGAATGGCCAGGATATACACTCAGTGTATACTCTGGAGTGAAAAATTGTGCCTGGTTGAGCTATCCAACCCTAGAAAGAAATTTCAAAGATTAGAAATCTAATCCTGTTAACTGAAAAAAAAAAACACCTCATGTAAATGTTTTGATTGACATTTTAGACTTTCAATTAGCTCACAATATAAACATAATTTCTCTTTAGTATTTACCCTAAATTTTGTATTTTTAACCAGCCTTTCAACATGTATTCCAATTATTTCTATTGTTGCAGTTATCTATTGCTTCTTAAAAAAACACTTCTAAACATTATAGCATAAAACAAAAACCATTTTGTTCTGTGTATGATTATGTGAGTGAGAAATTTGATTGGAGTATAGTAATGGAAGCTGGAGATGCCTAAGACAGCTTACCTGGGCCAATTGTAAGACTTGGTTCTGCCTGTTGGTTGAATTTCTCTGTTTATTTTTTTTCCATGTTGCATCTGCTGGGACTAAAATGATCAAGAGAGTTCTTTAGGTTATGTGACATCTCATTTGGATGATGCATCTAAGCTCATTAATAAAGTTTTGTTTTAGTTTTTCTGGGATATTTTTCAGGAAATATGATTTGTTATCCTTGGGGGCACAGAAAGCTAAGAGAAAGTTTTGCCCTAGAAGGGTCATGATTTTTGGCTTGTCATAAAGATAAACCATAAACACACATGGGTCTTGGGAGTGGTTTAGTGAGGAGAGAGCATGAAAAGAGACAAGCTGGGTGTAAATTCCATTGCACCAATGTGGGATTTGATGTGAGTTCTTTAATCCTCTGACTCTCAATTCTCTTTTCTGCAAAGTGAATGAAATATGCTTACTCTTAAGATTTTTATTAGGCATTGATTATTGGGACACAGTCCTCTTTGGGTCTCAGCATTTCACACATCCTGGAGACATTGACTGCCTTCCCTCCAGACTCTTTTCAAGGTTGAATGTATAGCGAGCAGATTTGGAGGAAAATGACTCCCTTTATGACAGAAGGCAGATGTATTTCCTAATCATGATAATATCTACCTCTGGGGCAAAGTTCAGATAGGCTTACTGTCCATTATAAAAGATTCAGGTTTCCTAAAACCAAAGTTTCCTGTACTGTGATTAACTAGTATGCAGGAGTGAGGTGGCCTTCTTCTTGCAACCTATGGACATTCAGATTTTAGAAAAAGCTGACACGCTGAATACCACTATTGCCATGACGAATAAGTCCTTTGTTTCTCATCAGGAGTCTGTGCTGTGAATTTGGTATGGAGGTAGGGAGGATATCAGCAGCCTCGATATTTCTCCTACTTGCTCTGTTTCCTTCTACTCTGTCTACTGCACTTCCTAATCCACCAGGCCTAGAATAAGTTTGTGTTCTTAATTCCTCTACCTATGTTAATAGCTTACCCCTTAAGCAAAACACCCTGACTAGAATTCACCAATCTTGGCTCTCTTAAAGGAGAAAATAAAGGAGTCTAGAAAATTCTTTTAGTCTTTTCTCCATAAAAATTTGCTGAATTTTGGTGTCAAAAGCTGAATATTAACACTATATTTTCCTTTTCGCATTCCTGTTTTTAAAATTCTAAATCTCCCCCTACACAAATTTTATTCACAGAATAGAATCACCAAGATTAGATAAGAAAAACACAAAACAGAACATCTCATGAATATTTTTTAAAAGTACCCATTATTACTAGCTCTCAAGAACTACATGGAGTAACTCCTATCTCCCACTAATCTGTAGAACTGATCATTACATTGTGATTGTTTGGTAGCACCCCTTAGTGTAGAAAGTTTCTTTGAGGTAGCTGGCTATTTCAAATCCTATATTCCTACCCCTTCAGAAAGCTCAGTATCCTTCATGCCAGGTAAAGAAAAGGAAGACGTAGAAATCTACTGAACAAAATGAAGACATTCCTGTATGTATTTCTACAAACATGCCTCTCTCTAGCCATTTCTGAGAACTGAAATATATATATATATATCTTACTCAAATTCTCAATGTCATTGTCAGCTTTCTTAAGCACAACTTAGGTTGGCTGAAAATCAGGTGAAAGAGAAGACAGTGTCTAGCAATGTCATAAAGTACATTTTATTTCCATTTTGAGAAGTGGGTGATCCTGGATTAATTCTTCCCAGTTTTGTGCAGTATTCAAATTAGAACTCATATCATCTGGAGTTGAATTTTATTTATGGACTTCAAACTACATTCTTTTTATGGACCTAAAGCATTAATTCAGTTTTTATAAGGAGGTCATTCATTTTTTACAAGGTAGAGACAGGGGAGGTCAGTCAGTATGTCCACCAACAACACTGAATCACCTCTCTTCTCTCAGGTATATACTGAAAGTCATTAGAGTACTTACTGTTCTCAATTTATCTCAATTCAACATATTGATCATTTACTAGGTAATTAGCATGTGTCTGAGCACTGAGTGGAATATCAAATAAATCCCTGGAGCTTATAACCTTGTTGGGTCATCTTGACCCCTGAATGAAAAATAATGTAAAGTAAAATAAAAATTGTGCCAAATATAGAGTAAAACAAAAGAAATGGAAGCATATATCCATACAAAGGTTTGTCTATAAATGTTTATAACAGTTTTACTCACAATATCCCAAACCTGAAGCAACCTATATTATTGTCTTATTGTTGTATAACACATTACCTAAATATTTAGTGACTTAAACCAACACACAGTTATTATCTCACAGTTTCTGTGGATCAGGCCTTTGGGAACAGTGCAGCTGGGTTTTTCTGGCTCTAAAGGCTGGACTGAAATGGGAAGCTTTGCTTCCAACAAGGCTCACTTGCATGGCTATTGGCAGTTTCTCATTGCATGGGCTTCTCCATAGGGCTCAATGCTATTAAGTTTCCTCACATCATGGTAAATGACTTCCCGTGCAGTGGGTGATAACAGAAGAGATCAAGGAGGAAGTCCTAAATCCTTATTGGACCTGGTTGCAAAAGTTGCATGCCATCATTTCTGTTGTATCCATTAGAAAAGAGTTGCTAGGATGGAATCCAAGATGGCGGCATAGGTAAACACCTACACTGCTGCCTCACACAACAATTTCAAAACTACAACTAAAAGACAGAACAGACATCATCCAGAACCACAGGAAAGCTGGCTGAGTGGAAATTCTACAACTAGAAGGAAAGAGAGGGGCTCACAGAGACCCAGAGGAGCTGCAAAAAGCTGAGGTACGGAGAAGCGCGCGGAGAGAGCAGATGCCAGAGAACCTGGCTGGCTTTCTCTGGCTACAGGGAAACGGAGACTCCCAACGGCAATGAACCCCTTATCCTACGACACTAAACCCCAGATCCAGCCAAAACTCATACAGGGGGAGTTTGGACTGTGAAAAGGGAGAAGTGCATAGAAATTTAGGGGAGTCGCAAAAGATCAGAAGTCTGGTGACGCACATGGCACTGCACGCAGAGGGCCGACTGCTGATTGTGCTGATGGCTTTCACAAGTGGGCAGGAGAAGGACCCTCCCACCTGTGCCACTTCTAACTCCACTAAACCCCTGTTTTGGGCGAAACCCTGGGGACCCAGACTTATATGGTCACAGAGCACAGGGGAGCCGAAAAGGCAGCAGTCTAGAGGCACTGCGAGAGAGTCCGTGCACACAGGGACCCCTCCAGTGATTACCCAGTCATGTGAGACTCAGGGGCTGTGGAGGGAGGGGCCGACTGGAAGGCAAGGCGGTGCCTTAAGCCCTGAGACTCCACCCATCCCAAGCTCAACAGAGAGGCTTCTGCAGATTTGCAAGTCTGGTATCATAAGGCTGAATCCAACACAGAAGTTCTCCCGGCATAGTGAAAATGCCGAGACAAGGGAAGAGATCACAAACAAAAGAAATGGAGGAAAAGAAATGACTGGATATAGAGTTCAAAACCACGGTTGTAAGGTTTTTCAAGAATATGCTAGAAAAGTTGGATAAAGTTAGCGAGAGCCAAGAGGAGATGAAAAAGGACCAACTAGAAATGAAAAAGAACCAACTAGAAATTAAACATATAAAAAATATTATTCAGAGTCCTAACAGCAGACTAGAGGAATCCAAGAATCAAGTAAAAATTTTGAAATATAAAGAATCAGAAAACACTCAACTGGAAAAGCTAGAAGAGAAAAGAATCCAAAAATGTGAAGATAATGTAAGGAGCCTCTGGGACAGCTTTAAGCGTACCAACATCAGAATTGTGGGGTGCCAGAGGAAGAGAGAGAACAAGATAGTGAAAACCTATTTAAAGAAATAATGACTGAAAACTTCCCACATCTGGTAAAAGAAATAAACTTACAAGTCCAGGAAGCACACAGAACCCCATATAAAAGGAATCTAAAGAGG
This sequence comes from Lasiurus cinereus, assembly GCA_011751065.1. NCBI lineage: Eukaryota > Metazoa > Chordata > Mammalia > Chiroptera > Vespertilionidae > Lasiurus > Lasiurus cinereus. The sequence goes on along the minus strand of JAAGEH010000393.1, from coordinate 9,184,733 downwards.
ACCACACCAAGACACATCATAATTAAAATACCAAGAGCAAAAGACAAAGAGAGAATATTAAAAGCACCAAGGGAAAAACAGTTCATTACTTACAAGGGAGCACCCATACAACTGTCAGCTGATTTCTCAACAGAAACGATGCAGGCCAGACGGGAGTGGAAAGAAATATTCAACGTGATGAATAGCAAGAACCTACAACCAAGAATACTCTATCTAGCAAAGCTATCATTCAGAATTGAAGGGCAGATAAAGAGCTTCACAGATAAGAAAAAGCTAAAGGAGTTCATCAACTCCAAACCAGTATTATATGAAATGCTGAAAGGTACTCTTTTAGAAGAGGAAGAAGAAAAAGGTAAAAGCCAAAAAATTATGAACAAATACGTATCTATCAACAAGTGAATCTAAAAATTAAGGGAATTAAAAATTTGATCAACAGAATAAACTGGTGAATATAATAGAATCAGGAGCACAGAAAGGGAGTGGACTGATAATTCTCAGGGAGAAAGGGGTGAGGGGTGTACAGGGAGAGACTGGACAAAAATCATATACCTATGGATGAAGTCAATGGGAGGGAAGTAAGGGTAGAGGGAAGGGTGGGAGCCGGGTGGAGGGGAGCTATGGAGGGGAAAAAAGAGAAACAAATGTAATAATCTGAATAATAAAGATTTAATTAAAAAAAGAAAAAGAAAAGAGTTGCTAAGTTTAGCCCACATTGCAAAGGAAAAAAAAATTAGTCACCATTACTTAAATGAAGTGGTATCAAAAACCTTGTGGACATATTTTAAAACCACCATGCAATCTAATTGTCTATCAACAGGAGACTCCATAAAGAAATTGTTTGGATTATCATACAATGAAATACCACTTAGTAATAAAAACTAATAAAATTTTGATACACACAGGTAAATCTCGGAATAATCACACTAAATGAAAGCAGTCAGACAAAGAAACATATTGGAAGACTTTATTTATATAAAATTCTAAAAACTGCACACTAAGGTGTATCTAGAGAAAGTAGATCAGTGGCTCTCTGGGGAATGGTGAAGGAAAGAGGCAGGGGTTCCAAAGGAAGACAAAGAAACTTTGGGAGGTGATGGATATACTAAGTATCTTGTTGTAACAACTTTAGAGATATGCAAATATGTCCACTAATCAAAGCTTAGGTTTTAAAGATGTGGAATTGATTGTATGCCAATTATACCTCAATAAGGCTGAAAACATTATGGTAAAGACAAGAATTTCTTAAGTTCATCTGCTAATTATATTTTCTAGAACTTTATTTTTTACCTCTGTCTCTTTAGTCCCTAAATATCATTAATAAGTCTGGGACTTATTCATTATAGGATAGTTTTCAGCATGGAAGGAATGTATTAACCTCTTTTAACATAAGGTAATACTTTTGGTATTGTGGGTTCTTACTCAGTTAATCAATTCATTTCAGGTTATTTTTATTTTTAGGAGACATCTTGAAGAGTTTTAATATAGCCAACAATGTCATTTTGCTTTGTGTGTTCATCCAAAATGAAAACAATGTCTTCCTCCACAAATATGTTCCTCTATCTCAATTTATTAAATGATTTATAGGACCATGGTCTAGAATCATACTACTTTTTTATTGATATTTTTCTTCCTCAACCCAACCCTCACAATTTGTTATTACTTCAACAATATTCACTGAGCAACTACTGTATGTCAGACATTGTACTGGTTATTAAGTGCCTAGTGGTGAGAAAATGTACTTGATTCCTTCCCTTAGGTATTTTACATTTTAGTGGAGAATATAGTCTCCAAATCTGGTCAATGAAATGCTTCTTATATGTTCTCAGTTCTCCATTCCCATCTTTACTGATTCTGTAAAAATTTGTCATATCTTGTTCAAAGTAATTTTCTAATTAGTATCTCTCTTTTTTCCCTTCTCACACTACTCTGTTCTCCATAGAGCTGCCAAAAGCTTCTAAAACATATATCTGATTATGGTATTTTCTTTTTTTTTAATTAATGTATTACATGTGTACATATCTTCCCATTGCCTCTCCCACCCCACTCCCATGCATGCCTTCACCCCTCTCCCCCGTGTCTTGCATCCATTGGTTATGCTTATATGCATGCATACAAGTCCTTTGGTTGATCTCTTATCTACCCCACCTCTCCCTAACATTCCCACTGTAATTTGACAGTCTGTTTGATGCTTTACTGCCTCTGTATCTATCTTTTTGTTCATCACCTTATAATGTTCTTTATTATCCATAAATGTGTGAGATCATGTGGTATTTTTATTTCATTGACTGGCTTATTTCACTTAGTATAATGCTCTCCAGTTCCATCCAGGTAGCTGTAAATATTAAGAATTCATTCTTTTTTATGGCAGCATAAAATTCCATTGTGTAGATGTACCATAGTTTTCTGATCCAGTTATCTGCTGACAAGCACCAAGGCTGTTTCCAAATCATAGCTATTGTAAATTGTACTGCTATGAACATAGGGGTGCATAAATCCTTTCTGATTGGTGTTTCTAGTTTCTTAGGATCTGTTCCTAGGAGTGGGATTGCTGGGTCAAATGTCAGTTCCATTTTTAGTTTTTTGAGGAAACTCCATACTGTTCTCCACAGTGGCTGCACCAGTCTGCATTCCCACCAGCAATGCACCAGGGTTCCTTTTCTCCGCATCTTTGCCAACACTTGTCATTTGTTTATTTGTTGATGATTGCCATTCTGACAGGTGTGAGATGGTATCACATTGTCCTTTGGATTTGCATCTCTCAGATAATTAGTGACTTTGAGCATGTTTTCATGTGTCTCTTGGCCTTCCTTCTATCTTCTTTCGAAAAGATTCTATTTAGGTTCATTGCCCATATTTTTTATTAGATCATTTATCTTCCTTTTATTAAGTTGTATAAGTTGCTTATAGATGTTGGAGATTAAACCTTTATCTGTGATAACATTTGCAAATATATTCTACCATACAGTGGGTTTTCTTGTTTTGTTGATGGTTTCTTTTGCTGTGAAAAGCTTTTTATTTTGATGTGGTCCCATTTGTTTATTTTTTCTTTAGCTGCCACTGCTCTAGGAGCAGTATCAGTGAGGAAGTTCTTTCAGCATATGTCTGAGATTGTGCTGCCTGTGGATTCCCCTAGTATTTTTATGGTTTCCTGTCTTATGTTTAAGTCCTGTATCCATTTTGAGATATTTTCTTATTCAGATCATTTTGGTGGGTCCATATTATCAGCTGAATGAAGTCCAAATTCCCTTCATGACTTGACCATTACCTGCGGACTCAGCCTTAATTTCACTAACTCATTTCCCTCATTTATTCTAGCATACTGTCCAACTCAAAAGTTCCTCATCATCCTGTGTGCTCCTATCTGCTTATGTACTTTGTATCTGCTTGGAAATTACCTTTGATCTCTCCTTCACCCAATACATTTCTGTGCATCCTTAAATTTACCAGTCACATGAATATCCTTTTTAAAATCACCATCCATAAGTGGAACTGATCAGTTTATCAGTCTCTCAAACTCCCACAATATTTGTATATTCTTATAATTTAGCAATTACCAGGGTATTAGCGTACCTCAGTATTGAGGAAGAAAAAGCTACCCTACCTCCCAGGTAGGCCATGCTGTTATTCTGCTGAACAGAACATTTTCACAGAATATCAAAATGATATGAGGTCCCTGTGTAACTTATCCACACAATGAATTAAAACATAAACAAGAACTTTCCATAATCACATCTGAGCTTAGACAAAAACAAAGATACTGTACTAATCACAAAGAATAGCCACAGACAGCCCTTCCCCAGCTAACATGGAGGCTGCTGGTTCTTTACAATGACAAGTTTAACCCCATTCCATTCTTCCTTTCTTCTACAGAAAAATTATTAATATATTCAATGATAGGATTATCCCCACTTTTTGACAGTACCTAACCCAAAGCAAATCTCTGCTTTTTTGAATCTTCCCCAAAATTATCCAACATGAGCCCAAATCCTGTAAGTCCCCCTAACATGCTCTGAGATTCCCTTTTATTCCCCATGTATAAGGTCTTCTTTGCTGCAGTAAATAATAAAGCCACCTTTGAATGCAGGTATATTTCTGGTGTTTTGTTTGTTTGTTTTTTGCTGTTTGGCATCAAAGCATTTGCATATTTGATCTTTTTACTAGACTATGAAGATTTTGAGACCTGGGCATTTATTCATTCATTCATTTTGGCACTCCCTGTACCAAGCATAGTGCCTGACTACATAATGAGTGTATGTTTGTAGAACAACTGGATGAATGGGTATTTTATGCTTGAAAGCATACACTTCAACAGATAGAAGAAGCTGCTCTCAAAAAAACATGTTTTTTTCTCATCAGAGTGTTCTGCTAGTCTGCTACTGACTGAGTTTGCTTTTATATGTGACGGTGCTCCTGTGGTTTGGATGTGATTGCCTTTGACCAGTTCCCACTTATGTCTTTGTTTCTGAAGTGGCAATGTCTTGTATTGTACCTGTACAGTTCTTCATGATCCTTACCACTCCCAGCATGCATAGCTACACTGCCCACTAGGTATGAAGATACTGTTATGCCAACTATACATTCCCGGAAATAAGTCACAGTAGGAAAGCAGATTAGGACAGTTTAAAGTATGGGGAAAGAGAAACTATAAAAAACTAGAAAGAAAATTGATTTCTAACTCCAGTTAGATCTCATACTTGTTCTGACTTTATGGATGAGTCAAAGTATAATATAGTTGTCCTCTCTTTCTAGGACTCTTTTTAGCTATAGATTTCCAGAGCCTCCTCAACTTTAATCTTATGGATTTTCCTGTTTTGTGCTTTAGCAACATAGTATTCAAAGTGGAATAAAAAATGCTAGTTCTATTCAAGGTACTTATCCCATTTTTGTGCAGTATAGCAGAGTGGTTAAAACTAAGTTTTTGCATTAGAAAGACATGGATTGGAATCCAGGTTCATAAAATTCCTGAAGTTACTTAATCTTTCTCAATCTTAAAATTTTTATGTGTAAATAGACATATCAATAACAAATACCTGGTAGAATTATGGTAGGGGTGAAATGAAATAGCAAACCACTTCCCCTGCACATAAATTGCTCAAAAGTTATAGCTGTTATTCCTCTAATTAGATCATTATATTTCATTAGCAGAAATGGCATTTCTCAATCTAAGATGAAAATAAAATATTATGTGCTATATAATATTATATTTATAACATACTATTTTGTGCATTATCATGGTTTATAATATATCATGTATATTATAGTTTATAAACTAAAATATAATGGCTTATATTAGTCAAACTTGTCATTTCTATAATAAAAATTTTGCAAAACTGGTATAATACATCTTGCCTGAAATTAACTTCTAACTCTAGAAAAATAAATTATTCATAATACCTATCACAGCAGGAGTTTCAGTGATTGGACTGGATGACTTTCAAGATTCCCTGTTGTCAGAAAGAGAACAGTGAATTGCATAAACAGCAGGACAGACTAAACCAAGTGGGAAAAGAAGCAGAATCTAGAGAGATAAGCATTTTTGTCATATCCACCTGCAGATGACAAAAGGAAGTTCAGTGAAACTGAAAATGTTAACAGAATGATGATAGGTAATTGGTTGTACTAAGCAGACAGTTAGTGGCAGAGAATTCAGGAAAGAGTTAGAATATAGCAGAGCAACTGGTTAAATATGTAAATAAGATAAATTAGTATTAGCAGTAGCTAATATTCATAAATTCTTTTTATATGCTAAGTGTTGTTCTAAGTTACACTTGTTAGTTCTTTTAATCCTCATAACACTCCAATATAGTGAACTATATTATTTGTACTTACAAATGAGGATATGGAAATAAAGTGGAAAAAGGTGAAACTTGATTCTAAACAAAAGTCTTTGTTAGGCCTCTTTGAGTTTGAGTTTCTTCATGTATATGTGATCTCTGCCATTGTATTATTCATGTTTAGAAGATCAGTTTGGATAATTTTAATATCTTTTCTTGGAAATGTTTTCTTACATGGCAGCCTAGACTTACATTTTATTTTTTATTTATTTATTTTATTTTTTTTAAATTAAATCTTTATTATTCAGATTATTACATTTGTTTTTCTTTTTTCCCCTCCATAGCACCCCCCCACCCAGCTCCCACCCTTCCCTCCCTCCCGTTGACCTCATCCATAGGTGTATGATTTTTGTCCAGTCTCCCCCTGTATACCCCTCACCCCCCTCCCCCTGAGAATTATCAGTCACGGGTGGGTCTGGAGCAGCAAGTCCTCCGATGGCTCCGCCATGAGTGACTCTTCAGTCCACAGGCCGACGCTCTACCCACTGAGCACACCTCCCCCTGCTGCCACAGCGGCAGCACACACACATGGGGGGGGCCACGGGGTCGCAGGGGTCAAGGGAACCAGCACCGGCGCTTGCTATTGCAGGTCCGGCCCGGCCCAAGCCGCACCAGAAGCCCTGAGGGCAGGTGCCCTGGCAGCTCGAGAGCCGAGGACGCACCGCTCAGCACGAGGGTCTCAGCGCCTCAGCCTCAGCGCCTCAGCCTCAGCACGAGGGTCTCGGTGCCTCAGCCTCAGCACGAGGGTCTCAGCCTCAGCCTCAGCACGAGGGTTAGACTTACATTTTAGAGTTAACTACGTGGAGACAAATATTTTATCAATTTAAAAACCCTCAAAGAAAAAAGATGTGTTTTCTGATAGCACTTGTATAAAAATCCTCATGTAGGGTCAGATTAGCCAGTTCAGAATCACATGACCATTTTAGATCCAATCACTCTGGCCCAGGGACTGATCATGTGCCCTCCTGAGTCAGATGGAATAGGGTATGCATGGGAAAGTAGGGTTCAATTATCAGAAGAAAGAGATATGTTTTTGTTTACTCAAAACAGGATGTACATATAAGACCTGATGCATAAAATAGGATCTCAGTTTCTGAAATACAGAAACTCATTAGCACATTTGACCCACAAAATGGAGAATTACCTCAAATGGAATGTATCTAATGAATTATTGAACAAAAGCCAACTTCTCTTGGACTAAGAACAGCTTAGTCAAAGAATTTTGGGTGTGATGAAGTCTAATTGAGATCAGGTAATTCCATCTATAAAAATAAGATACTGTGAGAGCAGGGATAACACATTACACTTTAAGTATTAAGAGTCTATGATTCTATTACAATGTAATATAGAAAGAATGCTTTCATTAGTAAAATGCCCCTGGTAGATACACTCTCAAGGTGAATTTTTGTTAACTGATTTTCAAAATAGAGAAAGACATCACTCCTAGATGTCTTTTAAGATAAGCTTACTAACATCAAATTGTCTGGATCTCTGAATTAAGAAGTATTTTCAACATTCAAATGAAATAGAAATTTTGTTAGTTAGTGAAAAAGCCCTGGGCTTAATAATTGTGTTTGTGTTATTCAACTAACAGGGTTTTCTGATAAAAGTTAGCTACTTTAAAAAATACAGGAAATTGGTAGTTACTGTCTAATCTATTGTCAGTGTAAGAATTCTGAGATTGTGTTTGAACTAAGCTGAAAAGAATGACTTTCCCAGTTACTTTTTATTCCAGTATTACCTCCTATAAGTATTAACATGGCTCATGTTCTGAACCAAGAAGGGATAACTATAGTGGGCTCTGGTTCATTGGGCTGCTTGGATTTAGGTAACTAATATAGAGTTACCTAAGTTTCTATTTCTACAAAGGAAAATGGCTTATAACAAATATTCCACAGAGATTTACTAATGATGAAAAATATATTGTTTAGTGATATACATATTATAAAATTATATATTTTTTTATTGAGGGAAAGTAAAATTTAGGTTAGTGATCATCTTTAGGGAGTGGGAGTCAGGAGGAAAACAAAGAGAAAGATTTCACAGATATACTAATATTAGTAATTATCTTGTTCTTAGATTGGATATAGGGCTCAGAGTATTTATTTCCTTTATAATTTACTCTCCTTTATAACTTACCTAAGTATTATATAGTATATCTTCTGACTGTATCAAAATTATATAATAAAACAAAAAAAAAACACAACAGAATTAATTCCTTTAGGCTTGGCTGGTGTGACTCTGTGATTGAATGTTGACCTATGAACCAGGAGATCATGGTTCTATTCCCAGTCAGGGTATATTCCCGGGTTGTGGGCTCTATCCCCAGTGTAGGGGGTGCAGGAAGCATCTGACCAATATTTCTCTCTCTCCCTTTCCCTTCCTTTCTCTGAAATCATTAAACATATTTTAAGCTGAAACCAGTTTGGCTCAGTGGATAGAGCGTCGGCCTGCAGACTGAAAGGTCCCAGGTTCGATTCCGGTCAAGGGCATGTACCTTGGTTGCGAGCACATCCCCAGTAGGGTGCATGCAAGAGGCAGCTGATCGAAGTCTCTCATTGATGTTTCTGGCTCTCTATCCCTCTCCCTTCCTCTCTGTAGAAAATCAATAAAATATAAACATATATTTTAAAAAATAATTCTTTCAGAGAAAACACGCCAGCACCTTGAGTAAAAGGTACTCAGAAGGGCAAAATGATTCAGTTCAATTCCTTAACCCTGTACATCTGTAGTCTAAATTAGACTCCTTTCTAGTTTAACACATACTAAAGAGGTTTCACAGAGTATTTAGGGAGATGGTTGACACAAGCTTACTCTGACTTCCTTGTGTAGACATAAAATATAATTTAACTCATATAACCTTTTTTTTCAGTATTTATGACATATCGGTCACTGTGCTCTATACTAAGAATTCAAATATGGAAAATGTCTCTGTACTTTATAGTGTTTCAGAAGTATTATTTGTCTTACAATGTTGTACAAAGTGCATCTGAAATACAGGAGAAGGTGACAGGAGACACAAACTGGGATGACAACAATTCCTGATTCCCACAGTGGCCGACCTTGATATATCAGCCATCTTATCTAGCCATGCTATCTCTACTTGGAATTTGATAATGAATGTAAAGCTATTGGTCATAAGTCACTTTTGGGTAGGACTCTGGAAGGGGAAATCCAAAAGCTCTTCTGTACAGGTCACCTCAGGGTTGAGTTGTTTAGCTCTTGCTGAGGTTCTGGGAGGCATCCAGAATTTTCCCAATAATTCTTCTTTCCATTCTTCAGTCACAATCCATTTCTATCTTTTACAATCCATGAAATTGGCCAGGTGCTGGAGGTTTCAGAATGGAGGCAGCATTTGTGCTGAAACTTGAAGAATAAACATGAATTTTCTAGCTAGACTTCTAGGCAGAGCATATATATTTTTTATTTGCATGTTAGCTCTTTGTTAGTGCCAAGTTATTTTCACCCAGGGTATTCCTTTGGAATCTGACAGGTCAGGGTGAAAAATAGGAACAAACACTACTGAGAATAAACTTTTGAAGCGTCTAGGAAAGATTGAATTAAAATGTCTCTTTTCTTCAGCAATCCATGTACTTCAAGTGTTTGAGCAAATACCAAGTAGAGATTTATGCTTTTGGTGTTGTCAGTTTAAAATGAACTATCTCGTGCCAAGAGAAGTTTATACACACAAATTATATAATTAAAAAACCCCTACATTTTACATATTCAAAAATGAGAAAATTAAATCATGAAACTGGAATTCTCAAAACTGATTATTTATTTGCAAACATGACCGGAAACTCAATAACGAATTAAATGTAACCATTATAGAATGCTTAGGCAAATATTTTGGCAATAGTAAAGCTTATAAAATGTTAATTGAATTAAGGTCTCATTTGTTTATTACAAAGATTAGGTAATCAGGTAACCAAATCAATCAATTGATTTACTTGCCTTAACCAAATAAAAAGTCAATTAGGTTGAAGGGAAAAAGCCAATCATATAGATAAAACAAACAAAAAAATCAGGGTTGGATTAAAGAAAAGTTGTTTTGAGAGCAATTGGGTTGGCATAGTAAGAAGGAACTGAAGAACTGAAAGTAAAAACATGAAAAGTTTTCATTGTAAAAACTTTTTGATCATCTGTTTTTGGTCTGATCATTCTACCCAGAGAGCAACTGGATATTTCTGCAGAGGCTTTGAGGATTGGGAGTTCCAGAGTAGTTAAAAGGAATCAGCAATTTTCCCAGGGACATAATGTATAAGCACCATGGCAGAATTTGACATACTAATCTGATTTGCCATGTACTTAGCAGATTTGAACACATGACCTCTCTTCAGACACTCCAAAGATAACTAAAGCACTTACAGCTTTTTCTGTCTGAGGGATTTGGAGTGTTTTCTGACCAAATTCCTATTGGAGATTACTTTGACAATTTCTTAAACTTAGGGTTTGTATGTCTAAAAATCCACAAGACTTCAAGTAGCTAACAAATTCTCAAAGCTTCTTAACTGTGGAATGGCCAAGTACTTCTCTAACAGAGCTGGCAGTTGTACAAATCTGACGTTAGAATTCCATCATAAAATGTAGAAATGGACCAGCTGAAATTAAGTGAGACATCAGCTATGTATACACTCAAATAGATTACACTGATGGAATCAACAAAAGTGGTTTGTCTTTAAATATTTAGAATTTTCTGTGAAGATATAAACCAAAGGAGTCTGTCAACATGGCTTGTCTTCTGAGCTGTAATAAACAAATAAAGCCCACGTTAGTGAGATAGGTATCCAAAGATTTGGATATCACTTTGTTTGTAAATGTTGTCGCTTTTAAAAGATTTACTTGGGAAGTAAAAAAATCAATAATTATGCAACTGGTTGGAAAATTGAAAAGTCCCATTAAGCTTAAAAGGAAAAATAAGTCCCTGACTAACCTTCATGTCTTGCTACCCAAATAGAATCTCTTGACTTTCTACGCTGCCTCCTCTATTAAGTCCATATTTCTAAATGACAAACTGGTACTACTATTTCTTCAAGTTATTAATTTTAGGCATCTTGTTATGATGTTATACTACCTATTTTTCCTCCTACCCATCTCCTATTATATACAACTATTTTAAATTAAATCAATACTTAGTGTAAAATCATTACAACCTTGTAAATACTAGTCACAGTAGAGCTAAAGCCTATGTGCTTAATGCTATGATATATTTCTTCCTTTGCAGCAGTTTTTTACCTAGTCAATTTTTTTCATGTGTAGTGCTTGCTATCTACATATTCTCTTCTAACCTGTGCCCAACCAAATGCTCCAGAAAATAAAGTGAACTTATTAATAGTTTTTCCTGGAAGACATCTGATTATGGTCTCTCTGTTCTCTTCAATATGGGCTGCATAGCCAGATACCTTGGAGTCCTCTTTGTTGCTTTAGTGGGCTAGTTCTATTTTTCTCACATTTCAAATTTTTTCTTTTCATTTTACTCCCTGAGTTTGCTAGAGCCCATTCTTCTGTGGCTTTTATTGAAATAATGAATGGGAGGAAAATATATTTTCCTCTGTATATCTGAATGTCCTTATTCTTTGCTCATCTTGGAATAATTTGAGAAGGAATGCTTCATCCTTTTGAAGGTATTGTTCCATTGTTTTTTAACTTACAATGCTATTTATTAAGTTATAGGGACTTCTCTTCCTGGCACTGGAACCTTGGGCTGGGGAACTTGGTATGGGTCTGAGACCTTCTCTCTCAGAGGAGACCTCTGCAGCTGAGATATCCCTCCTGATTTTAAACCACACATGGGTGTGGAACCAGCCTGTTTTGAGTCTTTACCCCCTCCTAACAGTATTGATATGGCTTCTTCTTTATGTTATTAGAGGACTTCAGTTCCTTGATTTCAGGCATTTTGAAAGATGGCTGTCATATAATTTATTGTAATGTTGATATGGTTGTGGCTGGTTCCATATACCACATATACCCATGCTGCCATCTTGACTGGAAGCCCACATTACAAAATCAGATTAAAAGGTTCTAAAAATGTGGGTCTGACTTTGGCAAGTTTTATTATATTGGGTTTGAGTAGAGATCTAGCCATTTTACTAGGGCACTTCAAAGTGCCAGTCTTCTTGATCTATATGGTTTCTCTCCTAGAAGCCTCCTATCTTGTTCTTGGGACCAGATGTTCAAGTTGCTAGTATTGTTCACAAAGATGTAATGGGAAAGGGCAAAGGGGGACATAACCACCTGTCAATTATTTCCCACCCTTTCTATCTGCTCCCATTTCATATGGCTCTATTGGGATCATCAATCATAAGAGACTTCCATCTGATTACAGAAGTGAGCATGTTACTCAGGGCTGGATAAGTTATAGATAGACTGTATACAATTGCTGTGTGATTTTTTTCTCCTGGTATAGATATGACCCAGGAAGGGATAATCAGAAGACAGAGAGCTGGAGGAATCATAGTCTTTCTTCGAATGATCATAGAAATGTGATCTGGATGCCATTCTAAATTGTTAGTGGTCACATTATTTCCACATGGAGAACACCTGTTCGAGGCAAGAGAAAGTGATGTCCAACTGAAATGATGGATTAATGGAGAATTAATGTGGTAAATATAGTGTTTGAGTTCTGGGAACCAGCCATACCCAAGCTTGCTTCACCTGAGAAACTTTATAGAGATGAGAAAATAATGAGAGTCTCTTTTAACTTACATACAATTACGATTTCTTTCCATTCTTCATAATCTAATGTGTCCTGGCTAATGCAGTGTTGTCCTAAGGGGCATATTTAGGATTTTGGTACGAATAACTTTCCTTTTTTTTCTGAATGGAAATAAGATGTTTTAAAACAAGGCATTGGAGCTCTAATTTTTGTATAATACAAACATGGTTCAAACTGCTTTAAGCAAAACATTACTTTTATAGAAATAAAAAGTTAAGGTATTGACCAGGCACAGCTGGATTTAGGTGTTTAAAAAATGTCTTTAGATGATCCTTCTTGCTCTGCTCTGCTTTCTGTGGCTGCACTGTCCTCAGACAGTCTTCCTGTGTGGTGGTAAGATTCCATCAGCTCTAATCTTACTAGGTGTACCAGTTAATAATGAGGATTTTGTAATCAAAGAAAACATGATAACTTCAAGAGAAAGATAAAAAATGCTTTATTCAAAGTAATGTCCATTGCTAGCTACACATTTTTCCCATCTTTAGGTAATTTGTGGATACCGTTCCAAATAGAACTTCTCTTGTTTTGAGGCAAACCATTCAGAGACCCAGTTTTTCACTTCTTGGTATAGTTTGAAGTGCTGCTCAGAAGGTGCATGTGCCATCAATCTGAACAAGTGGTAACCTGAAGGAGCAAGATCTGGTGAATATAACGGGTGGGTTACTTCCTCCCAGGCAAGATCTTTTAATGTGTCTTTAACTGGTTTTGAAGTGTGTGATGATGCATAATCATGAAGCAAAATTACTTTGCCCTGTCTTCTGTCACATTCTGGTCATTTCACAATCAAAGCCTGGATCAAATTAATTATTTGTTGTCAGTAGCGATCAGTATTAAGGGTTTCACATGGTCTTAGAAGCTAATAATATACCACACCTTTAGGATCCCACCAAATGCAGAGCATTGTCTTCTTTCCAAAGTGTTTTGGCCTTGCAGTCGATGTTGATGATCAACTTGGATCAACCCGTGATTTTGTGCATTTAGGATTCTCAAAATAAATCCACTTTTCATTGCCAGTCATAGTTTGATGCTAAAAAGACTTTCCTTCATGCCAATGAAGCAACATTTTACTGATGACTTTTCAGTTTTCCATTTGTCTTTCGTTCAGATGATGTGTCATCCATTTTCCTTCCTTTAAAATCTTTCCCATTGCTTGTAAACATTTGGAAATTGTTTTCTGAGAAACATTTAATCTTTCTGCAAGTTATTTTTGAGTTTAACACACATATTCATTCAATAATGCTTGTTATTGTTGGTCTTCAAACTTTTTTGGTTGACCTGGACATTCTTTATCTTTTGCATTGAAACCATCACTTTTAAAGTGTTTAAACCAGCATTCACAAGTATCTTGAGATGGAGCATGTTCTCCATAAGCTTCCCGAAGTATATGATAACTTTTTCTTCAAATAATGAATTAAAACTTCCTGCAAATGCTCTTTTTTTGGCATGAAATTCAACATTTTTAAGCCTAAAGGTATCTATGATGTTAACACAGTCAGAAAATTTGACATATGAAGTTTGGAAGCTTGTTTCAATACAACAAAATAACATACATATCAAATCACATATATATCAACATATGTGTAACTCCATCTATTGAAAAAAATCCACATTAATAACTGGTACACCTAGTAAATCCTATCAGCCTAGAAAACCCTGAGATAAATCTTTTTTCATATTGACTCAGCCTGGATCTTGAACTTATCCCAGAACCAATCACTGTGATCAAGGTGTGGGGTGGTGATGGTAGTGGGGTCAGGCCTACCCAAACCTCATGGATACAATCAGATATGATTTTGAATATAGTTAGAAAAAAGCACAAGCAAATCTGGCATAAAATTATTAAACATGGAAAAAAAACACCTTAATAAGGATGAGCTGAGGAGTGACTCTTGATAAAATAGTAGAAAGAAACAACATACAAATGGCCAAAAAAATAAAAATAAAAAGGAGAAAGAAATACTGAGCTAAGGCAATTCTCATGTTAAAGTTATAAAGATAGCAAGAAGAAATTTTTTATAAAGAATATGAGTTTAGACCATATGTTGAATATAGATAATGTTTTTATTGAAATTAATTTCTTCTATATGATACTTCTCTCATCTACTTTGAAATGGCTAGGGGAGGAAATTTATAATTATATTTGCTGATCTATTCAAGTAGCATATATATGAATGATGGCCAACTGGGGAAATTGTGAACTAAATCACAATTTATTTGTAATAAAGTAGGAAAATATATTCATTGAAAGAAGAGTGGATATTTTCAGTGCTCTGGAAATAGAGTCCTAATTAATTTATAGATTTAAAAGGCCACTCTGACTCAGCCTCATAATTTGAGTAATAAAACTCTTCTAATGGCTTTATAACAGATTTATAAAATAAATGAGCAAACTTAATCAAACCACAGTGCTTGGCCAATACAAATGTTACTGTTGTCAGCAATGTACTCTTTCATGTGAGAGATTTAGTTGTAAATATGGGTGGCTACATCCTCCTATTCCATGAATATATTAGCTGGATCTTCATAAATGCATTTTCTCTGGTAGATTAAAGAAGGAATATTCTTAGCGATCAGCTGAAATAAAGAAATCATTTTCTTCTTTTTTATAGTAATGAACAATAATTTCTTTGAAGTTCCATAGAAGAATTTTTAAAAGAATCTCTAGGATATTATATTTAAAGGAGTTAAGTTTACCACCAATTATCATTTCAGTTGACTAGAACAAATATACAGAAGTGTCTACTTATTAGATGTTTTATGTATATGGGGCTTCAACATGGAAATACTTATATAGGCAGACAAGGTTACTGATTTATGATTTGTATTTTAAAATTACAGACCAGAAAGAAAAATAATTGTAGTCTATAGTCTGTAGTTGTTTCTTTGAATAAACAGACCATGCAAAGGGGCTGTCTGCAGTTAGAGGGAGGAGTCAAGGAACCCCTCCTTCCCACAAGGCTCTAGTGTGGCTGATCTCACCCATATGTACCTGAAGTTAATTCCATAACGTTAAATCAATGCATTAATCTATGTCTTGTTTTACATGTCCATTTCAACTCTTCTATTCTAGAGGAAATATTTAATGAGAAAAAGGAACCCTAATACACTGCTGGTGAGACTGCAGACTGGTGCAACCATTATGGAAAACAGTATGGAGTTTCCTCAAAAAATTGAAAATAGAGCTGCCATTTGATCCAGTGACCCCACTTATAGGAATAAGAATCCTGAAACACCAATCAGAAAGAACATATGCACCCCCATGTTCATAACAGTGCTATTTATAATAACTAAGATCTGGAAACAGCCCAAGTTCCCATCAGTAGGTGAGTGTGTAGAAAAGCTGTGGTATATTTACACAATGGCATATTATGTAGCTATAAGAAAGAAGGATCTCTTATACTCTGAGACAGCATGGAGGGACCTGGGAGAGTATTATGCCATGTAAAATAGCAAGTCAGAGAAAGATAGGTATCACATGATCTCACTCATATATAGAAACTAATGAACAAAATAAACTGGCAAACAAAATAGATCCAGAGACAAGCAGGGAACAGACTGATGAATTTCATAGGGAAGGAGGGGGGCAGGAAGATATTAACCCCAAAATTTATATGCATTTATGCATAACCCATGGACAGACAGTGAGATAAAGGCCTGGGGATGGGTGGAAGTGGGGTGGAAAGGTCAATGAAGGGAAAAAAGGGGACATCTGTAATACTTTCAACAATAAAAATAAATTTAAAAAAATTTTTAAAGCTCTCATCTGAGATTTTAGATTTAAACTGCCCTTTGGATTAAAATCACTATTTAGTCCCAAATCAAGAATAAAAATTTACCATGTATAATTTATTTTTTATTATATATATATGTGTGTGTGTGTGTGTGTGTGTGTGTGCGCGCACACACACACACATACTTTTATTGATTTCAGAGAGGAAGGAAGAGGGAGAGAGAGATGGAAACATCAATGATGAGAGAATCATTGATCACTTGTCTCCTGCACATCCCCTACTGGGGATTGAGCCCACAACTCAGCATGTGCCCTTGCCTGGAATCAAACCCAGGACCTTTCAATCAGCAGGCTGAAGCTCTATCCTCTGAGCCAAACTGGCTAGAGCTACCATGTATATTTTATTTTATTATTTTTTTATTGATTTTTTACAGAGAGGAATGTAGAGGGATAGAGAGTTAGAAACATCAATGAGAGAGAAACATCGATCAGCTGCTTCCTGTACACTCCCCACTGGGGATGTGCCTGCAACCAAGGTACATGCCCTTGACCAGAATCGAACCTGGGACTGTTCAGTCTGCAGGCTGACACTCTATCCACTGAGCTAAACTGGTTAGGGCTACTATGTATATTTTAATTACCTTTCACATTCAAGTCTTTAATTCATTTTAACAGATTTTTGTGTGCTCTGTGAGGTAGAGATAAAATTTCTTTCATTTAAAAATGAATATCTGCCGAAACCAGTTTGGCTCAGTGGATAGAGCATCGGCCTGCGGACTGAAAGTCCCAGGTTCGATTCTGGTCAAGGGCATGTATCCCGGTTGTGGGCACATCCCCTGTAGGGGGCGTGCAGGAGGCGGCTGATTGATGTCTCTCTCTCATCGATGTTTCTCTCTATCCCTCTCCCTTCCTCTCTGTAAAAAAATCAATAAAATATATTTTAAAAATGAATATCCAGTCATCCCAGTATTCGTACTGAATTATTTATTTTTCTCCCAGTTGTCTACAATACTAATTCTATCACATAATTTCCAAATATGCTATAAGTCTGTTTCTGAGCTCTCTTCTGTGTTACATTGCCAATGTGCCAGTCACTTTGTGGTTTTATTGTAAGCCTTAAAACATTTTTTTTAAAATTATAGTTGACATGCAATATATTAGTTTCAGGTGTACAACATAGTGATTAGGCATTTATATAACTTACCAAGTGATCACCCTTATAAACCTAGTTGCCATCTGATACCATACATAGTTATTAGAATATTATTGACTATATTTCCTATGCTGGACTTTACACCCCCATGACTGTTTTGATAATCGGCATTTTGTTATAATAAATGTCAATGGAACATGTGTTTTCTCTCCTCCCTTCCCCTCCCCTCCCCTTACCTCCCCTCTTCTCTTCTCTCTACCCCCACCCTCTCTTTTCCCTTCATCCCCTCTCTGGGAACATCTTGACAATTCTTGGTTGTGGCCTTTCTATAAGAATTTTAGCATTTGTCAAATTTCTAGAAAAGCCCTGAGGGAAATTTGATTGTAGTGCATGGAATCTATGCATTAATTCAGAAAGAGGACTCAAGATTTGTATTTTTCTATCCACTAAGGTATCTTCTTTATTTATTTAGATGTTCTTTCATGGCTTGCAACAAAACTTTATAATTTTCCCTATAAAAATTTTAAACATTTTATTAATTTCTAGGTACCTAATGTTTTTATTGCTACAGAAATTAAACTCTTCTTAAGAAGTATGCTTTTCTTTCTTTTCTTTTTTTTACTGGTATATAGAAATACAGTTGCTTCTTAAATATTGATTTTATATCCAGTCACTTTGCTATACTTTAATTTGATTAAAAATGGTATTTTAATGTTATCTATGAATAAATAAAATTCAATTTGTTCTTTTTCAATCCTTATATCTTTTTTCTTTCTATTTATTTTCTTCTCTCACTGTGCTAACTAGGAGAGGAAAATATAGGTGGACTAGGATGAGGTATCTCAATTCAACAGAAGTACCATGTTGAATACAAGTATTTATAATATATTTCTCAATACTGATTTTTTAATGGAAAATTTCTAAAATTTTTCCATTAAGAATGATACTGCAGTAGTTTTTGGTAGATACTCTTATCAGATAAGGAAGTACATATTTTTTACATGACTTTTCTAGTACCTAGTTGTATTGTAGTGGGGATGGAGAGCTTTAATCAAAATGCTTGGATATTCAGTTTTTATATCTAACATCACACTCACCCAGTTCTTAAGAAATGGATATCATTCCTGGGAAGGAAAAGAAACTCAGTGATTGAACTGCTCTTATAATTTGAAGTTTCTGGCCAGTACCCCTGCTAGTGATTGGATCTCCGAGATGCTTAGTAGCTGAGTAATTGCTATTCAGAATTTTTTTGCAGGAAATAGTATGCCAGGGACTAGAGAAATTAAGGACAATGTGGACATCAATAAATAACATAGTGGTGAAAACCACTGATAATTGAGAGACACTGTTAGCTAAATGAGTGCCTAAACTTATAAATTTATGGAAAAATACTTCACTGTTCTAGAGAAGGCATATATAGGTTTGATCTCTGAACACATAATAACCTGGCCACTCACTGTGTATGCGTGCACACGCACACACACACACACACGTGCACACACCCCTATACAGTGGTACCTTGAGATACGAGTTTAATTTGTTCCGTAACCTTGAGGCGTGGGAAACTATGAGACGTTCGAGTAGCAGTAAACTGGTGGGTCGTGTGCAGCTGCGCGATTACTCGTATCTCAAATTTTTCTCATATTTCAAAGCAAAAATCACTTGCTCGATGGCTCGTATCTCAAAAATCTCGCATGTTAGGGCACTCGTATCTCAAGGTACCACTGTATATTAGAAGCCTGGTGCATGAATTCGTGCATGGTTGGGGTCCCACCAGCCTGGCCAGGGGGAGGGGATATGGGCAGTTGGCCGGCCTGCCTGCTGATCAAACTCCTGATAAAGGGGACAATTTGCATTTTAGCCTTTTATTATATAGGATATACATTGAGTGGTCAGATTATTATACATTCAGAGATCATAATAATCTGGCCACTCAGTGTATGTTAAAATTGTCAGTTACTGGGATTCGCACATCAAATTAATATCCAAGTGTGGAGAAATATTTCACCTAGGTGTTCAGGATGCACAAGCTATGACATTGTGCCACCCACCAGGGGGGCAATAATGTGATGGTTGGAGCCCTGAAATTTGTAAATACTCGTGCTGAAAATGGAGTTGGGATCCAAGCAAGGGTGCCACCTTGAGCATAAGTAAGGTAGGTGTTCTTCCCTTCTGCTTGACAGGAGGTCCCAAATGACCACCTCTGATCCTGTTCAAGCTGACGGTGTGTCAGGATGTGTCACACTAGGATCACAATTTTTTACCACTCATTACTGGGCATCTTCCAAACTCTTATATGGGTGGAATGATTTATGAATCACTCTCAGGCTGCTCAGAAGTTTGGAGATGGGAAATATCCCCATTTGTTACAATTGTGAAGAGATATATTACCTCCAATGGTAAGGAAACAACCAAATCACTTTCTAAACAGGGACCTGTAGAGCACTAGGATTGAATCCTCATGATTGCTTTCTGGGAAGTTCCCTTCCTTCCAACTCCAAAGTTTGTGAGTAGGGTGGGCTATGCATACCTGAGAAGAATTCTGCTCAAAGAAAGAAAGAGGAGAGAACAAACATATAGAGTGAACTTCCTTCTCTGAAAAGAACCAAAAAGATGTAACTGGGACACAGAATATTTAATCACTATATGGTAGAGGTGTAGGCTGGGAGAGAAGGTTGGTTCTCTGTTGATTTCTATACTAAGTCCTGAGGCAGGACAGTAAGATATTGATGGAGTGGGATGGAGTAACCCAACATGCAGAAACAGAGGCACAATGAGTATTTGTTTTCTTTTCTAGTGTGTAGTGGGTATTCTAATTATTCTTATTAGAATAATCCTAAAATATAAATTTGAAAGTATTTGACCTACTCACTTTTAAAAACAAATCAATTACTTTAGCATTTTAGCATTATTTTTTTTGTCCTCAATTAATGCTTACCCATACCTCTTGGTTGTTTTTTCTTCTCCCTTTTTCAATTCCTCATAATAAGGTGAAACTTGGTGATTATGGGAGGATAAAATGCTTTATGTTGGTAAATAAGGAAAATATTTTATCACAGAATAGAAAGAAAACTACATGATTTGTGAGGCCTAGTGCAACATGAAAATGTAGGTTTCTTGTTCAGAAAACAAGAAAAAGTACTGCCATTAAAAATTACTGCTATATAAAGCTTTCTCTTTAAAACAATATTATTTCCTATAAAATGTAATAAAGATTGTCATTTTGAGAAAGTGGTGTGATCACTTGGTGAGATATGCAAATGTCTAATTATTCTGCTGCATAGCTGAAACTAATATTATATGCCAACTGTAATTGGAAAATTAATTAATAAAACAAAATTAAGTTTCTCACAGTTTGGTTTTTGCTAATTGCAACTTCATGATATATTTTAATATTTTCTTCTGTTCTCTTTCTTTTGTAAATTGATTGCTTTTTCAAGGTTTGATCAGATGGAGATAAGAGATTTATACCAACCTTTTTCTGGGTGCAAAACATTCTGAAGGTGGAGTCTTCTGGTTCCTTTAGAAGGCAGATAATGACTGGTTGTCTCTCTCCATGCATGTCTGATTATTTGTTTACTAGAGGCCCGATGCATGAAGATTTGTGCAAGAATAGGCCTTCCTTCCCCTGGCTGCTGGAATCACCTTTGCTCTGGCTGGAACAATCTTTCTGCCTTCCCATGCTGCCCAGAGGCCCCGAGCGGCTGGGTTGGTGCAGAATGCCTGCATCCTCGACTACGCAAGTGTCCTGCCCCACCCCAGGCCGCTTGGCACATGCATATGCAAATTAACTCACCATCTCTGTTGGGTTAATCTGCACACTCACTCCTGATTGGCCAGTAGGTGTCTCAAAGGTATGGTCAATTAGCATGTTACTCTTTTATTAGGTAGATATTATCTGGTAGCCAGTGTTGTGATTCACCAGGACCTGCACCTGTTCTTTGCATTCCCTGTTAAGGATGAGATTCTTTCTGAGGCAGATATTATTCTTGTTCTGCTTCCTCTAGGCTTTTTTCCTCTACAGTCTGCCTGTATTGTGAGATGTGCTCTGGAGCTGACTTTGATAGTTTTGAATGTTTATTCCCTAATTACAATATATTAATGCCTGCAATATTCTTTGCCTCACAATTATGCTGTAGGCATGGGTTATAGGTGATCTTTATTTTCTTTTCTGGTTGGCTTTTGGAATGGATTTAGGTGGCCCTTATAATACAACATTCTGTAGAATCTAATGTACCCTTCCTCCCTTCCAACCCCCGCCAAATCCTACTTCTTCTTGCATCCAATTCCTTCCTTTTAGGTTCTATTTCTTCTTTTCTGCAGTACATCAATGAAGGCTCATGTATCAGTTGGGGTAGACAATGTTATGATGAAGTAATTCCAATGTGGATTTATTTCTTGGTCAAAACCATGTTCAACAGAAGTTGGAGGAGAGTTCTACTTATGATAATCATTCAGAAGGCTGATGGGACTCCATCTCAATATGCTCTTCCATGATAATGAGGCAGGACAGTTGAACACAGGCTCTAAAAATTCCCTCTGGAATGACACTTATCAC
The DNA here is from genome assembly GCA_011751065.1 of Lasiurus cinereus. Taxonomy (NCBI): domain Eukaryota; kingdom Metazoa; phylum Chordata; class Mammalia; order Chiroptera; family Vespertilionidae; genus Lasiurus; species Lasiurus cinereus. The sequence continues at coordinate 9,162,743 of JAAGEH010000393.1, read as the reverse complement.
CTTTCTTTTACATAGTTTTTTTTTTTTTTTGTCAGAGCAAGTCACATAGCCATGAGTAACCTCAAAAGGGACGGAGGAGTGAATCATCAGCTGCTGAATCATTACACTAGTTTTCAATTTCTTCATTTTATGCCTCTAGGGATTTCAACACTTTGTTGAGAGCTCAGATCTTCATTAAAAGATGTGTTTATTATGACTTACTCTATATTTCTAGGTATTTATGGTAATTAGGAAGGTTTATTAAAAATGTTATTGTGGTACACACTACAGACTTCAAACACAGCAGCCAACAGTACCTCTCATTCTTTTATGCTCATGCTGCTCCTCTTCAAGAAAAGGAGTCTAGCCCAGCTGGTGTGGCTCAGTGGTTGAGCATTGACCGATGAACTAGGAGGTCACTGTTCGCTCCTGGTCAGGGAACATGTCCATGTCCAATCTACATTAGGGGTATGCAGGAGGCAGCAAATCAGATCTTCTCATCATTAATGTTTCCATCTCTCTTTCTCCCTTCCTCTGAAATTAGTTTAAAAATACATAAAAAGAAGCAGATTCTATTTTCTCTTCCCTTGAGTTTTATGAATAGAATGTTGTGGGAATAACACTTTGGGACTTATGAGCCAGGTTCTTAAGAGTTCTGGCAACTTCTGCTTTTATCCCCTTGGCATCCAGCCACCATGCTATAAGGACATTTATGATAGACCAATGAATTACTAGTGACCACAGGAAGAGAAGTTCTGGCTTATGAGTGGGCATCTTTGAATGTTCCAAACCACAGCCCCACTTAGAGCTAAATGCAGATATATTTGTGACCCTGACATCATGTGAAGAAGGACAAACCAGCTAGCCATGCCAAATTCTTAACTCGCAGAATCATGAGAAATAATAAATTGCTGTTTTAAGCCATTAAATTGTAAGGTAATTTGTTTAACAAGAGATAATGAGATAGTGCTATTTGCCAAAAAACATGAAGGATCTTTTTTACATGCAAATATTACATATTATGTATTTGATGCCTCTCATACACACAAAATAGTAGAAAAGACTGTAGGGAGCGGTTATAGGGTTAAGTCTTGGACTGACCTGCTGGCAAAGCTGCAAACAAGTCCCAGCTTAGAGAGGGCACAGCCCTCTTAGCATAATTAAGCTTGATCTTGTGAGGTTCCCTAGATCTTTCCCGAGTTGCTAATGGGCTGTGGAAGGTGCAGCAAGTGCTGCCAAAGCAAGTGAAACTTATAAGAACATTGTAAATTACCTTGTTTACCTCTGACTATAAAATAAAGCATCAGCTTGCATCTGGATCTGTTCTGTGGTCTCAGGCACGCACAGAAGATCCACCTAGACTCAGCTTAATCTCTTTGTCTTTTCTTCATCCTTTGCTGGCCCTTCCTCAGGCTCGCCGAACCCTTGGCTGTACTGGCATGCACACAAGTGGCACCCAATGCGGGGCTGAGTTCAGTCCAAGTTGAATTCCATGGGGACCTGAGTGTGAGGGAACTGCAGTTGTCAAGTGAAAGGAGGCCCCAAGGCATGCACATGCAGTAAATAAGGTAGGGGTATATAGTACTAGCTAGGTATAAAACATGGGAAATTCAGGATTGCAGGGAAAGAATGTATGCGTGTCCATGCTTAAGGCTATGCTCCAAGCAAGGGGCTGTTCTGTGAGGTATGATCAGCTTTTCGATTTTTTGGATTTTGTGAGTAAAACGTGCTGATGATTTTCTGAAAAGGTAAATATAGAGGCATGAGAGAAGGTAGGAAAACAACTTCGTGATCATTATATAGCTGAAGGTTCAGAGGAAATGCCAGCCTCTACTTTTAGTCTGTGGTCCCCGATTTGGGACTGCTTAGAGCCCACTCCAGAAAGAAAGTGGAGGAATGTGGCAGGAGAATCAATACAGATGGGGAAAGGTTGCCAAAGGCTTCTGACTCCACCATCAGCAACTCCACAGCCTCCTCCAGGACCTGGGGCTACAGCTCCTGTGGGAGAGAGTCCTCTGGACAATGCACTTTCTCCCAAATATGAGTGAGGTTTGGAGGGATGATGGGGGTGGAGATATGCTCAAGTATTACCTCTGGGCATGGCCAATAGTCCTACCTTATTCAGGATTTTGTGGCTGCAGCCATATGTCCTATAAGGAAAAAATATCCCAAGGCTTATATTATTCATTATATGGATGACATTCTCTTAGCTCATAAAAATGAAATACATCTAAATAATATCTATATAGATTTGCAGGATTCCCTGCATTGTGCTGGATTATGCATAGCACCCAAAAAAGTTCAAAGGACATTTCCTTTTTCTTATCTTGGCAGCATTATATATATATATATATATATATATATATATATATATATATATATATAAATTGATTTTTTACAGAGAGGAAGGGAGAGAGATAGAAAGTCAGAAACATCGATGAGAGACATTGATCAGCCGCCTCCTGCACATCCCACAGTGGAGATGTGCCCGTAAGCAAGGTACATGCCCACAATCGGAATCGAACCGGGACCTTTCAGTCCGCAAGCCAACGCTCTATCCACTGAGCCAAACCGGTTTCGGCTTTGCAGCATTATTGAGGAAAAAACAATAAAACCTCAGAAAATTCAAATTCAGACTGACACTTTACTTACATTAAATGACTTACGCAAACAATTCCGTATTTCTAGGGAGCAAGCTCATCAAATTGTTAAGCAGTGCTCTCAGTGTGTAATTCATTGCCCTGTACAATCATTAGGTTTAGAACGTCTTAAACCTAATCAAATTTGGTAAATGGATGTCACCCACATACCGGAATTTGGTAAGCATAGATAAGTACATGTTAATGTAGATACCTGCTCCCGATTTATCCTTGCGACTCCCCAAATGGAACAGAGTGCCAAGCATGTAATTAATCATTGCCTAGCTGCCTTTGTGGTATTAGGTCCTTCTTTAGAGCTAAAGGCAATGGAACCACATACACTAGTTCTGCTTTTTCAACATTTTTGTCAGCAATATCAAATTTGTCATAAAACTGGTATCCCTTATAACCCTCAAGGTCAAGCAATGGTGGAAAGAGCAAATTGTAAAATGCAATTACTAAAACAAAAAGGGGGAGACGGATGTTATGTGTCACCTCAAAACAAACTCAGTCATGTTCTTTATACTTTAAATTTTTTTTAAAATTGCGATGCAGAGGGTCACACAGCAGCCAAAAGGCATCCGGCCTCCTGTACAATAGCCTCTGCAGGCTTAGCCCGATGAAAGGACACACAAACTGGACAATGGTTTGGACCAGATCCAGTAATGGTGTGGGGAAGAGGTTGTGTTTGTATCTTTCCAGAAGGAGCAGCGCAGCCAATTTGGGTGCCAGAGCATTATATAGGTCACCACAATGGACCCAGAGAAGCGTCTTGTCCCATCATTCAAAAGATTGAGAGTTGCCACGATGACAGCAAATCGGAAAAGGATGATGGCGAAGTCTATATAAAAGATCGAGATGCCAACATGGGTCAGCTGAAGAAGTTAACAACTGAGGCCCAGCAGATGGCAGAAAAGCAAGAAGTGGAAGCTATTCCCTCAATCATGTTTCTGGCCATGCTAGCATTGGTTAGCTGCCAGACTTCTACAAACTTTTGCGCAGCCAAGTCCAAGGACTCTTGAGTAAATCAAGCAAAAGAAACTTTCACTTAGTGGAAAAATGTTACTGTAGTTTGATTTCTCTATTATTGTAGTATTGCATTGACATTGTTTTATTAATAATCATGTCTGGGTTTTTCATTGGCATTGTTTTGTTATTGGATTTTGCATTAATATTGTTTTGTTAATATTTTAATAGTCAGAACTTTGTTCTTGATGTTTAAGTTTTTCTTCCATTATTAGTAGCTTAAAATTAAAAGAAGGGTGAGATGTAGGGAGCAGTTGTAGGGTTAAGCCTCAGACTGATCAGCTGGCAAAGCCGGAAACAAGTCCCAGCTTAGAGGGCACAGCTCTCTTAGCATAATTAAGCTTGATCTTGTGACTGCTCCCTAGATCTTTCCTGGGTAGCTAATGGGCTGTGGGAGGTGCAGCAAGTGTTGTCAAAACAAGTGAAACTTACAATAACTTTGTAAATTACGTTGTTTACCTCTGACTGTAAAATAAAGCATCAGCTTGCAGTCTGGATCTGTTCTGTGGTCTCAGTCATGCACAGAAGATCCACCTAGACTCAGCTTATTCTCTTAGTCTTTTCTTCATCCTTATCTGGCCCTCCCTCAGGCTCGCAGAACTCTTGGCTTTGCTGGTGTGGCTCAAAAGACAAATATGTCATTAAAATAAGATTTAGTAAATCTATAATAATAAAAGCATAACATGCTAATTAGATCAGATATCCTTCCAGACGTAGCTGGGCCATGAGGAAAGCTTGGGTCCCAGGTGCCAGAGGGAAGCCAGTGCCAGCAGCCGGGGGAAGGAAGGTTTATTCTTGCATGAATTTTGTGCATCAGGCCTCTAGTAGTATAATAAAACCATGCACAATAATACTATGAGGCTCATCCGAGTCAACCCCAGTGGAGGGAAAAAGGTGTTAGCCACATATAGAGTCATTCATAATCTTGTTTTAGACTAACTCTCCTATTCCTTTTTAAAAAAAATATATTTTATTGATTTTTTTTACAGAGAGAAAGGGAAAGGGATAGAAAGTTAGAAACATCAATGAGAGAGAAACATCAATCAGGTGCCTCCTACACACCCCCCACTGGGATGTACCCGCAACCAAGGTACATGCCCTTGACTGGAATTGAACCTGGGACCTTTCAGTCCACAGGCTGATGCTCTATCCACTGAGCCACACCAGTTTTGGCTCTCCTATTCCTTTTGGACAAGGACTATATCTCATCATTTTGAATGTACACTGCCCTGTGTGCTTTTGGGTATATTGTTGGCACATAATCGGTGAAAGAACTTAATGTGGTCTACTTTTAAAAACCATATAAATCCCATTGTTTTTAATCTCAGTTTAGTAAGGGCATACAATTGATATAGCATTAAAATAAATTATCCATGACTCAAGGCTTGACTACCCAAAACTGAATAGTAGCATGGTATGATTTCAAGTGTCTTATAAAATAAAACTCCTAGTTTCTTCCTCTGACTAGAGTTTCAAATTTCAGTGTAAGTATGCTATTGCTTGAGCTAAGGGCTTTGAGGCTAGCCAAATATACCTCTTCCCAGGAGGAGAATGTCACTTTAAGTTGTGATGAGTTATTTCAACCCAGTATGGATTGACTTTTTTTCATTGTGGGGAGCTTGTTTGAATGAAAAAGAAGCAGAGGAAGTCTTAGGAAGTGAAGGAATCTGCTAAAGATGATCAATGCCTACCTACACTTTAGCTGAGGGACTGGTCCCAATCTTCTTGTTAAAAATGAAACAGAAAAAAGTAGAGAGTGCATATTTTCACACTCTGTATGTGCCCACACATTTGTCCTAATGCAGAATATCCAAATATCCATTTCTCCTAGATTCAAATGTATTATTTTGTTAAAAGGTACTCTTTCAGAAAAATGCACACACATACACATCTAGTTCTTTTGGGTATATTTGTTTCTTAAAAACTATTTCAAACTAATTAGTTTTTAGAAATTATGGTCAAATACGTAAAAAAATGACATTAAGTACATTCACATTGTTGTGCAAAACTGTCAATACTACCTATCTTCAAACCATTTTTTACCTTGAAAACTAAAACTCTATATCCATTATACAATATCTCCCCATTTTCCCTTCCCCAGCCTCTCCAATCACCATTCTATTTTCTGTCTCTATGAATTTGACTACTCTAAGAACCTCAGATGAGTGGAATCATATGAGTGGAACCATAGATATTTTTTCTTTGTGACTGGCTTATTTCACTTTGCATAATGTCTAAAGATCCATTCATGTTGTAGCACATGTTAGAATTTCCTTAATTTTTAAGGCTGAAGAATATTCCATTATATATATATTGCTTATCCATTTATTAGTGTATACTTGGATTCTTTTTACCTTTTGGCTATCTTACCTAATAATAGAGAAACATGTAAATTGAATGTACCTCTGCTACACCCATAGCCAATCAGAGTATGAAAATTAACCCAACAAAATGGAGGTTAATTTGCATACATACCTTGGTCCTGGGAACCTCTTGGCACCCAGGTCACTCCCAGCCGGCCATCAGAGAGGCCGAGCCTGCGATTTGGGGCAGGGCGGGGAGAGGGGTGTGCTTCCCAAGCCTAAAGCCTGGGGCTTGGGAAGGAGTCGAGCCTTCGACCAAACGCAGACCATCTGGAAGTCAGCGCTAGGTTGCCCAGCTGTAGTCTGGCATCCCAACACTGACTGCTCAGGTGGCTAAGACCCAGAAAGTGAGTCAGGGTCTGATCTGCAGCCTCAGTGGAAGCTGTTGATCAGTGTACTTACCTCTCTCTTTCTCTTTCTTTCTGATCTTTGCCAACAGCCAGGCTTTTCTTTCTTTCCCTGGGGCTGCTATTAAGCCCCACCTCTTTGTTCAGGCCCAGAGATAGGCCTGGAGATGCTGACTTGCATAAGAATCAATCAATCAGAATCAAAGGTGGGTGTTGTGGGGAACCAATGGCTGCCTAGGAGGCAGAGCTTCTGACGCTGACTAGCATAGGAACTGACCAATGAGAACCAAAGGTGGGTTCTGTGGGGAGCCAATGGCTGCCTAGGAGGTGAAGCTTTTGATGCTGACATAGGAACCTACCAATTAGAACCAAATTGGCCAGCAGAGGAGGGCAGTTGGGGGTGACATCAGGCCTGCAGGAGAGGGCAGTTAGGGGTGATCAGGCTGCAGGCAGAAGCAGTTAGGGACAGTCAAGCAGGTGAGCAGTTAGGAGTCAGTGTTCCTAGATTGTGGGAGGGATTTCCAACTGCTGGTTTAGGCCAGATCCCTGGGATCAGGCCTAAAATGGCAGTCGGACTTCCCACAAGGAGTCCCCAATTGGAGAGAGTGCAGGCTGAGTTGAGGGAATCCCCCTCCATGCATGAATTTTTGCACCTGCCTCTAGTTGTAAATAATACTGCTATAAACATGGGTATACACTTATCTGTATAAGTCCCTGCTTTCAATTCTTTGGGGTGGCTACCTGGAAATGTAATTGCTGGATCATATGGATATGCCTTTTTGAGGGAGAGTCATACTATTTCCCTAGTGGCTGCACAATTTTGCATTCCCACCAGCAATCCATAAGAGTTCTAATTTCTCCTTATTCTTGTCAACACTTATTATTATTATTTTTTTTTGTGTGTGTGTGTGTGTGTGTTTAATAATAGCCATCCTAACCCTATGAAGTGGTATCTCATTGTGGTTTTGATTTGCATTTCCCGGACATGCTGGCTTTTAATGTTTGTATTACATCTTCTAAAAGAGTCCTTTCTAGACATAGAAAGTTAATGAACATAGGAAGATAATTCCCCACTATATCAGAAATTAAAAATGGATGTTAGTGCTTGATGGTGAAAAAATTAAAAACATATATACCTCGAGTTAACACATATAAGAGTGAGGCTCTAAATTTCCCTTTATACCCCTTTAGAGCCTGGAGTTCCTTGCATGAAGACCGGTTCTGGCAGCCTCCAGGGAACACCAGAGGCTATGGGTTTGTTTGTCTCAAGCCCTGGCCTGGAGACCGTGATAGCAGGTATAGAAATAGTAGGCTCCCTGGGTCCTGACTATAGTCCCATGGATATTAATCACTGCATAAAATTCTGAGCTGGGGAATTTGAGAGAGGAAATAATTCCAGGCGTTTCCAGGGGAGCAGTGAGCAAAGTAACTGTTGTATTCTGTTAACCCAGCTTAACCCTCCAGAGAATGACGTGAAAACCTGAGGTTTCTAAAGTCATACCAAGTTTATGGAATCTTTTACCACAGGGCCACAGGAGAGGAAATATTTATTATGTGCTAGGCATTGGGTTAGATACTTTTCTCATAGTAGCTTATAAGTTACATATTACCTTGTTTAAAAAATATTAACAAAGCTAGGTAATTTGTCAAAGTCACACAGCTAATAATTGTCAGGAATGGAATAAAACCGGGTCCAATTTTAAAACATGCTATCTCTGGAAATGTCTATAATGCAATGGACATAATTATGGCTATTTTTATTATATTTATGACTGATAGATCATCTTTGCAATTCATTGAGTGGATGAGTTTGGTCATCTTGGAAGTATTATGGAATTTTGAAATACTCTAAAAAGAACCTGGTTGAGAAAAGATTCTGATTCTGGCTTGCTGCTTATTTAAAAAACAAATAACTAGATGTTCTATGATTTATTCACAAATGTTTGAGCTTGTCCAAGTCAACAAAATAGACTTGACATGGCCTTCTTTATCAGAACTAGATTCCAAAGAGTGCAAATCCCAGAAAAATTAGGATTTTCCTCTGTGCAGGGGAGTGCAAATGTAGCAGGGGAGTGTAAATACCAATGTATATGAATTTCTGTTCTAACAACACTTTGTTTACTTCACCCCGTGTGTTAACTGAAAAAAAATCAACACATTTAAAATATATTAAAAATATAAAACCTGCCCTAAAATAATACCCAATCACCTGTCATATGATAACAATGCTTAGGGGAACCTTTTATCTAAGGATTTCACAGTGCTTTAACTCACAGCCCATCTGTTTTGCTCCATTTTATAGTAGAAAAATGAAGGCGCCATGGAAATCACACAATATGTTGGTACAGTAGCTTAATAGGGAATTCTTCAAATTCTAGGAACTCAGCCTGTTGCCTAACTTGGTATGAATCCACCAGATACAGGGAGCAAGGAACATAATAACTAATATTACTGAGAGTTTATTAGATGCTAGACTTTCTACTAAATCTTTTACAGGTGTTAAGTCATTTGCACCTTTAAGAATTCTATGGGTGGTGGCCTCAGCAGCACATACACCAGTGATTCTCAACCTTTCTAATGCCACGACCCTTTAATACAGTTCCTCATGTTGTGGTGATCCCCAACCATAAAATTATTTTCGTTGCTACTTCATAACTGTAATTTTGATACTGTTATGAATCGTAATGTAAATATCTATGTTTTCCGATGGTCTTAGGTGACCCTACTTGTGGTTCTGAGGCCATGATAGCAGAACCTCGGTCCTGAGAGCAGAACCACGGTCCTGAGAACCACTAGCAGGGTCGCCTAAGACCATCAGAAAACACAGATATTTACATTATGATTCATAACAGTAGCAAAATTAGAGTTATGAAGAAGCAACGAAAATAATTTTATGGTTGGGGGACACCACAACATGAGGAACTCTATATTAAAGGGTCATGGCATTAGAAAGGTTGAGAACCACTGAAAACGAATTCTAGTCCAGAGAAGCTATTACTGTCAGATGAAACAGCTGAAGACCAGAGAGGTTAAGTTACTTGATGTCAATTTACAGTAAGTGATCGAACCAGGATTCAAACTAGGCAGTGCCTATGTTCTTACTCATCACATGCCATTGCCTTTCAACATAATGGGTCTTGCGTTGTTAAATATATTGGAGCTTAGTGCTTGCAGAGAAACCAGTCATTTTGCTTCAAAATGTATAGAGCTGTTTAAACCAATAGGATGTATAGAAATGTAAGTATACATATATACATGTATATATATATATATATATATATATATATATATATATTTCCTATATAATAAAGAGGTAATATGCAAATTGACCCTTATGCCCTGGCATCACAAGATGGCCACCCCCAAGCTATCACAAGATGGGTGCCCCCACATTGTCACAGATGGCCACCACAAGCCACCCCATGTCACAAGATGGCCACCATAAGATAGCCACCCCCACGTTGTCACAGATGGCTACTCTTATGTTATCATAAGATGGCTGGCAGGAAGGGCAGTTGGTGGCAACCAGGCCTGCAGGGGAGGGCAGCTGGGGGCAAGCAAGCCTGCAGGGGAGGGTAGTTGGAAGGGATCAGGTTTGTAACTGAGGGCAGTTGGGGGTGATCAGGCTGGCAGGGGAGCAGTTAAGTGTCAATCAGGCTGGCAGGAAAGCAGTTAGGAGGCTATCAAGTTGGCAGGCAGAGTGGTTAGGGCAATCAGGCAGCCAGGCAGGCTAGTGGTTAGGAACCAGCAGTCCTGGGTTGTAAGAGAATGTCTGACTGCCAGTTTAGGCTCGATCCCTGTGGGCCTAGATTGGAGAGGGTGCAGGCTGAGCTGAGAGACACCCCCCACCCCAGTGCACAAGTTTCATGCACCAGGCCTCTAGTGTACACACACACACACACACACACACACACACACACATATGACATAAATATATGTATTTATGGACTTGGCTTACATGATTGTGGAGGCTTTCCATTGTTGGGAAGTCCCAAATCTTTAGGGTAGGCTGAACACCCAAGAGAGAGTTGCAGTGCAAGTCCAAAGGCAATCTTTTGGCAAAATTCTTTCTCAGTAAGAGGTAGAGCCAAGAGTTGAACCTAGGCAGCTAGTCTCACTCTGGAGCTGTGCTCTTCTCCAGTAGGCTAGATTAAATGAAAGAAAGTGGTCTGTGAATATCAAAGATCCATATAAAATCAAGATATTATGGTCATGATTATGATGAGAAGGTACATTAGAGGTCATCAGAACCCCTCATCTTGCTCCTAAGAGAACAGGACTGGTTAACCAACCTGATCAAGTTTATAGGTGAGCTTCAACAGAATCTAAATTTGCTGTATTTCAGGCATCAATATTTTTGGCACCTTTGCGACCTGCCCCCATTTTATTGAGAGCATAGATTCTAATAACAATTGTGTTGTGATTCTGTTTCTTCCCAATGCTAACATAGTTCAGTGCATTGACAGAAAGTGCAGGTAAACTGGAGTAAGGGAGTAGATAAACAAAAAAGACAACAATCTTTCAGTTACTGAGCCTGCTTCTTGAAACAAATTTATTCCTGAGATTCAGCAAGTCTGTGTGGCTTCCTGACACTGTGGGCTGCAGTGAGCATATATGCACATTACATGGCTGCCTCTACTCCCACCTCTATCATGGACCTATATGCCCAGCCCCTTGCAGAGCTCCCAGGTTGGAAAAACATCCACCTGGCCACAACCTTTCTAAGAGTTGCTGTGTTCAGAGATATCAACTACCAAAGACTTTATCTTAACCATGAGAGATGCTAATTTTCTTTACTCCAGAAATGCCTCCATATCTTACTAACATTTCTAGTACTGAATAATGATTTGAAGAATGTATATTAGATGTAATTTGAATCTCCCTGGGTTTCACCAGCCTGTTGGAACGAATATCACTGAAGTGTTTACATCCACTTTTCACTTGGTGCTGGTGCCCTTGCTTGGTTGGGTCCTCAGCTCCCAAGGCCTTGGTGGGCTCTGCCATGAGTACTGCACATGAGTGGCACTTCTGTGGCATCTGTGCTCTGCTGGGCACAGATGCCCAGTGTTGCTGGCCGATCCAAGTGCCTGGGGTGGAGTGATGAGACTATCTTTCCTCTTAAAATGAAATTCAGGAACAGGATGTCAAATCAGTGTCACTTGGTGGCCAGCGTGTTACCGAATCAAGGACAGTAGTCTCCTTACTGCTGAGTACCAGGCCTGCACCTAGGGGTGCCATGCTGTTCTTAGTTCTCAAGGAGAAGGGACTTTAAAGAAAGTGCCTCCCTGGGCCTACATAATCCATGGGTAGGCTTCCACAGTTTGAGAAAACCCCTGCAGTTGTGTAAAATATTGAGTATGGCAGGCACATATGTAAATTTTCCTGTGGAAAGGGCCGGATACTTTTAGCAGATTCTGAAAGGGGTCTTTGAGCCGAAAAGATTAAGAACTGTCTCCCTCTAAAGACCTTGTTATCAGGGTAGGCTCCTCAACCCTAACTCTGTCTTCCTTCCCTGGGGGCTCTTTAGCCTCCTTCACTTTGGGGCAGGTGACAGTGAGAGAAGTCTTTTTGCTTTGTTTCAGCAAATAGATTTTCTCACCACCCCCCTTCCCCAAGCTCTCCAAATATGCTCCAATATGCCCAAGCCCCAAGACGGTGGCTGCAAAAGACAGCCTTGTGCAATGTGAGTTTAATTAAATTTAGAAAAGATAATTTTGCACATTTTATTGCCAGTCTTCCTGCATTTGTAACAGAGGTTGTGTTACCATTTTTAAACAGCCTTAGGGGGAAAATTCTCTTTCTTGGAGAGAGGGACAACTTATTCTGGGGAAATGGGAGTGGTAATGGAGAGTGTTGATTTAATTAATTTTACTGCCTGTCTGCATTGCCTGGGAACAGGTAAAATGACTAAATAAAATGGTAACATTTCATCTTCATGATCCCCACTATAGAGTCGGGAGGACTTGACTCAATTGTGGAAGCCACTGTGCAAGACACACACGAAGGTCAAAGAATATGAATGAGATTTTGAGATTCTGGGTTCCGAGGCACACCTACTGCGGGCCCTCTGAATCCAAGCTCCAGCGATGTGGGAGGAACTGAAAAAGCAATGAATGGTCCTTACCTGGGAGAGGGCACCCCTATATTGCCAGTGGTGGTGGGAGAGAGAAAGGGGGGCCAGTATGAACTTTGGATAGAGGCATTATCTTCATAGGAGCCTTATATTTCTTTAATAGGTATTGTTTCATTCTTAGCTCCATCCTTTTTCTTTTCACCAGAGTGGCTCCATTAATTAACAAATGGCTTGTTTATCTTTTCCTGGAACATTCCATTTCCTTTCAAGTGTCTTTGGGGACAGCAGAAAACTGCTCTCCACTTACCTGTGGGGGCAGCAAAACCACAGGCTTTCCTCCTCTTCGGGCAACTTTCGCTGTAATGGTCTCCGAGCTCCCCAGGAAGGAAATGAACGCTGCATTGCCTTCCACACGTGCTGGGTCCAGGTTTCCCACGGCTGCTGAGAACAGAGCCAAGCACATGCGCAATCGCTTCGGAGCCTTCCCTTTGCCTCTGCAACTCAGACAGTGCCCCACTCGTCAAACATAACTTCTGATCCTGCATGTCACATTGCTCCTGCCCCTAAGGATCCTGACTCATCCCACACTGTCAAGTTTCAGCATTACCTGAGAGCTGGGCCCCCCTACGTGCGTTTGCTTGGAACAAACACGATTTTACTTACCTGCTTTCTGAGACAGCGAGCGTGGGTGAGCAGGGCTGGGAATCAAACCCTGAGTGGGAAGGCCTGCGGGTGTTGCCTCAGGGCTCAATCCTGGAAGTGAGCCCCACAGCGGCGACCCCACCTGCCCTGGGACTCAGAGGCCTTTCCATGGGTTCGCGTTCTTAGCTGATGCAAACCCTGCTCTCCTCCTCTGCAAGCCTGCACTCACAGATGATCCCTTAGCTTGGGGGGCGAGGGAGGTAGGCAGGAGGGAGTGAAAGCGTGCAGGAGGCCTCGCATTACCTGTTGGTTTCTCTCTTCCTGGCTAACTTGGGCAGAGCTGCCTAAGGGAAGTCAGGCCTGAGAGTCCTTGGAGAACTGTGACTGCTTTTCTGCCTGTAGGCCACGTTTTCCAGTTTTGCTTTGGTAGCATTGGAACAGAGGCAGAAAAGGAAGTCTCTCTACTTTTCTCTGAGATAGTCAAGGTCAGAGCAAGAGATATTCGTTATCAGTGGCACCCCTGAATGAGAAAGCTCTTAGCCCAAGGGTTTGGATCTGGCTAGCAAAATGGGGCAGAATTCAAAAGATGAAAAGAGAAAGTAAGGAGAGGCCCCCTCTTCTCTTTGCATCTCATAAAATATGATTTCTCCCGGTTGCAGAAAAGGTGATTCTGTTGTCTCTAGCATTAGCAAGGATGGATGACTCTGTGTGAGGTTCCCCCTGTGGCTCATGAAGCTGATGATGATGATGCTATGAGGTCTCAGAGGAAATAAAATGGTATTATTCACATGGAGGCTGGCAGCATTCACACTCAGTGCAGATAGAGGTTATTGAACCAGCTTGGGACTGTCCAACATATGTCATGGTTCAGAAGCATTCAAGAATTTTTAACACTAGTATCTCTACTCATCCTTTATTATTATAATCTATTAAGTTGTGGGATTAGGTTTTCCTAACCTTATTATTGTCGTGATATAACAAACATGTCCAATGCACCCAAATACTGCCACTTGATCTGAAAACCACCCTGATCTGAATTTAATACATGACAATTTCCTATGGCGATTTTTGGGGCTAATCATAAAACTTTCTTCAGTTTCATGAGCCAGGCTGTTCTTTGTCTTCTTCCTGTTACACTAAGTGGGTGGAGAGAGGTGGGGGGATAAGGGAAAGGCAATAGCTAAGACAGATTTCTGGACATTACTTCTTCCCTCCTGAATAATTAATAATCTCTGGGGGTCGGGCCCAGGAATATGAATTTTTAAAACCTTTTCAGATGATTTTTCTACACATTACACTTTGAAAATCTGTGCTCCAGATTGTACTTTGCATCTCGGTGAAGATGGAGTGGTCAGTTTGTTTTTTTGCCTGTAGACAAAACTAAGCAACCACTTATTAGAAAACCCTGCTTTGTGGCTTGAGGCCAGTGGCAGTTTTCTCCTTTTGGTTGGTGTTCTATTTCTAAATCAATTTCAGTGCTTGACTCTTTAGTGTATTGATTTTAAATGGGCTCATTCATGGTGAGTAAAAGCTATCCTTTTGTCTCAACAAAGGCATGAACTACCAGGGATCATAAAGATCCTGCATCTCAGGAGAACCTCCTACCAGGAGCTACAAGGAGGAGCCTACTCATCTTGTTTTTAATTTTTAAAAATTGATTTTAGAGAGAGAGGCAGTGAGAGGGAGAGAGAGAAAGGAAACATCGATTGGTTGCCCAGAGGTGTCCTGACCAGGGATCAAAACCGCAACCTGGGTACATGGCCTGGTTGGAATCAAACCTGAGACCTTTCAGTAGAAGGGACAATGAGCCACACTGGCCTGGGCAAGCCTACTAATCTTTATCTTGGAGAGCCAGAAACCAAAGTGCAAAGTGTTTCTTCACTATAGAGTCTTCCTATTTATCATACAAGCTTCCATCTTAATGTTCAGTCCCACACACGCCATGTTAATATTTAGTGGAAAATGAAACAGTCATTGGTATCCAAGTGAGTTCTCTTAGGGAGAGTGTTTGGATGGTATTCGGACTCAACAGGAAAGAGCACTTGCATCATCCTTTTCTCATTTGAAATTTCTGGGCCTTGTAGGTTAAATGCTATCAGCTGCTCCTCAAGGAAAGTTTACTAGCTATTTGTACTTTAATAGCCAGTGCTTTTTTCACTATAATCCTTCCCTACTGCCTAAACTGCAGAGAATAAAACATCAGCCAAATATGCTTAAGATGATAGTCATCTCATAGAGGCAAAAAGGAGGGCGCCTTTTCTTTCAGTTGGTGGCCTGATCATCAAACTATATTTTATAGTATAAATGCACTCCCAATCAACAGTGAAGGACAGATGTATTTTGATCTTATAATAATGTCATTTCTAGAATAAATAGGCACACAGTTTAAATAATGCAGCCATATGTCTCTATGCACAGGTAATGCAGTTCTCATAGACTTGGTGTTTAGTAGTAAGAGACACAGAACTGGTTGAACACTAGAAGAGCCCAGAACAGGGGAGAGTGGTGGACAGAATCCATGTGAGAAGATTGAGAATCTTATCCGTCAAGATGCTATTTACATTATTTAAGCAATTGGGTGAATCATCCTTTTTCAGAGCAAACTTATAGTTTCTCAAAAATTCAGCAAAGTTTTCAAGGCAGAAAAATTTTTGAATAATACTAGAACTCCTTGCCTTTTATTTTAAAAATGAATTATTTTTATTTGGTACTTATAAATGTATGACCCAATTATAATTTTATGGAGTCTTTTGAAACTACCTGTCATTCTATAGTGAAGATAATCTGTTTTGGTTATATAGTAATAGGACTACTGATTATACAAGATTCTGAAACAGTGACATGTGTTTTGTAAAAAAGTCAAACTATACCAAATATTATAAATAAAATGTAAAGCCATATAAAAATCTACAACTCAAGAGTCACTTCTTTCATCAGTCCAGATGACATTTTATGAGATGTCTCTCCATTTATACATACAAACATACAGATATAGCTTTACAATTTAGTACAAATGTGATCATACTGAGCATGTTCTGTAACCATTTATTTTCCCTACTTGGACACATATCATGAACATCTTCCTATGTATATAATTACAGAATTATGTCATCATTTTAAATGGTTGTGCTGTTTTGCACTGCCTATGGGTTCCATAATTTATTTACTCATTCTTTATGGGTAAATATTTTTTCACTATTTTGAAATATACGTAAGTGTAAAATATTTAATATTTATTTTTTAGTGTGAATCTTTTTAAATTTACAGGGTTATATAATATTAGGATAAAGCATTGAACATAGAGTTTCAAGGCCAACGGTTATGGATAATTGACATGATGATACATAGGACCAATCATTCTTCAGAAAAGTCAAAGTAGTTTTCATTTCTTCCAACAGTGCAAGAATATGTCCCTTTCTCCACTCTCACTAATATAAAGTTCAGAAATTTTATAATTTTTGTTAATATGCTACATCAAAAATGTTTACTTTATTTGTATTTATGACAACAGACTTTTTCACATTTATTAAGCATTTGTATATATAGGGTGTCCCAGAAAAAAACACACACACTTTGTCTTTTTGCATTTTGTCTTTTCTGAATTGCCCCTTTAAAATATTGGATTGTCTTTCTTTTCTGAAAGAGTTCCCCCACTTTATTTTAAGAGTTCTTGGTAAAATGAGAACATAAAACTATCCATGTCACATGACTTATATTTTCATTAGATTGTCTAGTACCTTTATAATTGTTTTATATCAGAAAGAAGCTTTATTTTTTTATAACAGTATTTGTAACATTTTTACAACATAAAAAAGTTTGGTATTTTCAATTTGAAATACTGTTTTTGTTATATGGATTATAAAACATAAAATTCAAACATAATTATAATATGCACACACTTTGCATTTACTTTGGCTCGATTATTTTAGTATTACTTCTATTTGAGTCATCTTTGAAAATAGAAACATTACTTATAACTAATTCGCTATTGCATTTTTCTCTGACTCTAGGTTAAAAATTCAAAACTGACTAATTTGTGAGTATCTTACTTAAAATTTAGAAATTTTAAATGAGAAAATTGAGTTTATTTTCCACTTGTGAAAATCTGTCTAGCAAGCTATAATTTACAAAAGCTTTTTTACATGTTCAATTTTATTTGCTCTCAGAACCACCCTGTGGCTTGGATATGATTATATCTATTTTATATTATATATGTGAAAAACTGAGGCTCTGGGAATATGATATAACATCCATTTTATGACATAAAATCACAAACTAATGAGAATATAACATGGCCAGGATTTGAATTCTGATCTTTTGAGAGCAAATTATGTATTATTCTCATTTATTCCTCCTCTACCTTAATTTTATTTATTCACTGTAATAAAAATGAAATGCAGGTACTTAATAACAAGCTTGTCCAATCATCTGCAGGTAAGTGACTTTTTATAAGGAATAATTGACATGAAGATATTTTCATTGTACCTACAGAATGCATTTCATCTGACAACCAGAAGTTTGATGCAGTTTGAGCACTAGTGTGGAGTAGAAGAATACATTTTATTGTCACTCTGGCTTTAGAAATTGTAGCCAAAGAAATGCAAGCAATTCCCTATAGTCACACTGCATAGCTGCTGAGAACCTGCACCATGTCCCTGAATTTCCCCATGGAGCTAATTACTTGGAGGAAGGTAGGAGGCAGACGAGCATCCCCTGTGGAATTTGTTCTTGGTCTACACGGTTTCTCCTCAGCCCACCGAGATACCAGACACTGGCATTTTTCCAAAGAGGTCATGTCACCTCTGATATTGAGGGCCATCATATTAACAAAACAAGCATCTGATGGAAGTAACACTGTAAGAGAGGCCAGAATCCACACAGCAGACCTACAGAGGTGAAATGAAATTCTGCCACCTGTTATCTAAAGATGCTCATGCTTATCAAGGGTGTATGTCTAGATGCTAATTTAATCTTTAACTATCAAATAGTTTCTGGCCATCTCTCCCTCCCACAATAATCCTCTCTCCCATGGCACCTCTAGGTGTGGGTTCTTAGTTCTCAAGACATCCCCAAACTTAATCTCCTCACTGAGTCGCCTTAGACTCCTAAAGAGAGTTTTACTTAGCACAAGATTTCCACCTGATGCTCTGTCAGTTCTTTCTCCTTCGTCCTCTCCCCACTCCCCACAGTGGGAATCCCTTGATTCTCTTTCTCAACATATTAACAGTAGGGTAGTTTTCCTTAAAGCAGTTTCTTACTGAAAAATTCTGCACCATTATAACAATTTCTGCTCCCAGAAAGTAAGAATTAGCTTAGAGCAGAGAATGAACAAATCAGGGGATGTTGTGTTTGGTGCATACTATGAATGAAAATTGTGATGTGTTGCTCTTAGAATCCTCCTATATAATAAAAGACTAATATGCAAATTGTCCCCTTGACCAGGAGTTCAACCAGGAGGTGGGGCCAGCGGGCCAAGGGTCTGCAGCCCCTCCCCATGGTTGGCCCTGCCCCCAGACTCCCCCCTGATCTTGGGCCGGGCTGGCCTGCCAACCACCTGCAGTCAGATCCCACCTGTGCATGAATTCATGCACTGGACCTCTAGTAGTTTAATATTGTTAGATAGGTATCTGTACAACTTTAAGTAATTCGCCTTTGTAGCTGCATTTCCCCTGTTAATATATCATTGACTCATTTATTGAAGATCCCTTCCTTTTCCTGTTTATGAGTGCATTTCACAATGTGCCTTTAAAATCTCATTATTTAGTTTTTAGTACCCAAGAGGTTGCTTCTCTCCTGAAGAATAATGGTGAAGAGAAATGCTCCTGAGACAGGGTTGCCAGATTTAGAAAAATCTTCAACTATCAAATAGTTTCTGTCCATCTCTTCAAATTTGAATTTCAGATAGACAACAAATATTCTTTTTTTCAAAAATACATTTTGATTGATTATGTTTTTAGAAGGAGAGGAAGGGAGAGGGAGAGAGAGAGAAATATTAATGTGAGAGAGAAACATTGATTGGTTGTGGACACATCCTGACTGGAGACTGAACCAGCAGGCTGGGTATGAGCCCTGACCAGACCAGTGGCCTTTCAGTATATGGGGTGATACTCAATCAATTGTGACACACCAACCAAGGCAACACATATTCTTTTAATGTGTGTACCAAATATTGTATACTTATTTATGGAACATACTTATGATATATATAATATCATACTAGATTTTATTAGAATGTTATACTAAAAATTATCCATTCTACATCTGAAATTCAAATTTAACTGGGTATTTTTAAGTGTGGGCAATCCCACATTAGAGCAGTTTTCAGATTCTTCAGAGACCAGAGTGGGGCTATGTCAGAGTAAGCAGCACATTAAAAATTTTCCAAATAAGTGGAGGGGGTAGAGTGGTGGTTCAAAGGTTGCAGGTTTGATTTCTGGTCAGGGCACATACCTACATTGTGTTTGATCCCTGGTTGGGGAATGTACAGGAGGCAAGCAATTAATGTTTCTCTTTCACATTGATGTTTCTCTCTTTCCGCCCCTCCCCTTTTCTCTCTAAAAAAGAAAAAAAAAGAAAGAAAGAAAGAAAAAGAAGTGGCATATGAAGGGATATTAGTTCAAATATGTATAACCCCTCAGGACTGACCCACTCTACTGCCTCAGAATCAGTGTGGATAATAAGATATGTCTGTTTAATAATGTTTAAAAATGACTGTTTAAAGCTGACTTATTTTTAGGGTATTCATTTTAATTAATTGCTATTATTTTGTACTTCCTCCCTTAGATGATTTAAAAAAAACCTTAAACTCTATGAATCTAATCAGCAAATTCCTGAGTCTATTTAAATACTGACATTAAAATTTTTGAGTATTGCAGAAATCTTTAATGGAATAGATGATGATACAAGAAAAATGAAATATAATTGCCACTGGAGTCCATAAAAACAACAACAAAAAACCAACAAAACTTCTCCAAAGTGTTAAACAAACACAACTCTTTCATATCCATAAACTATGTCTGAAGGTCCAACCAAAGTTTAGTGTAATTAGTATTAGTTAGAGTTCAAATTAGTCATATTAAGAAAAAAAAAAGCCACAAAGCAACAATAACCAAATTCTGAATGCCAAACTGAAATCCTAATAGACTCTAAAAGTAACCTGATTGTAAGTCTAGAATATTAGGGGAAAATTTTTTCAAATAGTTGGATAAACTCTGGTAGAGGAAGCCTATTGCCACGTATTATAGCTGCACTGCCATCCATTGGCCTTAATTTTTAGAAATGAGAATTTAGGTCCTACTCCCACCCCAATTTTTCTCATTTTAAAAAACTTATATGATTTTGGCTTTATGGTAGGGAAAAGGGAATCTATAATAATGTTTTTTTTTTAAATCTATTTTATTTATTTATTTTTTTACAGAGAGGAAAGGAGAGGGATAGTTAGAAACATCAATGAGAGAAAAACATCGATCAGCTGCCTCCTACACGCCCCCTACTGGGGATGTGCCTGTACTTATTGATGGAATAGAAGCTGGAACCTTTCAGTCCGCAGGCCAATGCTCTGTCCACTGAGCCAAACTGGTTTGGGCAAGAATCTATAATAATGTTGTTAGCACTTGCCTCAAAATTCTACAATGGAGTGGTAAAGATGGCTACAAATTCTTTGCTCTTCTTCATGTTGAAAAGTGAATAATTTCCTTTTCCTTGCACTTGATTGGCCTTAGTGTTTTATCAATAGAATGCAGTTTTGAGACAGTTTTACAAGAAGCCTTTTGACTTCCACTTAGGCCCCTTGAAATCTTCTGAGAGTCCAGAGTTACCATGGAACTGTCTGAGACCATATGGCTCTTGAAGACTATTCCAGGAGAGGTCAGCCTTCCAGCCATCTTCATCCAGGCAGACATATAAGTGAAGCCATGTTGAGCCTCTAGACCAGTCCACCACCCACCAGCTGAATATGACCAAGTGCCCAAGAAAAGGAAGACCAGCCTCGTCTAGCTCTGTGAGAATTCCTGACTCCTGAAATTGTAACAAAATGATTGTTGTTTTAAGCCATTACATTTTGGTGTAGTTCTTTGAGTGGCGATAGATAACCAGAACAAAAGGCATGTGTTCACCTTTACACTTAAGGACAGAATGAGGTGGAAGTAAAGGGGGTGGGCTGATTAGAGAAGGTAATGGGGGAGGCGTGAAATAAAATTCTCTAAAAAGAGAGTGTAATTGCTATGGATATGAATAAAAGATGGTCTAGGGATTTAGAAGACACACAGTAAGTTTAAAATTTTCAGTCCCAATCTTTTGGCAGGCTGTTACCATTATTTTGGGTTACACTCACAACTTTGGCCCAATTTCTTTGAGATTCAGAGGGAAAACAGCAGCAAAGTCTCGCCTCATACAGATGCTGTGAACAGTAATGAATAAACATGACAAGTAAATATGCTGGAAATGCTAAATATGTAAAAAGCAGTCTTTGCCTCGACTGAAAATGTTTCATCAGATGATTTCAAATTGAAAGTGTCTCAGGAGAAAATCACTTTGAAAATAACAAACATATTTTTATATTTTGTACTTTTATTGAAAAGGTACATTTAAAAAAATACACAGACATTTTACCATTTACAGATTGCAGATACAGATGCTCAAAAAGAGTTCACTCTGTTTCGTAGTGTTTTGATACTTCTTACCCCTGACATCACAAACATTCCAGTTTTGTCGATATCAGCTTAGAAAGGGAGCATGGGAGCATGACCTGCAACATATTCAGTGAACAGAAAGACAAATTGTTCAATTATAAATTTTTTATCTTCTGTACATTATTGCATTAGGGAGCCACAAGATTATGTAGCATCATTACAAATGAAAACAGGTTAAAAACGAAGGAGATAATTACGTAGAAATACATGGATTCATTGTCTTCTTGCAGAATGCACAAGAGGTGCAACAATGTGCAATAGGAAGCTCTTTTCTGTTTGTATACATTTGCTTAGCAACTCAAACTGGTGAGGAAGCTACAAAATAAGTTAAAACAAAAATAGCAAACAGGTAGTAATTATAGCTATGTTATATGGCTTTCTAGTTCATTTAAATATCACCCAATAAAATGGAAAATGAAGAAAAATACATTACTTTATCTTTTGTTCTCTTAGAGAGAAAATCCAAAGCTATTTTGCTTCCTAACATTTACACAGCAACTAAAAAGTGTTCAATTCAGACAAGAGATACAGATCTAGTACTACACAGGATACAACAGTACTTGGGTCTAAAACAGTACACAATCCCTGTCAACAATAGTACACCAGAAAGAAAACGTTGTGATCCACTGGTAGGATAGGGTCCACAAGGTAGCACTTGTGTGCATCTGTTTGTGTTCCACACTAGAGTGTGTGCCCAGTTGGATTCCAGAGTTTTTTTTACAGACATGTGAGGAAGACCCTACTTTTCAAGTCTGTCAGGAAAATATCCCATATTGTTTCTAAGCCAGATCACACTCATGGAAAAATAGTCAGAGAATGATATAGGTCTTACTTTTTTTGTTTTGTTTTGTTTTGTTTTCTGACCAATAGAGTAGCAAGAAACCAAATATCTCAGATATACAGATCGAATGGGGCAGGGCAGGGGGAGGGAATAGGGTCATAAAGCCTGTGCTGCTGGGATTCCTCAATGGCTGGAGCGGGCCCTAAAAGCACGCTTGAATCTAGTGATGGGTAATTCTTTGGAGTCGGGCTCACATCTTGTGGCTGGGTGAGGGCTCTGCAACGCAAAATGCTTGAATTACTGAATCCTTTTGGCTTTTTCTTCTCAATGTTCCTACTTACTGGCCTCAACCGACTCGGGGCTTGCAGACTTAGTAGGGAGCAAAGAGGATGGAGGCAGGCGTGGCTCGGATGGGCCCGTGGCCGGGCCTCAGGAGAGCGGGAGGGATGGCTGGCGCCTGGAAGAGCGAGGCCGAAGGCCGGGGTGGCAGGGACAGCGCCGAGGTCACCGCGGCTGCTGCCGCCAGGGGCGAGGACAGGAAGGCTGGGGCCAAAGGCTTCATCATGTCTTTCTGGAATGCAAGTTTTGCCTAAAGGAAGGAGAAAACCAGGAAGGGGGTGAGGAGGGGGGATTTTTTTGAATAAGCAACACAGATATATTTTTGTAAGTTAAGCATGGACATTAAGAAGACAAATTGAAAAAAAAATCTTTACTCTCGCCCAGCCCGTGTGGCTCAGTGGATGAGTGTGGACCTACGACCCAGGAGGTCACCATGCGATACCTGGTCAGGGCACATGTCCAGGTTGCCAGCTGGATCCCCAGTGGGGGGACGTGCAGGAAGCAGCTGATCAAGGATTTTCTCTCATCACTGATGTTTCTATCTCTCTCTCTCCCTGCCTCTCTGAAATCAATAAAAAGATATATTTAAAAAAATCTACTCTCAGAAGTCAAGGAATGTCCATTTTTACAAAACTGGTTTCAAAGGCTCCATGCATACCTTTACTTTGATTTGTTTCCATTTTAACTCTTTTTGGTGCTCTTTGCCCTTGGACACCAGGACATAGGAAAGCCCCTCTGAACAGACCCTAAAGTGGTTTCGTACAGCTGCTCAGCAAGAAAAGCTATGGTCCCCAAGGGTTCCTGCGCAGACAGTGGAACTCAATTCAAAATTCCGACTTGTCATAATCCACAATGCAGCCTTGAATAGGTTTTTTCTATCATTTAAAATTTTTTTTAAATGTTCATGACCCTTCACCTCATTTCTCTTCCAAAAGCTGCACTGGGGTAGGTGACTGGGGTTCTGGATATTAGGGACCCATGAAGCGTAATGAAAACAAAGTCCGTTTACACTCCTTTTTCAGGCCAGTTAAAGAGCATTTCTTGAAAAAACTGCAGCTAACTCAAATTTCCTTCACTGAGAATCACTGTAAGTGGGTGAGCAGCTTTCTCTGGAAAGTAATCCCAGGGTGGAATCTTCCTGAGAAGTAAGAAATCGATCCTTAATTTCTCTCTTTTGCCATCAGGCAGCATTTTGAAGCTGGATTTGCTTAATGCGGGTTCCACTGCTCAGCATCAGAGGGAGGCTGTAGAGCTGTGAGCAAGGCCTCCAGCTGGCCACTCCCAGCTTCAGCCTCAGATGGAATGTCAGCCTGGGTTCCAGGGAGATTATGAAATCCAGTTGTCTGGCTATTTACATGGCACCTATTGCTGAAGTCCTTGGGTAGTTTTTTTTTTTTTTAATATATCTTTATTGATTTCAGAGAGGAAGGGAGAGAGAGAGTTAGACACATCGATGAGAGAGAAACATCAATCAGCTGCCTCCTGCACAACCCCTACTGGGGATGGAGCCCACAACCTGGGCATGTGCCCTGACTGGAATCGAACCCAGGATTCTTCAGTCTGCAGGCTGATTCTCCATTTACTGAGCCAAAGCAGCTAGAGGTCATTGGGTAGTTTTGCAAAGAAACTGACAACAGCACATACTGAGAGCAGGTGAAACAGGCCGGTTACCAACATGCCTACTAGACACGGAAAGAGGGCCACACACACACACCTACTTACTGGGGGTAGAGGGGTTGAGGGGGAGGCAGACGAAAAGAGGGAGGGAGCTAGAGAGGAAGAGGAAGAGGGAGAGAGAGGGAAAGGGAAAGGTGGGGGGGGCGGTAGAGAGAGAGAGAAAGGAAGAGAGGAAGACAAGAGAGAAGGGAGGAGGATACTAAATGGGTGAGTTTTAGTTTTCAGAAAGCAATCCCTTTTCCCAGGTCCAACAGTCATCACTTGCCCTTGCTCCTGAGCCTTTTTTTTTCTTTGTATGCTAAAGAAGGTCGCCTTTTCAAAAGGTCCTCCTAAAAGGGTATTAGCTCTTGAAGAGGTTCAGCTTTTCTCTAAGGAAGCTTTCTTCAAGGTGGCCCATGGCATGAACTAAGCAGTTCATTCTAAAATTTCTGTCTATGTGGGCTGTTCCAAACCTTTCAGGACTAATTAGTCCCGAGGCCCTCCTTACCCACAGAATCTGCCCAACCCAGCAAAGGTGCCCCACAAAACAGGTGAGCAGGCAGGGTGAACTTACTGCTAAGAGGCTTGGGCTCCGCTGGAGTTTGTTGTAGGGGCTGTATTTCGGCTTCAGTGGTTTCCCTGCAACTCGATCCTTATGCCTTCGGCTAGAAATGTGCTGAAAAAAGTTTGCTGCGTTAGCTGAATCTAAATGTGAGTTCTATTTCATGTAGAATATATTTCCAGATACAGGTAGCTGGTTTCACCATGATTATGAGGCTTTCATACCAGAGGTAGCTGGACCACATTCTAGGTACAAATTCCAAGGCAGTGTGTGGGTCAAGACTTGCTCCCCACTCAATTGTAATGCCTCTCTCCCTTTCCTCTTTTTGTATAATCTTATCCAACTTTGCCGGGTGTTACCACTGTCACTGTGGAGTCTGTCTCCCTAAGGGTCCTTGGATGATCGGCTGAATGGCCCACTTGTCTTCCAGAAGTTTCTGCTTGACTGTGAGCTCCAGATGACTGCTGTACTCATCTGTTTCTAACACCTGTCTCTAACACCTAGTAATATAGTAACAATAGGTATGCAAATATTTGGTAGTGACTTTTTCTTCCACAGAGCACCTGTACTTTGCATATTGCATGCATCATACAAAGGTTAGCTAATTTAACTGTGAGCACAGTGAGAACCATTATATAGATGAGGGGATACACAGTCCAGTGGTGACCCCAAACAACTGTTTGGGGAATACATTAATACTAATTCAGAATACATTACCTGTTTGAGTTGAATTTCTGAATTAACATGAACATCACAGATTTCACAATGAAATGTCTTGTTCTGTAGTCCTGACCCCTTACTACCATTCTGCATCTTTAATCTAGACCCAGGTCTAGGATAGGACTTAATTGGACCAGCCCCATTACGAGCTTCAACCATGGTCTTGTGTTTAGATCCTAAAACAAAAAGAGACACATATTAAATAGCAATTTAAGAACTATATGATGCTCTTTGTTTTCTTATTCTTGAGAGGTTATCTTCAGGTTGAATTTCCCAACGCTTTTATTGTTTAATGACCATTTTAATTCTTATAAATTTAACATGTTTTCATTGTGAAAAAAGGGAAAACAGGAATAAAGATTACTTATATTTTCAAGGCCCAGAGATAATCAAAGATATCATTTTAATGCATTTCGTTTTAGTTTATAGTATATAAACAACATAGCCAATAATGTTTTGAGAAATTTGCAAGCTGAAAGATAATTATTAAAACAACAATCGTAAGGTATAAAAATGTCAAATCTTTATATTGTATACCCTAAACTAATAAAACTAATATACTGTTGTATACCAACTATACTTAAATGTTAAAAATCAGCATAAAATACTTTTTTTTCAAAATTGGGATCATACTAATTAAATATTCTGAAAATTTCACATATCAAATTATAGACATATTTTCTTATAATTATATATTTTGTCTTTATTGATTTTAACTTAAAAAAACATTTTTATTGATTTTAAAGAGAGTTGTAGGAAGAGGGAGAGAGATAGAAACATTAATGAGAAACATTGATTGGCTGCCTCCCGCCTGTCCTCTATTGGGGATTGAGCCTGAAACCCAGGTACCTCAACCCACTGAGCCACATCGGCAGACTATAATTACATTTTAATAACTGAATAATATAATCTGTCATATTGAATTAATATAATTATTCAATATTTCCTTACTGAGGGACTTTTAATTTTTCTTCTTGTAAGTCTATTGCAGTGAACATTGTGCATAGATATACTAGTATGTCTTCATTCTTGTCACTTCCTTGTAGTGAGTTTGGGGAGGTATTAGGTACATTTAAAAAATAAAGAACAAGTTTTATCGCCAATCTGCTTTTGCCTTGCTGTTTCTAAAGTCAGGCTTTTCTCAAAATCATACATCTGAATCAAAAAAGTAGAGAAGACACTGAACAAACCTAATGTTTGAATACTCAATGGTATTCTGAAGGGAAAAGGTGGATTTTGTTATGCATGTTATTTAAATCCCAATAGCCACTAACCTGTGTTGTGTGCCTCTAGCTGTGACAGGGAGTTCACAGCCACTTTGCATAGTGAACAATAAAGCAATTTTTTGGCTTTTTCTTCTTCTGATTCAGAGACAGTACCAGGAGCTCCATTTGTGCTCTTGGAGGGAGAAGTGTCTGCTCCTGGTGGCAGGGGTGGCAGGGGTGTTGTGCCAGATTTGAGGAGAAACGATCCACCTTCAGAGTTTGACGGCTGGCTGGAACTGCTGACTTTTAGCTTCCCTCTGTCTTCTAAGAGACACACGGAGAAATGTTATTAAAGCCTCATGTATCATATCACCACTGATAAATGGATGATAAATGAGTTAAACATAAGATTTTGATTTCTATATTTGGTTTTACCCCAGCACAGAGTTTAGTCCATCAAGTCTGATTAAAAGAGAATCCCATGCCACCAGTTTCCATATCAGGTCACCCCAAGGTCCTGATGACATAAAAAATGACTTCATTCTCCCACTTGAAGAAGGTTACTTTCTATCTAATATCCTTGAATTGTAAATTTTGCTCCGGGATGTCTTTAATATAAAGGGAAACCAGATACCCTCCAATATGATGACATGATCTGATAGTAACATGAAAGAAGTCATTAAGCAACGAGAGTTTCATTCGACTATGCATGTTTTAACTAGAACATGAATATAAAGTTAAAATTCAATTTTTACACCAAGTTAAACATTTCAAGTTTGGCAGAGAGGAGGAAAGAAACATGGTTTATTTTGGTTATGATTAGTTTTTTGCTGCTCTTTGAATGGAAATGACTTACCTGAAACATAGGATGCAAAGATTCCATTATACGTAGTAACTACTGCCACTCTAAGTTATACATTTCTATTTTTGTATAATATTTGTATAAATTTCTGTATCATATTCTATTTTTATTAAAACCCATTTTATTACTCTTTTTTCTGTGAACGTTTTTTCTGCTTCCCTTCTTTTTTTAAAAAAAATTAACCTTGTTTTTGAGAGTATTACAGATGTCCTCTTTATTTTCCCCATTGACCCTCTCCACTCCTTACCTGCCCCCCTTCCCCAAATCTTCACCATACTATTGTCTGTGTCTATGGGTTATGCATTTATGCCCATAAATTCTTTGGTTAATCTCTCCCCACCCAGCACCCCATAATGACATTAACCATAAGCACAATATGAGGTTCAACCAAATAAGTTACAGACATCTGGCATTTTTATCATGCAGCTACTAAATGATTATAATCCTCAAGGCCCATGTGAAGTCTGTATGAGGGGCCAAAGTGACTTTAACTCTTCAGGGTTCATTTGCTATTCAAGATGCTCTGTTGAGTGGCTCCTTTGGGAAAGAAAAGGGAACTTCTTAGGCAACAGCAGAATCCATCAGATTTAATCCTACTAGAGCTGGTGCTCTTAGAAAATGGCCATAGATATGCTAATAAACTCATTAAGAGAGAAAGGGAATTAAACCTGAAGATGTGTTTGTTCCTTGCCCTAGCTAATTGGGAACTGTGTGATGGCCAAGAGGTCAGGTGTGACCAGGGGAACAGCAACATGACAGTGTGTCTGATCTGCATACCAGGCAAACCAACACTTTCACACACATCTAAACTAAAAGGAGATACCATTTCTACTTAATTGATTTGAGGAATCAGCTGTTGACTCCCATCCATTTTTCTACCCTGGATCCATCCAGGTCAAGACCAGATGTAGCAGGGATTCTACAAATGAATTCCAAGTCTGGATGGAATTTAGAATAAGTGAATGCTCAGATCCTTTTTTATCCTTGAGTTCTACAATCTATATTCCTTTCCAGCAACTTTATTAAAATTTTAGGATGCCATGAAGTATGATGGAAAATATTTTAGATGTTCACTAAACTGACCTCAACAGTAGTAGGGAAGGAAATGGAATCATCCATCCTAAATGAAAATAGTGAGTAAATTAGATTTAAGATTATTATCAGGCCTGGAACTCTTTTATCTATAAGGACCCCTCAGACTAAAATTGCAATTTTATAGAACACACCAAGTGAAATTATTCAGTAATCTTAACACTTGCCCTTATGGCATTACTGTTTCTTATGATGGAAACTTAAGTTATTGGATAGCAAACTCTTTCCTTCAAACATTTCATAAAATATTTCAAATAAATTTGACCTAAAGAATCTGACCTGTTTTAGTCCCTTATTTTCTCTTTTTCATATTACTATCTTAATGTCCCTTATACTGATCTCCCCCATATGTTCCTACATTAACAAAGAATTTTACAATTTACAAAGTACTATCACTTACATTGTCTTCTTATCTCTCACAGCAAACTTGTGAAACAGGTAAGCCAGCAAGTGATATTCCTTTCTTAAAATGAGGAAACTAGGGCTCATATAGATTAAATAATGTCCCACAGGTTAGTAGGTGGCATAAATGAGCACTATGCTTTCTCTAGCTATTCATGAGTGGAGTGAATTAATCTTCCTGCACAAAGGGAGGAGTTCATATGGCACTAAGATAATAAAAGATATACAATAGCCACCAGAAATGTGAAAAAGTTGTTCCTTTGTTTTAAAATCATAGTTTAGTTTTAAGGCTTATTTTCCTTAAATGAAAACATTTACCTTATTCAACAATTATCCAATTTAGGTAATCTTGAGAAGATGAACAAAATTACATCTTTTTCTCTGTATCTCTATTTCTTTAAGAAAAATATAACATTTCCTTTTCATATCTCTTTTTCAAAAGCGGTCATTTATTCATTAACAGAGGCATATTAACAATATGCTAATTGCTGACAATGTGCTAGACTGTAGGTATATTCTTGAAGAAAGTAACAGTTTAGCAAGGGAAATGAGACAGTCATTTAGAGATGTCTAATTTATGATGGAAACTAGTAAGAGGCATGAGAGCATACAGTGGGGAAATGATTACTTCTGGCCTAGGAAAAAAAAGACATTTTTCATGAAGAAAGTGGCATTTTGGCTGGGTTTTGAAGGTCAAATTTAGATAAACATAGAATGGGGTGAAAAGGAGTGGGAGGTGAATGGGTGGAATAAGTAAAACATGAGGGAACGATTAGGTATTAGAAAGTGGGGTCTGCCTGGTGAATATCTGGTATCACCATAGATGATGACAACAATGCCTAACTTTGTTATTCTCATTTTAATTGCTTGATCTTTTTTTATCAAATCCCATTATTTCTCTTTCATTACTGGCATTTTAAAGCCTCCTTATTTTGTATATTAGAAAATTTAATTAATTTACTGTTTACTTCTTTTTTTTTTTAACAAGAGGCATGTCATTGGCAACTTCTGATTAATATGAATTCCACTTTCAAGTATTCCCTCACATAAAGCAGGGCTCTGACTGTCTTAATTATTTCCTGATTACTCAAACACCTTTTCAAAGGTTTTATCCTCCAGGATTTTGAAGCAAAGTTTGCTCAGCTACATCAGAATTGCCCTTTGTAACAGATATCCATAATTTATGCAGCCCAGTGCATTTATTTCTTCAAAGTAGCCTCCTTGGGAGGTTCCACATTAATTTACTTATTTTCCAAAGCTCTCAACATTTTGAAAACCTTTTTTGGGGAGCTGTATTCATATCCAGCTGATAAACCATGGGAAGGAAATCAGGTTTCAATATTTTTTACTCCAGAAACTTTACTCAAATTAACCCACCTATTCATCAAACTGAGCACTATATGACTCAAATACAGCCTCAGAGGACTAATATCCTAACACAGAAAATAAAAAGAACATGTCCAATATTACATATCGAGCCAATCTGATGCCGGTGGGCCCTTCACGTACCATGCCACGTCATTATGCCTAAAGCCAAATTCTTGCTCCTTTTGGACCTAACTGGGGTGGTGCAGACATTCAGGGGCTGGACTGCCCAGTCATCAAGTGTCTTCAAGCACAGTTGACCACTGGGAAGCTTGCTAGTTCCTAATGAACTACATTTCTATCTAATTTTTAAATCTTAGCATTTAGACTAATCCTGGAAGCAGT
Source organism: Lasiurus cinereus (assembly GCA_011751065.1). Classification (NCBI taxonomy): domain Eukaryota; kingdom Metazoa; phylum Chordata; class Mammalia; order Chiroptera; family Vespertilionidae; genus Lasiurus; species Lasiurus cinereus. The sequence goes on along the minus strand of JAAGEH010000393.1, from coordinate 9,131,655 downwards.
GAAAGTTGTCTATAAATTAAAGTGTCTCTTCACTGAGTCAGAACCTGTATGAGCTTATCCTTAAAAAAAGCTTATTCATTTTAAATTAAAACTTAAGCCAGGTCACTCATTTCTTAAGTTCAAGGCAGTTCAGGGCTGTAATTTTCTGCCGGGCTGCAATCCCTGTTCTCCCCATGTCATTTGGGTCCTGGCCATTGGACTACACCCTGCAGTGACTTTGTGGCCCAATAATATGGCAGTCATTGCCCTCCTTGTCTGAGGTCTGCGTGACAACTGCCCCACTGTCCCCTCTGCCACTTTGTTGGGGAGCAGAAGCTGTCAGTGTCACACTCAGATAAAACAGTGGCACCTGCAGATATTTTCCATGTTGAAACTGGCACTGATAGTAATGAACTTGTCACTTTTAGTTCCTCTTTTTTGGGAACTTTTCTGAGAGTTTATTTGAACCAAACAGAGGATATGCCTGCACTTGTCACTTTTCTAAGGGAGCAGAAAAGCGGGCTTGTTTGCTAGTGTTTGGATCTAATAAACAACTTTGTCCTATTTTCTGTAGTTTTCCAGCCATTTGACTCGTACAATAGAAAAGTCACATTTCAACTTCTTCAGGGTGAAAAATTGCCCCCTTTCCAATTTGTCACAAAGAGATGTGAAACAGTTATTTTTGAGGCAGCTTTATTATGGAAAATAGAATAACTAACTCATGCCACTCAAATCAAGTCCCTCAGGGAATAGGTCCAGTAATGATTCAAAAGCCAGGAATAAGATTAAAAATGAATTTTCTAGGTCGAATGAGGAGCAGGTTCTTTTTCTTCTAACTGAATGGCCCTTTACAAAGGAAACCTAGGTTCTCAAGGTACAAGGAAAATGTTTGATTCTGCTCCTCCTACCTCCTTCCTCTCTAGATGAAGAGTTTAGGGTTCAGCTTTGATATTCCAGGTATGGGGAAATACACATTGGCAATGTTGAAGGTTAGTCTGAGAGATAATGAGGAAACTGAGGTTTTCTTCATCTAAAAAATGTATCTTTGTTTAATACAGAAAATATAAAAAATTTACGGTCAGCAAACAATCTTATTGCCTCAGGCTGTTTGAGGGAGATAGAGGTTAGCCCTTGCTCCTTTTGGACCTAACTGGGGTGGTGCAGACATTCAGGGGCTGGACTGCCCAGTCATCAGAAAGCTACCAATCCTTTAAAAACATGTTGCTAAAAGCTAGTCGTATTTTTACATTTTAAATCTAGCATTTGTGCTTAGACTCAGTCTGCTGACTTATTACCAAGTTGTCAAAGCCAGCTGCATATTGAAGATCTACAGGATGCAGGAGAAAGTTTGCTGGCCATAGAAAGTGTTATTAATTTAAGAGGCCTACGTCCCCAAAGGAGTTTGTCTGGGATTTCTCATTGTGCTAAGTCCCTTAGGAATTTTGCAACATGGGGACTTATAACTGTGACCATTAAGAGAATTGAGCAAGGAAGATATAGGACGTTGCATTAAAGATTGTGAACCTCCCAAGTATAATACAAAGCAAAAGACTAAGAAGTTGTTTCCCATCTTACCTGTGACCCGAGATACATAAACCTCATCAAGTCATCAGGAGAAGTTATCTTGCAAATGTCATGCGGAGAATACGTGAGAAAAATGTCAACCATAATCCTATCACACTGAATGGAAGTTTTTAACATGCATCTGTGGGCTCCTAAGGGGCCAATGAGTTCACAGGATCCATGAACTTGAATGACAAATATACCTTTATGTTCACGTATCTCTAACTGAAATGTAGCATTTCTTTCAATTATAATTGAAGGCAACAAACTATGGCAGCTGAAGCAGTACCTATAACTTTATCACCAAGAGAAATCAGATATTGTCATTAGATATTATAATGGTAATAGGCTTGAAATATTATATATGCTCATCAACTCTTCAAAATTATGATAGATATTAGACCTATCGCTATATCTTAATGAATGCATTGTATTAATTACTGTGTCATTACATCATAACAAGGAATTATTTCAATGTAATTGTTTTTCTTTGTAAAATTACAAGTTTTATTTTATGGATTTAAAAACATTTATTCTGGGACTAGGCTTTACTAGTTTGCCATAAAAAGAGGTTAAGAACCTCTATATTTATTATAATTTCATTCTGTCCTTCATTTCTGTCCTTAGCCACATTCTACATATCCTAATTTCCCTTCCATGTCCCCATATTATTTAAACAGGATAGTCTTTCACATGTCAACTTTTGTGGAGTACTGGTCCTTAAGATGAGAGGCTTCTTACCTTCATCTCCATCCCCAAGCCAGGGTCCCTGTTTGCATAGCTGACTTCTCACCCACCAGATATAGATGCTTAAGTCCTCTGCTTAGGCCTTCCCTTCCTTCCTAGACAAGGTCAGCACCTGTTCAGTTTCTATCCCATCTAGACATGCTTTCATGTGGGCAAGGCCTAAGTCTATCTGACTCACTGTCATATACCCAGTCCTAGCACAATGCTGGATATTCCATGGGGGCTGAATAAATATATGCAAAATACACACAGGAGTAAACCATTTTAAACTTTCAATTTGATATAATTTGAAATTTTTTTATTTAATGCATTCCATGCATTTTTCATGTTATTTTATTTACTTTAAAGCTGCATAATATTCCACTGGATATAAGAACTTTAAATAACTTTCCTGATATTGATCATCTTGTTTAAAGTTTTCATAAACACAAATAATGCTATGATGAACATCTTCATTCATATTTTATTTATTTATTTTTGCTTTGCATTAGAATTATTTCCTTGTTATTAATTCTTTGGTCAAATGAAATAAACATTCTTTTTTTTTTGGTTTCTTGACTTATCCTATGACATTGCTTTCCAAAAAGGTTTTCTCAATTTGGAATGCTTTAATATAAACAGAACATCTACTCAAGATTTTTCAAAGTACTTTAAAAAACTTTTGCTAGATGTTAATCATTATGTCTTATGGATGAGTCAAAGGATTGGGTAAAATTTTGGTTGAAAAGAATGAATAAGTAACTTTTCCTAAACTCAAAATGTGGTACACTAATTTTCACATTGAGTAAATATATTTGTTAATAGAGAAGTAAGAACTAAGACATTGTACTAGGAAAGACAAATTATTATTTTTTTAAATTGATTTCAGAGAGAGGAAGGAGATAGAAACATCAATGATGAAAGAAAATCATTGATCGTCTGCCTTCTGCACGCCCTCTACTAGAGATCAAGCTTGCAACACAGGCATATGCCCTGAACTAGAATATAACTGTGGCCTTCTGGTTCATAGGTCAACACTTAACCACTAAGCCACACTGGCCAAGTGGGAAGACAAATTATTTTAATTTAGATATAAATTTTGCTAGTTAAATGGGCAAAATCATCGTAAGACTTTGACAGAAGTTCAAATATTGGAGATCAAGGGACAAAATAATCTCTACTGTGACAAGAAATTCTAGTACTTATGTCATTTTATATTTGAAAGAAAATAAAACACATATATTTTTAGAGGTTAAGTAATTAATAGTGTACAAAAAAGAATTGTACACTAAGAAAAATTTTTGCAAGAAGCTAGGAATACAATGTATGGAATGACCAATTTCTCCTATTTTTCTTAAATAAATGCTAGCAGGAACTTGTCAGGCAGGGGTATGTTTCTCATTCTGATTACAACCCCTCCTCTGCTCCTGCTCCTTTGATCTCAGTAGCCAACTCTGGCTTTAGGAAGGCCATTTCTCCACGTGAAGGACCCAATTTTCTCCTTCAACAAATGAAGATGTCCTAAGTTGCTCCTTCTTCTATTATTATAGCTGTATGTAGAGCAGATCATCAATCTATGAGATGAGGCATCTATCTTATTGAATACAAAGAAAAAGAGCTAACCCATGACTTTTTGCCCTGTCCACATGGGGAGGGAGGAACCAGAGCTTCTCCCGTTCAATTCCACTGAATGATATTCATTTAATATATGCTAACCATATGACTGCTGTGTATAGGATGAAGTACCAGGAGCTGTAGGGACATAATGGATGAGATGCATTTAGAATGTGAGGAAGACCAAGAAGCCCTTCTACATCTTTACATGTCCCACTGGGAAAGTCGGGCTCATCGAGCCTTAATGTCCTGGAATGAAAACACAAGTGTAGTAATTACCATGAGACAATAAAGGAAGCACATAAAGAAGAATGTAACTGCAGATCACTGTTGCATGGCAGGATGGCATGAAATGATCCTAGAGTCAAGATAAGGACAGGGTCTGCGAATATCTTTGAACAAATGGTTGCTTTTTATGGCTTCCACTTATTGAGTGTCTGTTAAATGATAGGCATGGATCCAGGCACATTTATTAGTTCATTAATCCTGACAGCAAACTAGGGAGTTAAGTATTAGTCCTCCCATTTTATAGATGGAGAAATAGAAGGTCAGTGAACATGAGTTGGTCAAGGTTATATGGTCAGTGAGAGGTGGTGCTAACCTGACCTCAAGCTCATGTTCTTTTTACTATGCTATACATGCAAAGTAGGTAAATAACACTCAAGAATCATACCTTGGTTAATTAATATATCCCTATTCAAAGCCAGTCAAAACTTTTTTTTTTTTTAAAAAAAACCAGTTGTAAAATAGGGTACATAGAAAGGGATAACACTTTCTGAGTTTTGAGACTTCTAGCAGTATTATCTAGTAGAAAATAATCTCAAAAGCCTTCAAAAGCATTTGCAGTAAAGTCCATAGACCTTCATCCAAAGGTAACATATCATGGTAGTGAATTTGAAGGACTGTCCCAGGGAGACTCTGGCCTTGAAACTACTTCCTATGTGAATGACTCTGAGCCACTATTTTCCCTTTCTAAGTTTCACTTTCTAGCATTCACTGAGGATTGCTATGCTCATTAAGTAAAATAGTATATATAAAACATTTAGCACAATAGTATCAGGCACATAATGATCATCCAGTTATACATTAATTATTACTAGTACTGCTGTTAAGATTATATTTTGCATATAAGCCTAATAAGCTTGGATCTGTTTTTCTAGAATATGCTCTATTAGGTGCAGCATAATAGAAGATGATAGCTGACCACCACTCTGAAATAAGATACCACAGGAGGACAAAAAAAAATCCAAGAAACTAATTACATCAATCATAGGAATATTTATTAGGTTTTATATTTGCAAAGCTTTTTCATGATTATTTCATTTGTTCCATCCAACACTGCTGTGATGCCGCGAGGGCATTATTTGTACCTCACAGATGAAAAAAAGAATTCAACGCCTTCTCTGGAGTCACAGCTAACCAAAAGAGCAAAGAGCCCCACAGTCTATAGATGTGCTGGCTGCCCAATACCATATCCAGGAGTGGCTACTTAAAATTAAATATTCAGCTCCTCAATAGCACAAGCCACACTTCCTGTGCTGAATAGCTATGTATGGCAAATGGCACTCAGGTTGGACAACACGGATAACAGACCATTTTTATCACCTCAGAATGTTCTGGTGCTGTCAATAGAAATGGGAGCACCAAACCAATACTGCACAATACTATGCCTGAGGTCTATAACAGTAAACTTGATTTTCAGAGAAAGAAGTCAGGAAAGATGAAAATACTATAGAAATATTTCTATAAAAACAATTTAAGCCTTATACAATAAAGCTAAATTTGTATGACACTAGACTCTAAGCATAATAAAAATTGGGCCCAGAATCCTCTAAAGTGTCTAATACCAGTGCCCTTGTACACAGAATCTACAAATACTGAGTAATTAGTTCTATTTGATCACCTACCATTTCAGAAAAAAAATATGTCATTTTAGGAGAATTCTTATTGAAGCAAATAAGTGAAATGTCATAAAAATGTAAGTAATGTCGTTTGCTAAAATTTCAAGGTCACCTATGGTTGTGCATTTATGAAATCATTCAATGTGCATACAAAGTCTTTTTATATTCCAATATAATTTACATGCAGAAAAGTTTTTTCATGGTGATATAACCCTCAAGGAGATATCCAGGATTTTGCTTTTTTAGAATGTTTTATAACATATTCCTAGTACATCATAAGTTAATAGATCCTCAATAAATCATAAGTCAGTCTTAACTTTCGGTTTACTTTCTTAGAGCAATGGTGGGCACTTCTCTCAGAAGTGGAGAACCTAACAATAAGTGCTCAGTATTATCTGAAGAGAAGAAAAAGGAAATGCTTAAAAGTTTCAGAAGTTAGTTTTCAGATCATGACACACTCTTAACTACCTATGCGTCTTTAGCCTTGCCTGGCAGGTTGCTGTGTCAAATTCAAGGTACACAGGCAAAGACGAAGGCAGCTTCATTTTTCAAATTGACTTTGAAAGTCTTAATGATATATGTACATTTCATGAAAATATGAGCCCTAGTATAATGGTCTGTTCTCCTTAGACAGATGGGACTCAATTTATGTTCTACATGATTGTACCCCAGAATTCATACTTAAGATGTTTGTCATAAATATAGTTAATCTATTATTTTATGAGGGATACTAAATCTCAGCCTCCTGGATTTGGATAGATGTATGCCAAATTTATGATGGTGCTCATCTATAAATGACAGACGCTGCCAAAGCAGAAAACTACCATTTCTTTCTACTCAACACCACAAGGTCCTGTTACTGGAGACAGAAAGGGGGGAAGAGGCAGTTACAAAGACCTTGCTAGCTAATCGATGGAGTCCTGTGGCAGTCAGCGGAAATGAGAAGCTGTCATTTGGAAAACCTGGCCCCATTTGTAACAACACATAAAAACCGTGGGACACACAGGGGAACCCATAAAAATGACGAGGCGAGGGTCTGTATTTGTATCCTTGGCAGAAAAACTCTTGGACAAAATTGAAAATGCTCTTTCATAAGGCATCAGGGTGATCATAAAAAGCTGAACTACAGCCTTTCCAGGCAAATCACACGGATCTATTGGTGGATAACTGTTCTGGGTTCACATCCAAGAGATTGGCACCATGCAGAAGGACAACAGACTGAAAACTGAAAGGAGCTGTTTTGAGCTATCCTCTCTTCTTTCCTTCCTTCTTATGACTTTTCTAACATGGACATCTCATAGTCTGCATGATATGGTCATGGGTATGGGATAAATAAAATAATCTCCATGTCTCTAGTGGAAATATTTCAGATGGAATGATTCCAAATGTTACTGAAAAATTGGATAGTGTTCAGAGCAACTCAACTGGACACCCTAGGAGGCAGTTCAAGGCTCCTGTCATATTGGTGATGCCCTTCCCAATGTTGACCTCTACCTCAGTCAGTATATTTGGCTTAGACACATAAAGTCTACAGTTGTCAAGATGGAGCTTTGAGAGCATTTGTCATTTACCTGAAATAAGTGTTTTCATTGAAATGTGCCCTTGAAAAGATCTGTTAAGTTCTAAAGCTTTGCTCTATTATGGTTAAATGCTACAAACAACATACTGCATAGGAATAAAATATTATCAATAAAACAATGCCTTAATGGCCCTTTCAATGCCATAGCTCCTACTAAAAATATCAACAGTCAGCAAACAATTTAAAAGTAACATATGATCCTACCCATTAATTCTTTAAAGAGTGGTTTAGTGATCTGACTTTACCCATTGGGATACTTGTATTTTCTCCCCCAAATCAGAAAGAGAAGTGTAGAGGTAATGGGAATAACAGAATAAGCAAGGGGCAAGGAGCTCTTAGTTCCTACTTTAACTCACCTGGGATATGAATTGTGGACCTCACAAGGCCATTTAACCCTTCCAAGACCCCAGGCTCTTCATTATTACCTTGGTAGCAGCTCAAGGTGGTAACTATTATTTTTCTTTGTTGTCCAGATATCCAACACAATAAAAGACACACATGCTAGGATAGAAAGTATGTTAGGGAAAGAAAATTTCTTTCTGTTCACTGTTGTATCCCAGCAACTGGCAAAATATACAGATGTACTATACTCCATAGTACAGTAATATATATTTGTTGAAGGAGTAAATGGATATGAAGTTTGTTGAATCAATGAAAGATGAATACTAATTTCAGCCCTACTAATTACAGGGTTGTTGATAGGGTCATATGAAAACTTATATGTGACTGAATCTTATAAACTGAATAAATTTAAGGTGTTCCTACTATTATATTTCAAGCAGAACATGCTAGTTCCATCATCTTTGCTCTTAATTGCATTTATAAAAATATCTGTAGCATTTGAAATTGTTTCATTGGCATTCATCTATTTAGACAGCAACCGATTAAAGGCTGTTTAGCTCTAAATAGCTTAATATACTTTGGAGAACTAGAAATGTATTTTCTACCAATCTTGATATCTAATTGATCTCTACTGCTAAAGACTAGACATATGGACCATTAGGTTCACTATCAAATAATTTTATCATTAGGTTGATTATCACAATATTTTATTATTTTCAAGACATAAGGTTTTTCAAAGGCTCTTTTTTTGAACCTGTTATGAGTGGTTAAATGCTGTCAAAAAAGAACATTCAATTTGATGTATGGGGTATATTATCACAGGGAGGTGTATTGTCATATGGCATTATGGCACATGAACTCCAGGGAGAAATTTGGGTAAAGTGTCTGGCCAATATGTTCTCACCATCTTCCTAAAGCTGCCTAATGCTTGCTGTGTTTTGACCCCAATTCTCCCAAAGCACATTTCTCCTCCTTCCTACTATGGTTTGAACTCCCATTAATGTGTCATTAAAAGTTGGGATAGATCCTAGGAGACCATAAAAGCCATTTTCTTTGGATTTTACATCTAATTCTACACCAACTTCTAAAATGTGAACAGACAGCTATTCTTACTAACTGCCTTTAATGAAACATTTTTCCCCCTAATCCAGTGTATAATCCAGGTAATACAATCATTGACAGAGTATTGTTTCACAGAAGCAAAAATATCCTAAAAAAATAAAGCCAGGTAGGAAGTTCAGAGATGATGAGTTTTGATCTTCCAAACACTGGGTAACCTCCAGCAAATAACTACTGCAGCAGGGACCTGGCCTCAGTTTGCGGCTTTGTAAACGAGAAAATATTTGACCTTAATATCTGATTGATCTGGGTTAAAATTAGATTATATAGATGATTTGTTCTTTACAAAAGTGTGATAAAATAATCCACTATTTATTACCTATTTATTAGATAACACAATTCAGTGATTCTATGACATAAAGAACAAAAAAAATCTTTATTACCAAATTTGGGGTAGCTTCCTCCTCGGCTGCAGATCTTTGGAACCAGTATTTATGGGACCTAACTAACAATAGTCTTTTCCTACATAGTCTCTTTAGTTAAAGGGGCTTTTCTAAACTTTCCTCTTACAATAATGGAATTGTTCTCCAATGGCCTTGGGCAGCCCCAGGAAAGCATTCTGGAATCTCCTCCAAAACCTACAGTGATGTGAAGAGCAGAAGAGAAGTGTGTGTGTGTGTGTGTGTGTGTGTGTGTGTGTGTGTGTATGTGTGTGTGACAACAGAGAGGTTTCTTAAGAGAGAGGCAAACAGAGAAAGGGATATATTCTTTTTTTCTCCTTTAATAGACACTGGTCCTCAACTAGCCATTAAAATGAGATGACTCATCTTTCTTGAGGGCAGATGTGAGTGTGTAAAAGTCCATTAAACATCTAATTTCATGGTGTACATGCTAGAAAAATGAACTTTTCCTCCTCTCTCTGAATCATTTAGTTTGAACTGACTCAGAAAAAAATGCTGATTCACTGGAACTATGAAATATGGACTCTTCTTAAAAGGTACCTTTACTAGTGGCCCATTTCCAAGTACCAAAGCTTGTCTGTTAGTTAATTCACTACTGTGTATATAGTTCCCTTAAACTCCTAGAGTTCATTTGTAACTCTGAGGGGAACTCTACAAAGATCTTAAAAAATCAAAATCTTTTATTATTGAGCACATTTTCAGATACATTTAATAATGCCACTCTCTCAGAAAATTTCATCATTTTGCTTCTCCATTCCCCTTTATTGTGGTAAAAGAATACAAAAACATCTACTAGTAGATAAGTTTAAAAATTCCTTCACTGACAAAATCCAGAGCAAAAATCAAAGATAAAATGAGTAGAAAGGAATCATAAAGTCAGTATTTTAGGTTCACTTCTTGATTTTTGTCTAAACACACCGTGACCAAGCAGCCCATATATACATATATATATATATATATATACATATTTACACGCACATATATACTTAAATGTATATATTTAACAACATGGAATGGTAACATATCAAATGCTTAGATTCCGTGCAAACACATAACCACCTGTGAAGGAAACATATTAATATTATAAAAACAAATCATGGAGAAAACATGCAACAGCTGAGCGGAGGAGAATGGGGGTGGGGCAAGGAACCAGGAGGAACACAAAGAATGTAAAGAACAAAAAGTGTCATTGACCTGATTTGTCAGAGCTGTTGCCTGTGAGTGGAGTGATGGAGCAGCTGGGGTTAGCCTTTGCGCTGTCCTTGGAAGAAACCATTTTGGGTTTAGTTTTCGTTGCCTCTAGTGCTTTGACCTTCTTGGCATGTTTACTTCCTTTGTAGTGGGCCTCGGCCTGGCTCTACAAAGGAGAACAAATCAGGCTCATTTTTTGGCTACTTACAAACACCACAATGGATGATCATGCAGGAAAATATACATTCAATCATATGCAACATGGACATTTACCATTCAGAAGTCTATGTTTTGGCATTTGATGAAGTGGTACAACAGTATCTAAGAGGTTTTTGCACATTGAAACCATCTCTTTAACAAGGAAAACCTGTGTCTTTGTAAACCAGAGGACAACAGGGCCAGGGCAAAATTGAGACAAAGGTAAGCTTTGTCAGCAGTGCCTTCCACACTGTCCGATGGGGTTACTTTTCAAACATTTGGCCGGTAGCAAGGTGCTTTGAGTGTCCTACCCATGCATATCCTTCCACAACCATTTCATTTTGTTTCCTCCTTCAGCTAAAAACCTATCTGCCCTGAATCTACTTTTTTCTGAGAGCAAGTGATGTAACAAAGCAACTTGCTAGTGAGTGAAGGTGACACTGCATTTTGGAGTCACCTACATGTGTTTCATCTAACATTTTGATGATTTCAGTTCTGAAATAGGTGATATAAGCACAAGGTGGATAGGGATAGTCTTTTTTTCTGATTTAAGATGTGATTTGGAAGTCGAAGCCATTATTGTTACAGTCACATGTACATGAAGCATGCATAGAACTGTTACTTCAATATTGGATCAAAAGGAAGAAAAGAGATAAAGACAAGTAACTACTAAAAACCTTAAAAAGACAAAAACAAATTATAGCAAAACAAGAAAACATTTAGTCAATTTATTGACTTTGGAAAATTCCCCTTTGACTAAAGAACAAGGATTTTATTTTTTGGCATTAAGTATTAATGTAGATACTAATAAAAGAATATGTATATTCACTTTGATTTCATTTTGAATAGACCCTGAAAATATAAATATCCATTTGTTGAAAAAAAAATTAAACATACATTACTTGGCATATTAGCTTACTTATAAAAGTGAAATGTGTACTAAAACTTCCATATAAAATTAGTTTTTGTGAGAGAATTTCTAAAGTAATAACTCTTTTATACCAGTTCTCCTTATATAACTTTATGTATTTGAAGATTACTATACCAATGCTTTCATTCATTTTCCTCAGTAAGCAGCATATAAGTGGTGTGTGCATATGTGTGTGTGTGTGTGTGTGTGTGTGTGTATCTGTGTAGGTAGGTAGGTAGAACTGACAATAGACAGAATGAGCCAGGTTATAATTCTATGTTTCAACAACAGACATATAACTGATTTTTCTAGTGCATTAGTATAACCCCAATCACCCAAGGTCAGTGACCCTGTATTGACTGTACACAGTCCCTAACTTCCTGAATATCTGTTCATAAGTGTTGTTTTAGATCATCATTGACTTTTCATTGTTCTCTGTTGGTTTGCTCAGGTACTTCTCATTATGTATTCTGTTGAGCTGTAAAAATCCCAAGGGAGGAAAAAAAGTGTAACATTATTTAAGTTTTACTTATTATCAACCAAGAATGGTTAAATGGGTAGGTATAAACTAAGAAAATATACAAATAAATATTTAAAAATTGATAATGTGAAGTTATAATAATAATGAATAATTAAGCCTTTGCCAAACATAGTTCTAAATGTATTACAAGTATTAGCTCATTTAATTCACATAATACTTTGTGAGGTAGAATTATTAGCCAGTACATTACAAATAAAAAACGGCATAGAAAAGTTAAATAACTTACCAAAATTCACAAAGGTAGGTGCAGAAGCCATTTTTCAGATTGAAATGCTTATATGTGTATCCCTATTTAATTATATACCCATACACTATACATATACATACTCACACTGATGTAACATTATAATTTTATAAGGAGTGAAAAATTACACAAAGCACACTTTTAATCACTTAGTAAAAGATTATATTTTAATAGAAATTTCTATGGGTAGGGAATATCTACTTAATTCATGGGAAATATACTAGCATAACATATTAGGTCTGATCCTTCTAGTGAGTAGCTAAGAAAAGCCACACTTTTTAGTTATATGATAATTTCTATAGGTATTAGGAGACCTCCTCCTCTTTCCAAGTATACTAAGTAACGAGGTGTTTACTTTAGTGTCCTTTGGCTAAAGAAACTACAGTTCTCCAAATAAAACCTCCTAGGACAAGATAAGTAGAGTGTCATTTCCTCATTACTGGCATCAATGCCAAAAGTTAACAGCATCAGTTAGCACTTGGGACAAAGATCCAGCTAAATGACACTTCACTGGATGCCAAGATGGAAAGAACTATCCATACCCATAATTCACTTTCCTTTTGAATTCTGTGCATGGAGAGAAGTCCAACAAGGATTCTTAGCTTCTACTGATCATTATTTGAGAAATTTCCTGGAATAAAGACAGTGGCAGGCACTCACATCAGGCATCCTTTCAATGCCCCTGTGATATTCTTGGTATTAGTACTTTGCTATCCCCACTACTGTATGAGGCAGTGTCAACAGCTTCTAAATCCTTGGCAAATCTTCAAGTGAAACTGAGACACCATTAATTAGTAACATGATTAACCTGACTTAATTATCTAGGAATCTCCTTATTTGAGAAGAAATAAGGACAAGAGCCAGAAAACCCATGAACTAGGCAACACAATCAAGTTCCATCAGCAGTGGCTCTTGTATCACTTCTAAGAGACCTGGTTGACCAAATTGACTCGTACTTTACATTTTAAGGACTAACCAGCAGAGACATATTTGTCTAGCACTAATGGCTTCTTTTCTGCTTTCACACCAAAAGTGATACTGTTCTCCCAACTATAGTGATCAAAAAACCCTCTTGCCAAGAACTGCCAGAATTAGAGAGTTGTCTAAAGTACCATTCTAACCTCCATGCAAGAATTCATTGGTATCTAGCTTCTCCTCTCAGAGGTCTCTCTGGTAGCCACTTGACCACCCACTGGCTGAGAAACAGCATTGACAGGAAATGACTTTTTTTCTTTCATTCATATTCATTTTTGTTGCTAAAGCTGCTCACTTTCCCAAATCCTCTACAATTCTTGGGACCTTTCTGCTGCAAACAAAAAAGATGGGTAACGAGATAATGTATTGTTTTAAAAATAAAAATATAATGAGAAATTCTAAAATTCACTGTCCTTTCATTTCTAGCTTTTATTTTATTTCTAATTGTGCTTCAGAGTAGTGGTTGGGCTGTTGAAACATGTGTTGAATGTGTTCACTTTGTAGAGAAACTCACAAAGTGGCTGGGAAAGGAGTATGTCACAGGAGAAAGTTCTCAACTATTTATTTACCAATGAAACCTTTTTTTTTGCATTTCAAAAAAAGTAATTTGAACTATCCCCTTAATTAAAAAAATCATCATTAAAACTATTGGCATCTTCTTTTTTTCTGAGGCAAATTTCAATGTGTTTAGCAGTGTAATATGGAAAATAGCAGAGGCCAGTTAATTTTCAGAAAAACTCTATACACTAAAATGCCAACTATAACAGATGTCAAATGAACTGGCATTAAAAAGGGGCTAAACAAACAAGGGAAAAACTTGGTTATTTATTCCACAAAAAATTATTTAGCACCTGTCTTGTGCTAGACATTGTGAAAGATTTAAAGCAAAGATCCCTACGTGCATGACTGGTAAGAAAATACATACATACAAATAACTAGAACCCAAAGCAGAGAGTGGAAGTGTAAAATGGGAGGTAAAGAGCAGCAGAGGCTTATGGGCAGTGGAGAGGTAAATCTCTTCGGATTGCAGGGGGTCACCAAAACTTCATGAAAAAGGGATGTGAGAGCTGTGTCCTGCTCCAGGGCAGAGTTCTGAAGTGGCAGTGTGAAAGGGGAGGTATGTCAGGCAAAGAGAACAGAAGTGAAGTTCTGTGCACTTTGCAATGTTCCTTGAGCAATCTGCCTTTCCATGTCACAAGAGCACAGAGATAAAAAGAACAACAGGAAAGGGCTGCCACATTGTGCTACCTCAAAAATTATCTCCTATAAAACAAACAACCCCCCCCATAATACTGTAGCTGTCTAAAATTTTTTTAAGATGTTCTATTTGTAGGCAACTTGTATAGATGGTTATGAAGATGTTGCTTTTATGTCACAGATTTTATCTCAAATTATAATCACATATTAAAAGAACAAATTATCTTGAAGCTTTCATAATTATTTGAGATAAAAGCATGACATGTGAAATACTATCGATGAATCTATAAAGAAACAAACTAAGGATTATTGAGTAATAGCTAATTACTTGAATCTTTGTTTTAATATAAGACTATTTTTAATTATTAAAATGCTCTTTGCATACTTGTTGCACTGACAAGACCACACTCTTTCAGAGATGAAGCTACATCGTTAAATGCACTCAGAAGAAAGGCTTATGTAATCCAAAGCCTGCAGGTAAGTCTTTCTGTTTATATTTTAAATAAGGCCTGCAATATCAGTAATGACATACTACTGGCTTTGATATTCACTTCATTCAATCTTAATCTACTATGACCTATTGGAAACAAAGTCTAGAAAAAATTATAACTATTATGAGGTTTTTTAGCTTAAAAAGATACAATTTCTTTGCTAATTTCTAATTTCTAGCTAAGTGAAACACTCCAGGTTTCAATGGCTTGTCCAGGGCCACTACATTACATTAACTCTTTGGGGGTGGAGGGCACTCACATGTATAATTCAGTGTGGATGGTATCCTCTGATTCTTGCAAGATCATAGTTCTGGCTGTGGCATGTCATATTTACTGGCTTTATAACATACTAGAGGCCTGTTGCATGAAGATTCATGTAATAGGCCTTCCTTTCCCTGGCTGCTGGAATTGGTTTTCTTCTGGCCCCCGGGACCTGTGCTGCAGCAGAACCAATCCTTCAGCTTTCTGGCTTCGTTCTGGCTGTGGGTGGAGCCAAGCCTTCAGCCTTCAGCCTTCAACCTTCAGTCTTTTTTAATCTTCAATCTTTGCTCTGGTGGAGCCTTCATCCTTCACTCCATGCATACATATGTAAATCATTAATTTGCACTCACTTCTGATTGGCTAGTGGGTGTCGCAGAAGTATGGTCAATTTGCATCTTTCTCTTTTATTAGTGTAGAAATGTAAAAAAAAAAAAATCAACTCCCAATATTTCTATATCACTAAAGACAAAAGTGGTAGCATCTAGGAAGAAAATCATGTGTACTCTAGACTACTAATTTTGGCCTAATTTAGATTCTATCAAATATCACAAGACAGAAGTAACATTCAAGGGTTAGAGCTGATTTGTAATGCCACAACTTGAATACCTGAACATTATATCCTATTAGTTCACATTATACAATATTTCCATGTAGGCGAATTAACTCATTTCTTAAAAACACTAAGATATTTAAGTGGGCTTCCAGTTAATTTTTCCAGTGCAGCCTATTAATCAGTTGAGTCCTGATTCCCATGTTTCTGGTGCATGACTCACTGGTGAAAGCACTCTACACATAGAAACATGGAGAAACTATAAATGGACCTAACAACTATGACAGAATTTACATGATTAATTAATAAAATACTAAAGCTTGGAGAGAATCCAAGCTGGCGGCATAGGTAAACACCTACACTGCTGCCTCACACAATAATTTCAAAACTACAACTAAAAGACAGAATGGACATCATCCAGAACCACAAGAAAGCTGGCTGAGTGGAAATTCTACAACTAGAAGGAAAGAGAGTGGCTCACAGAAACCCAGAGGAGCAGCAAAAAGCTGAGGTACAGAGACACGCACGTGGAGAGAGTGGGTGCCGAAGAACCTGGCTGGCTTTCTCTGGCAGGAGGGAAACAGAGATGCCCAATGGCATTGAACCCCTTATCCTATGACACTAAACCCTAGATCCAGCCAAAGCTCATTCGCGGGGAGTTTGGACTGTGAAAAGGGAGAAGTGCATGAAAATTTAGGGGAATGGCAAAAGATCAGAAGTCTGGTGGCGTGCACAGCACTGCGCGCAGAGGACCGACTGCTGATTGTGCTGCTGCTGACTTTCACGAGTGGGCAGGAGACAGACCCTTCCAACTGTGCCACTTCTAACTCCACTAAACCCCAGTTTCGGGTGAAACCCTGGGGACCCAGACTCATATGGTTCCAGAGTGCAGGAGAGCAGTCTAGAGGCCCTGCGAGAGAGAGAGAGAGAGAGAGAGAGAGAGAGAGAGAGAGAGAG
>JAAGEH010000393.1:9098261-9112273 GCA_011751065.1 Lasiurus cinereus | reverse complement strand
ATCAAGGTAAAGTTCATCCCAGAATATTAATTTCGTAATTCTATTTATGAATTCTGTAAATTCTAGAGACTGCATTTTGAAAATAACTTTCTTCCAACTTAATAAAAATAGGATTCTATAATTTTTTTCAATGTAGATAATAGATAATGAATTTTACTTAATGTAATTTCTTTAACATAATCACTATTTAGTTAAGAATGCAGCAAAAACTATCTGACATGCTTATCCTCAGAAATAAGACTGCTTACTTCTTCATTTTACATTATATTATATATGTTTTAAAGATCTGTTTACTTTGTCTTCTGGATTGGGGGTCAATATCTGTGTTAACTTAATGATAAATGTAAAGTCCTAATATGTACACTAGAATTTAACTGAGCCAAAGTGAAGCAAATGAACCCTAGAGAAATATGCCTTTAATCTTTCTCTCAACTCATAAGGAAGTATAGTCATAAACTCCACACAGAATGATTTGACAAATCAGATTCTCTAAGTCTAAGTTAATATGCCCAAAGTGGGAAAATCAGTGCTCTGTACACTAATATAGTCTTGATTATGAAATAATGGGAGTGTTTATAATTTATTAAAATATGTATTGTTCCTCAAAGAATTATGCATTTGGGAATGTAACTTGTTTGAACTTCTAAATCTTAGAATTTTTATGAAGCATATGGATATCATCTTTTATTTTTATGATTCATTATAAAACATAAAGGATTTTTAAATAATTACTTGATTCTTATTTTTTTATGATTCCCCCCAAGTATTTAAAAGTAAAAATTATTTACCACTCTTAAATTAATTTCACATTTTATATTAAACTGGGAAATTTTAGTTAATAATTCCCAATTATTTCAGAGTTTATAGCAATTTCACAGTTATATCCTAAATTTTTAACGTGTTCACGAGTGCTGCTATCTTTCGGTGGGGAAATGGATTGCCACTGTGTGCTATATAAGAGCAATTTTTGTTACTCAGTGATAAGTAATGCAATATAATTTAAGTCCACGCATTAAAACTGTGACTCTACATCTAACTAATTCAAGTCTTCTGGTGGTCTTTTAAATTAGGCTCCCAGGCTTCTACAAATTAATTTTTAATCAGGTTAGAAAGTAGTACATTTCCTTCCATTTCCATATTAAAAATTTACATAAATGTTATAAAACAAATCTAAAATTAGAATTTGCATTGTGTCTCCTAATATTTGATACGTAATATCATTAGTGTTGACCAAAGTTACAAAGTTACTTTAAAAGTGCAATGCTTAGAAAACTGGCTAAAACATGGGGAAAAATGGGAGATATATGTACTACTATGTGTTAAACTTTAAACAAAATAAAATTAAAAACAAAGAAACAAGCTTTAGTAAGTTTTATATATGTCTAATATATTATCTATCATAATTCATTTGTAAACCTTTTTAACAATTAGGTTTTTATAAAATTCATATTCTATAGCCCTAAACCAGTTTTTAAAACCAAGCAGATATTTGATAATTTAAAATTAAGTGAATTATATAAATGCAAAGATTAGTACAATATCCTTTCAAAACATACAAATAAAAATAACAGAAAATAAAGAAACTACATTTATACCAGTCACCTAACGAACACGTGGTCATGTTTACACTGAAGTACCAGATTAAATTGGAAGTTTTAATTCCAGATTAATTTCACATATAAGAGATTTGTTTACTGGAGGCAAAACTAAAATAAAAATGCCTATAACTTTTATTCACCCACAAATAACAATCTATTTTAATATAATCAGTAAAATGCTAAATGGACTTCTAGTGTCTGATTCTCCCTAAAAATTTTACTCAATAATTGATTCCATGTCGAGGGATCAATAATAACCTTAATAACAAAGGTTGTCCTTATAATATACAATATGATCTATGTGAATATTGTCTTTCTCATCTTTGAGTCTTCTGAAACACCTGCTTCATGGTACACACAAAAATAAAGAGTTGTTGCATTGAATATAACACACACACATTGATTTCAGAGAAAAAGGTAGAAGGAAAGAGAGAAATAGAAACATCAATGATAAGAACGAGCCTGAACCCAGGCATGTGTCCTGACCCAGAATTGAACCCTGATCTCTTGGTTCATAGGTTAGTACTCAACTACTGAGCCATGCTGGCTAGACAATTTATATATCCTATATAATAAAAGCCTAGGTAGCATTGCACAACGTCATCACAAGATGTTTGTCACAAGATGGCCACCACAAGATGGCCAGCAGGGGAGGGCAGTTATAGGTGATCAGGCCAGTAGGGGAGGGCAGTTAGGAGTGACCAGGCCTGCAGAAGAGGGAAGTTGAGGGTGATCAGGCCAGTAGGGGAGGGCAGTTAGGAGTGACCAGGCCTGCAGAAGAGGGAAGTTGAGGGCAATCAGGCCTACAGGGGAGGGCAGTTGGAGGAGACCAGGCAAGCAGGGAAGGGCAGTTGAGGGCAAACAGGCTGGCAGGGGACAGCAGTTGGGGGTGATCAGGCTGACAGGGGAAGGCAGTTGGGGGTCATCAGATCAGTAAGGGAGGAAAGTTGGGGATGAGATCAGGCCTTCAGGGGAGGACAGTTTAGGACACAGGGATCAGGCCCAAACTGGCATTTGGTCACCCCCCAACGAGTCCCAGATTGGAGAGAGTGCAGGCCAGGCTTAGGGGCACCTCCAGTGCACAAATTTTGTGCACTATGCCTCTAGTCTATATAATAAAAGCCTATGCAGCCATTACAGTGGAATGACCAATATGACCAATCGCTATAATGCACACTGACCACTAGGGAGCAGACATTCATTGCAGGAGCTGCTCCCTGGTGATCTGTGGGCTCCCACAGGGGGAGTGCCACTCAGCCAGAAGCTGGGCTCATGGATGGCAAGTACAACAGCAGTGGTGGGAACCTCTCCTGCCCCCTGGCAGTGCTAAGGAGGAGTGAACCAAGTGGTAAGGAGTGAGCAGGAGGATAGTAAGGAGTGAGGGATCCCAGATTGCGAGAGGCAATGTCCTACTGCCAGGAATCAGGCCTAATCTGGCAGTTGGAAATCCCCCAAGGGGTCTTGGACTGTAAAAGGGTGAAGGCCAGGCTGAGGGATTCCCCCGCGCCCTGACAGTGCACAAATTTTGTGCACTGGGTCTCTAGTATATTTTACATATTAATTTCTCAGTGATAAGTGATGAATATGTTAAGTGGTACTACCAAAAAACAAAATGAGAAAAGGTAAGTAGTATAGACTATGTGGGATGGGATGTAATTTTAGGTATCAACAAAAGTCTTTCTTTTGAGGAGAAATTTGCACAGAGACCTGAATGAAGTGTAGGAGTTGACAAGATAGCTATCTGGGAGAATAGCCTTTCAGATCCAGCAAATGGCTATTTTAAGGATTTTGACTTTTATTCTGGGTAGATGGAAAATCCCAGTAGTGTTTTGAACAGAGGGGTAACCTTGTTTGACCTCTGTTTATACAATGATCACTCTGGTTACTGTGTGGAGAACAGCTATTGTGTACCATGGGGCGTTTGGGGTGAGGTGAATTAGAAGACAAGCCATCACAATCATCTAGACAAGTCGTGTAAAGGGTTCAAAATTAAAGCCCACTGCAGGAGCAGAAAAACTTCAAAAGAATAATTTTCTTAGCCAGCAGTTATATTTGGCAGATCTACAATTTTGGACTTGAATCATTCATGATTTCTGTAGAATTTTATTTGTATAACAATTGCTAACCATTACTTTTGTATTATTTTAAGTTTAAATGGTATTTTTAAATTAATTTTTTTAGAGAGAGGAAGAGAGATAGAAAGAGAAAGAGAAACATCGATGTGAGAAAGAAACATTGGTTGCCTCCCCCATGTCCAGGATCAAGCCTACAATCTAGATATGTGCCCTGACCAGTAATCAAACCTTCCAACCAACTGATCAACACCGGCCAGGGCTACATTATATATATATATTTTTGTCTAGGTAATATAACCACACAATTTAAAAGTATTTTAAAAAGTATAACAGTGAAAAGTCTACCTTTTGATTCAGCAACTAATTGTCACTTTCTGTGTATCCTGCCAGAGATAATTTAGATGCCTACCTAGCAAATATATACATGTCTGTATTTTTCCTTTCTTCCATTTTTAGACAAAGGCCTACATACATATGTTGTTCTGCATTTTGCTTTTTCTCTTTAGCAACAGACCTTAGAGATTTTTTTAAAATGAGTAATTAGAAAGTTTTCTGATTTTTTAAGTGGTTGTGTATATTTATTTCATTATATGAATGAACCATAGTTTATTTCAACAGTACCTTATTGATGGACATGTGGGTCGTTTCGAGGTTGTTCTGTTATCCAGATGCAAAATAGGCATTGGATACTTTAAATGATTATTTTCTTCTTTCACAACTAGAACTAATTGTTAAGTGCCTTAATTGAATTCAAGCAGATATTAAATCTTTTCCCAATTAGTTTCTATACCATAATTTATAATTATGGATGTATTGTAGTTATATGTTCTCCTAAGCATATTTCTTGAAATCAGGCAACAAAATGTGCACCTTCTGCCCCAGGCTTAATAAAATGATAAGAACACTGAAGAAAATAAAGGGTCTGGAGATGGGTCTTCAATAATAAAAAGGATTTTTGAAGGCAAGAGGCACATATTCCCAAATGAAGAGAAGACTGATAAGAAAAAAATGTCTTGAAAAAAACAATTTATGGTTAGAAAAACATGAATGTGGGTAAGTGTAGAGTAGGAGTGGAAGAAAAGATTAGAAAAGCAAGTGCTAGATTTATTTGGGCCTTAAACACTAGGTAGTGGGTGGAAGTTAACAAATAGCATACTTAATTACATAAGTAATGAGAAGCCACTGAAGCCTTCTGTCATAGTATAGTTGAATAGCAGCAAAGGCCTACTAGGAGGAAAGGAAAGAGGAGCATAATGAGAAGATTCTTACCACAGTGAGTCAGGGAGTAACAGTGTTCTTAAATACACAGATTTCAAATTTTAGCGGCGTTGTAAACCAAAAGACAGAGCTTTTATAGAAAAGGACCTATTCCTCTTATTAAGTCTCCCTAACTAAAGATGCTGTTCCTTTTTGCCATACCAAGTGTCTGTTATCCCTTCTCTTTTTTACATACGGTATATATTTAACCCTTATTCCCCAACACTTCCTTATCATCCATGGTTAAACAAGCTCAGATCTTCCCAATCCCAAATAAACCATATCTCAACCTACCTTCACCCCTTCCCTATTACTCTCTTCCTTTCACAGACGGATTTGTTAAATTCATTTTAGGCACATCTCCATTTTCTCTTCTCTAGTCAGCCCACTCCAGTCGACTAAAACAGACATCACCAAGACACCAATGCCCAAATCCCAATCTTTTATGTCTTATCTTGTTTGACTAATCAGGTACACCTGAACCTGCTGATCTCTTGCTTTTGAGGAAAGAGTACCAGGCTGTACTCTTTCTGAGGTTGGTGTTCCTCCACCTTCATTTCAGAACCATTTGCAGGCTCATTCTTCCCTGCCCAGTCATTGGATGTTGATATATTCCAAGACTCAGTTTTAGGCCTTCTTGTCTTCTCACTCCAAATGTCTCAGTCTACTCCCTATTTGGTCTCATCCACACTACAACCTTCCATCTACCTCTATAGCAATAATTTCCTGGTTTCTCTGGTCCCAATCTTCCTGAACTTCAGACTCAAAATATCTATTTTAATATCTCAAAGCACCTTAAACATAAATTCAAAACCAAACTTTTGTTATTACTTGTCTCTGCATACTCCTCTTCTATCATTCCATTCTTGCCAATAGCATCACTCCACATTGGCTGTAAGAGCCAAATCCAGGAATCAATCTCATTGTTGCATTCTACTTACATTCTAGATTCAATCAATCTCTAAGTCCTATAGATTTTACCTCCTAAATATTTTTCTAATCAAGCCAATTCTTTACATCTCAGCCATAGCCATCCTGGCCTGAACTGCCATCATCTTATGCCTAGACCACTGCATAGCCTCTTTAGTGATCACCCAAAGGCCCCTCTTGCTCTCTTACTATCTGTTCTCCACACAGGGGCCAGGGTGATATTTTCAAAATGCAAATCTGATCATGTAATTCCTCTGCTTAAAATACTCAATGCCCTTTCACTGTTTTTGATTTAAAATCTAAAATCATCATATTCAAGACTTATGTGGCTGATTCAAGACCTATATGGCTGATAGGGCCTGTACCTATAAGATTTTGCTTTTTACTCAATCTTTTGCACTTAGTATTCTGCCTAAAACATTTTAGGTGTTTGATAAATACTGATTACAGGGATGAATGAATGAATAAATGAATGGATAAAAACTCTTTATAATTTGACAATAGAATTAAAGTAATGGTAGAAGAAAAAAAATGGAGCTTTCTCTAAAAGTTTTAGGTCTAAATGACTAGGAAAATGGTGGAAACCATTTAAAAAAGATGCAGTTTTGATGGGACATCAACTTAGACTGCTTAAGAGATACACAGTGGAGAGGCTCAACAAAGAACTGAAAATAAAATTTGTAGTTGAGGAAAGAGGCTGGGGCTGGAGACATCCATTTGAGAATGACGTGATAAGATGATAAATAAAACTCAGGAGATTTATAAGATTTTGGAGGAATTAAGTACAGAGAAGGGAAAAACTATTTTGAAGAAAGAATCTTGAGAAAGAGCTATATTTAAAAGATAAGATGAGGAAGAAAAGTCAGCACAGGATAAAGCAACTAGGCCACCAGAAAAGCTGGATGTATCAGAAAGTAATGAAATAGAAGTCAAGAAAGGGGAAAATTCCAGAAGAAAAATAATTAAAAATACATACATGCAACTATACAAATGGAACTACTAGTATAACCTTACTGAGGATTAATAATAACCTTAATGCTAGAACACTTGTCTGTAATTTTAAAACAACCTCAGAAAGTAACTGGAAAATAACAGGAGGTCTTTATGTGCTGGAAGAACATTTGATAATGCTGCACAAGAAGTGCAATGGTGGTATGTTTGTGTGAAAAAAAAGGCTTATTTATAGCTACTGCTCCAAGGAAAATTACAGCACCTCACCCATCACTTCAAAGAGTTGAGGAATGCAGAGCCATAGAGAGAACACAGCAGCCAGAGAACACCATGTCAGGTTACAAAAATTACTCTGAATTCAAAAATAAAAATACTGACAAATAGTTTTAATTGCTATGTACCAGGCACTGTGTTATGTACTTAAGAGAAAGCATCTCTTAATCTTCATAGAACCATTTGAAGCAAGTATTATTAGCTCAAATTTATGAAGACTCTGAAGAGTTAGGCAATTATGCAATATCACACTGCCAGAAATGGAAGACCCTGAATTCAAATGCAGGATTAAAAGGTTAAGCTCTTAGCCACTACACCATTGAAGCAAGTCTTAAACCCAGTGTTCAAACAGCCTCCACTGGGGAAAATACAAAACAGAAGACGCTCTCCCTTAGCCACCTTGGTAAGAGAGGATTTTCATTTCCTTGGAATGAATGATCTGGAAATGAAAAGAGGTCTGTGGATGTTACCTTTAAGGTCATATAAATGATAGTGTTCATTGTAGGGAATGGATTCAGTAATTCTCAGCCAATCCTTGGGTTGTCATAAATTAAAGATTTAAAAAAAATCTCCTTAAGGACCATTTATTCAAGAAAATATATGTACTCTTCTAGGCACCAGAGAGGCAGCAATGCACAAAACGTACTCAGTTCCTGTGCTTATGGAGCCAACAATTGTGTCCATGTGTATGTGCATGCATGTTTTTGTTGGAAACATATTAAACAAAGAGTTACATAAAGATATCTTCACAAACTGTGATACATGTCATAGAGGAAAAATACTGGGTGATATAAATTATTGGGAATGGGGTGAGTTTAGACTGGGAATTCTAGAAAAGCTCTTCAGGAAGAGACATTTAAGGTGAGACCTGAAGGAGAAGTGTGGGCTAGATCAAAAGTGGGAGGGACAGAAGCAGCTTGGTAGATTGTAAGTAGAATCTGCAAACAATGGGGCCAGTGGCAAGAACTGACCAGAGATGTGCACAACTGGATAAAAACCTGAATTGGGAGGATGCTAGGTAACTAATAGAGTGAAGATATTGGTATCAAAAGCAGCCATAATCAAAGCAGTACCTCTTACTTCCTCTAGATCAGCAATTTCAAAGGTGTGCTGCAAGAATTTTTAAAACATGCGATACCTGACTATTTTAGTCAGGGGCTCTCATTTCTACTCCCTTAAATTGTCAAATAAAAACAAATAACAGCCAACACAACAATAGTCATCTGGTGTGAATGAATCAAAATTATAGCTATTTTTTGGGGTCAGATTGGTAAAAAATATATTTGTTGGTGTGCTGAAGAAGTTTAGTAATTAGTTCACATGTGCCATGGGATGAAAACATTGAAAATCACTGCTCTAGATTCCAACTTATTTCTGTCTATGATTAGAAGCAGTGGATTGAAGTCAGGGTCACCAGTTGGTATGATTTTTGGGCCTGGGACTTGATCAGTCATTACTAACTAATTGCCCACTTATTGGAAAAACAATTCTTAAATACAATGGTTCACTCACTTGTCTATTAAGATAACCCAAGGTCAGCCCCGGCCAGGTGGTACAGTTGATTGGAGTATCATCCCATGCATCAAAAGGTTGAGGGTTTGAATCCTACTCAGGGCACATATCTAGGTTATGGGTTCTATCCCCAATCGGGGTGTGAAAGAGAGGCAATTGATTGACGTTTCTCTCTCTTCCGACCTCTCTCTCTCAAATCAATAAAAAAAATATTCTTGGATTAAAAAAAAATGCTCAGGTTAGAACACAGAATCAGTGAATTATTGATCCTGTAGTTAATTTGATAGTATAAATAATTAAATTGGTTTAATCATCTCTCAAAACAATATCTATTTGGCCTGCAATATAAATCCTATATATTATCTAAGTTAAAACACTTGACTCAGAATATTTTCAGAGAAATTCTAACCAAGTCACAGAAATATCGTGTGCTTTAAACAAAGGGATAGTATTATCTATTACTAAATGATTATAATTTCATAAAAATCTCATTAATGCAGACTAATTTAGATGAAAGGTATAATGAAATGGTATAAAAAAAGCTGGAAAATACAAATTTTTTGAGAAAATGCTGTTAGTTGGTAACTGTTAGTTAAGAGAGATTTTTAGGTGATGTATCAAAATATATAAGAATTATTTTAAATTATATCATTTCTTGTATTTTAACGAATGTCTTTAAAATGCTTAAGTAAGCTTGAAAAAATGATTCTGTTGGTATTTTAAATCTCTATACTCTAATCTCCTTTGCAACAACCAACTGTATTTTCTTTGAAGAAAACATTTGGGCCAGACAAAAGTCCAATTCAGCCTATGCCTGAATTATCACAAATCCTTAACGATAGTAGTCCAAATTAACAAAAATTTCCTGCATTTATGAAAATGTATTCAAAAGGCATTCATTCAATGTCTAAATCTTTAGAAAACCAGCTTGAAGAGAATGTCTTTCAAATATTCAAGCTTTGTATTTTTAAATCGACATCTGCAAATTCTGTGATTCTATTCTGGCATTTTACAAATATAGACATCTATCATTTCCCCAACATTGACAGATGTTAATGAATATCCCTTCTATGACCATCTGTATAAATGTATAAATTAAATTTTAAAAAGAGATTGTTAGTATTTTTAGTTTAAAAAAGCATAGCGAACATTTTGTTGGCTTATTTTAAATTATAAACTATAACAAATATCCTAACTACCCCTTTAATGAATCTATACTTTTCTATTCTTCTCCAATGTTATAAGAAAAAGCCAATAAAATTTATGACATAAACAAATAAATCATCACATAAAAGGATTCCATAGATGTCTCTCAAATAATAATGTTACATCTTTCCAAAGCAAAAAGCAGGTAATCACTTCAAGCTCACAGTTCAGAGATAATGAAAGTTACATTTCAAAGAACATTCAGTGGGCATTATCAAAGATAAAAAGGAAACTATTTGTAGTATAAATCAGCACTGCACATCCTCCATGCTAAATGTAACACCCATTTAAAGCAGAACTAGAATTCTATTAACGAACATTAACAAGCATCAGTGGTATATTGAAGGTGGGGCAGTCCACCTTCAGGAAATGAGTTGTACTGTCTGAAAATAATTTAAAAACAATAATAAAATTGATGAACAATCAGTTTGCTTTTTATTATTATTATAATCTTGCAATTTTCAACTTTGTAATAAAATATTTGTTCTTGAAAAAAATTGTTACTCTAAGTTCTAAACAACTGCTGTGGTTACAGTTGAATTTTAGCAATATCTTTAAACTTAAAAGTAGCACATTTTTATTACTTAACTTTTAAAATATAATTTTATTTATTTCAGAGAGGATGGGAGGAGAGAGAAATAAAAACATCAATGATGAGATAGAATCATTGATTACCTGCCTCCTGCACACCCCACATTGGGGATTGAGCCTCAACCCAGGCATGTGCCCTGATTAGAATCTAACTGTGACCACCTGATCTGTTGGTTAATGCTCAACCACAGAGTCACACCGTCCGGGCTGTTGCTTATCTTTTCATTAAGTATATGAAAGTGCATACAGAGGACTTGCAGTGATATCAATAAAGTCCGAATCCACAATGCCTCTGCTACATCATTTACTTAAAAAATAAATTCCTAGTGGTTAAGTATCACTGAAGCTCCTTTCAGATGCAGTTCTAGTAGCAAACCTTGTGTCACTCATATTCTAGCATTTCAGTTGTGGATTTGAAACAGGCGATGATATCATAGTGACTGTATAGACAAAGAAAAAGAACTTGAGGTACTGCAATTCTCTTATTTTTTTACATGACTGCATAGAATTTTTATCTGTGTTTGAAATTTAAAATTGAGACAGTGACAACTGTGAGGTGTATTATATTTGCTAGGTAAATATAAATTTGAACTTACATATAACACATTTCATTGACTTTGGCTAATATCTTTAAAATGAAAATTAATGCTTCTTTGTAATTTATTATATGTTTTAAAACTAAGGAATGAAAAAGAAAATATCAGTACAATTTAGTAGCTATGTAAACTGTATCTTTCGTGTAACTTTGATTTCATTAAAATTCACTTACTTGTTACTATAATGTAATTATTCATTACTGCAATAGAATAATATAAGGTTCAAGTTTTTCTCATTTATAAATATGTTAATGTAATTAATGTAATGTAATAAAAGGATTATACTTTTCCCCCTACTTTATAATATAACTAGAAGCCCAGTGCATGAAATTTGTACATGTGGGTGGGGTGGAGGTCCCTCAGCCAGGCCTGCACCCTCTCACAGGCCAGGAGCCCTCAGGAGATGTCCAAATGATGGCTTAGGGCTGCTCCCTGTCCATCAGTCGACGACATCCTTAGTGCTGTCATGAATGTGGGAGAGGCTCCTGCCACCACCTTTGCACTCGCCAGTGGTGAGCCTAGCTTTGGGCTGAGCAGCATTCCCCCTGTGAGCGTGCACTGACCACCAGGGGGCAGCTCCTGCATTGAGTGTTTTCCCCCTGGTGGTCAGTGCATGTCATCGTGACCGGCTGTTCCAACGTTTGATTGATTTGCATATTAGTCCTTTATTATATAGACTAGAGGCCTGGTGCATGAAATTTGTGCACTGGGGGTGGGGGGTGTCTTCAGCCCAGCCTTCTCCCTCTCCAACCTGGGACATTCTGCTCATAATCGAGGACTGCTGGCTCCCAACTGCTCACCTGTCTGCCTTCCTGAGTGCCCCTAACTGCTTCTGCTTGCCAGCCTGATCACCCCTTAACCACTCCCTTGCCAGCCTGGTTGATGCCTAACTGCTCCCCTGCCAGCCTGTTTGCCCTTAACTGCCCTCCCCTGTGTGCCTGGTGGCCCCTAACTGCCCTTCCCTGCAGGCCTGGTCACCCCCAACTTCCCTCCTCTCCTGGCCTGGTGCCCCCACTGCCCTCCCCTGAATTCTTGATTACCCCCAACTACCTTCCTTTGCAGGCCTAGTCCCTCCCCTGCTGGCCATCTTGTGGTGGCCATCTTGTGTCCACATGGGGGCAGGATCTTTTGACCATATAGGGGCAGTCATCTTGTGTGTTGGAGTGATGGTCAATCTGCATATTACTCTTTTATTATATAGAATTTAAGTGATATCCTATATAATAAAGAGGTAATGTGTAAATTAACTCTCACGCCCTCATAAGATGGCTGCCCTATGACCAGACTGGCAGGGGGTTTAGTGTGGGACAACCAAACAACTGAACAGGCATGCTGCATGGGGTGACCAGGCCAGCAGGGAGGTTAGTGAGGGACAACCAAATGACTGAACAGCAGGCTGCATGGGGTGACCAGGTCGGCAAGGGGGTTAGTGAAGGACGACCAAATGACTGGACAACAGGCTGCATGGGGTTGACAAGGCTGGCAATGGGACCATGAAGTGTGATCAAGCTGGTGGAGGAGAAAGTTGGGAGCGACTAGGCCGGCAGGAGGAGCAGTTAGGGGTGACCAGGCTGGCAGAGGGGGAAGTTAGGGGCAACGAGGCTGGCAGGAGGGGCAGTTGGGGGAAATTAGGGTGGTAGGAGGGGCAATGAGGGGTGAGCAAGCTAGCAGGGGACAGTTGGGGGTGACGTGGCTAGCAGTGGGGGGCAGTTAGGGGCAACCAGGCTGGCAGGGAGTTAGTTAGGGGTGATCAGGCCAGTACACAGAGGCAGTGAGGAGCAATCAGGCTGGAAGTGGGGGGAAGTTTGGGGTGACCAGGCAGGCAGATAGGTGAATGATTAGGAACCAGCAGTCTAGTTTAGGCCTGCAGTCAGACATCCCTTGAGGGGTCCTGTATTGGAGAGGATACAGGCTGGGCTGAGGAAAATCCCATGCATGAATTGTGTGCACCAACCCTCTAGTAGTAATATATTTAAATCTTTAAAACATGTCTGAGTTTCTTTTCTGGCCATTATTATACATGTAATTTCACAAGTTTTCTGAAAGTGACTTTGTCCTCAGGAGGGAATATTAAATATGAACTAGTTTTGGAATCAGCTATGTTAGGTATATCACTGATAACAGAATATAATTATTATATATTAGAGGCCAAGTACATGAAAGTTCATGCATTGGAGGTGGGGTCCCTCAGCCCAGCCTGCCCCTCTCACAGTCTGGGAGCCCTCAGGGGTGGGAGGTGACACAGCAACCAGGGGAGGGCAACACCCCATCACACCTCTGCTGCTGCCACTGCCGATAGTGCAAGCTTTGGCCCGCCCTGGTTACCTCAGCCTTGGAAGGCCCTGGGTGGTTGGGCAGCTGACATCTAAGGCTTGCCTGTGCTTTGGGCTGGCCCTGGGCAGCTGGAGGTTGAGGGGATTGGGGCATTCTGGAGGCAGGTGTGCAAAGCAGCTGGGCTCACCTAGAGCCGGGCCTGGCCTTGCTGTGTGCCTGCTGCCCCGGTGGGGCTGAGGGGACTGGATGCTGCCATCTTTGAGGGAGGAGCAGTTAATTAGCATATTCTCTCCTTATTGGCTGTGGGTACCTCCATCTTTGAGGGTGGGGCAGTCGATTAGCAGATTCCCTCCTTATTGGCTGTGGGTGCTGCCATCTTTGTGATGGCATGAGGGTCAATTAGCATATTCCCTCTTTATTAGATAAGAGCTAAAAGTTCATTGTATCTAAAGGAAAAACAAATAAGAGTAAATCATATTCTTAGCCCCCAAGAACATAACCTTAACAAAGATGTATTCTTGGGAGTTCTTGTTCATCAGATCTGTTTTCTGAACAGGGAACACAACATTTGCTCTCCAGGTGCTCTAGAAGACAGAACTAGAGTGAGAAGTATGTTTCTTTCCCCTTCCTTCCTTCCTCCCTGCCTCCCTTCCTCCCTTCCATCTCTTTTTACCTCCCTTCCTCTTCCTCCTTCCTTCCTTCCTTCCTTCCTTCCTTCCTTCCTTCCTTCCTTTTCTCCTCCTCCTCCT
>JAAGEH010000393.1:8964384-9098161 GCA_011751065.1 Lasiurus cinereus | reverse complement strand
CTTCTCCTTCTCCTTCTCCTTCTCCTTCTCCTTCTCCTTCTCCTTCTTCTTCTTCTTTTTCTTCTTCTTCTTCTTCTTGTGTGTCTGTCTGTCAGTCAGTCAGTCAGTCAGTCAGTCCGTCCTGGCTTGGTATGCAGATAATCAAATGATTCTGGAAGGTTGATGGGCCCCTTTGTTTTGTTTTGTTTCTGTCTTACATAAGTAATACCTTTTGGGGGTTGTAAAAGTTATGAAAATTATAGTCAATTCTCTCTCTCTCTCTCTCTCTCTCTCTCTCTCTCATTTAAGTAAGATAAAATACTCATTACTAAAATGGCTAAGTCCTGAAATATTACCAGTGGAAGGAAAGAGTTAATCACCTTTTAAGAGATCATGTTAGGTGACCATGGTTTCAGGTATGCAGATAATCAAATGATTTTGGTAGGTTCATGGACCCCTTCTGCAGCCCGTTCATGGACAATATCCTTAATGAAACCCTATCTGTTTTAGCTCTAGTATTTAATAATTCTTCAATATTCTCTCCTTCAAATCCTGATCATCTCTCAAGCCTCTCCCCTGGTTTCACCTCCTCCATGGGCCTCTGGAACTACAAAGATAGGTGGTGAGTGTCTAGTGGGGCTTGGCAGAGGAACAGGCACCCACCAAAGGCTAGCTTTCCACTTGCAATTATTCTTCTAGCTTGTGTGCTGTCTTCTTTCCTAAGTTTATATTATCCTATAGTTAACATCATACAGGTCAGCACTGTTTCTATGTGCGTAAGTTTTGTTTCCCGAGGTAATTAGGTCTGTGAGAGTAGGGAACCTGTCTCCTATTTCTTGAGTTTTCCTTTCTTGGCAGGAACTATTTTGACACTCTTCTGTCTCTGATCAAGTTCACTGCTTTTTTATTCTCCTTGAAGAACTCCCATTAACCTGCAACACTATTTTCCTACAAAGTCTTTCTAGCTTGAAATTTAAAAAATTGGTCAGATAATAAAAACTTCCTCATATGCTATTCTTACACTCCCACCCTGGTGATGTATCATTAAGTTTCTTATGGCCAGTCAGGTTTTCCCAAAAAACTCCTCTTTAAGCTGACCCACTATATCCAAAGTTCTCTGGCCTCCAGGGCAAATGCTGTCAATTATTTCAAAGAGCTGCCTGAGAGATGAAAGTAGCTAAACATGTTTTTTTGCACATTCTTTTATACTATATTCAACCAACTACTTGCTTGAAAGAAATGGAATAAATAAATTATTTTTTGTTGCATACAGGTTTTTATGTTTTGTTTTGTTTTGCTTCTGTCTTACATAAGTAATACCTTTTGGGGGGTTATAAAAGTTATGAAAATTATAGTCAATTATTCACTCAAGCATTAGAATAAAATACAATCTATGGGAAACCAAACATGTCCTAATAAAGTCTGAATATAAGCTTTAAATCAGCAACTAGGGAGAATCCAAGATGGCGGCATAGGTGAGCACCTAAACTGCTGCCTCGCATAACAATTTCAAAACTACAACTAAAAGACAGAACACACATCATCCAGAACCACAGGAAAGCTGGCTGAGTGGAAATTCTACAATTAGAAGAACAGAGAAGGACTCACGGAGATCAGAGGAGCTGCAAAAAGCTGAGATATGGAGATGAGTGCGGAGAGAGCAGGTGCCGGATTGCCTGGTTGGCTTTCTCTGGCAGGAGGGAGATGGGAGACTTCCAACTGCACTGAACCCCTTATCCTAAGGCACTGAACGCCAGGCACACCCAAAA
Source organism: Lasiurus cinereus (assembly GCA_011751065.1). Lineage (NCBI taxonomy): Eukaryota > Metazoa > Chordata > Mammalia > Chiroptera > Vespertilionidae > Lasiurus > Lasiurus cinereus. Next base: position 9,096,413 of record JAAGEH010000393.1, on the reverse strand, counting down.
CTCATACGGGGGGAGTTTGGACTGTGAAAAGGGAGAAGTGCATGGAAATTTAGGGGAGCCGCGAAAGGGCAGAAGTCTGCGGGCGCAAACTCCGCTTTGCACAGAGGATGGACTGCTGATTGTGCTGCTGGCTTGTAGGCAGGAGACAGAACCTACAGACCACGCCACTTTTAACTCCACTAAACTCCAGTTTCGGGTGAGACCCTGGGGACCCAGACTCATACGGTCCCAGAGCGCAGGGGAGCTGGAAAGACAGCAGTCTAGAGGCATTGCACGGGTACACAGGGACCGCTCCAGCTATTACCCAGAGACACGTGAAACTCAGGGGCTGCATAGGGCGGGGCTGACTGGAAGGCAAGGTGGTCTCTTAAGCCCTGAGACTCCATCCCTCCCAAGATGAACAGAGAGGCTTTTGGAGTTTTGCAACTCTTGTATCATAAGGCTGAATCCAACACAGAAGTTCTCCTGGCATAGTGAAAATGCTGAGACAAAGGAAGAGATCAAAAACAAAAGAAATGGGGGAAAACAAATGACTGGATATAGAGTTCAAAACCACGCTTATAAGGTTTTTCAAGAATTTCTTAGAAAAGATGAATAAATTTAGCAAGACCCAAGAGAAGATGAAAAAGGACCAACTAGAAATGAAAAAGGACTAACTAGAAATTAAACATACACTATCTAAAATAAAAAATATTATACAGAGACCTAACAGCAGACTAGAGGAAGGCAAGAATCAAGTCAAGATTTGAAATATAAAGAATCAGAAAACACTCAACTAGAAAAGCAAGAAGAAAAAAGAATCCAAAAATGTGAAGATAATGTAAGGAGCCTCTGGGCCAACTTCAAGCATACCAACACCAGAATTGTGGGAGTGCCAGAAGAAGAGAGAGAGCAAGATACTGAAAATCTATTTGAAAAAATAATGACTGAAAACTTCCCACATCTGGTGAAAGAAATAGACTTACAAGTCCAGGAAGCACACAGAACCCCAAATAAAAGGAATCCAAAGAGGACCACACCAAGACACATCATAATTAAAACACCAAGAGCAAAAGAAAAAAAGAGAATATTAAAAGCAACAAGAGAAAAACAGTTCATTACCTACAAGGGAGCACCCATACTACTCAGCTGATTTCTCAACAGAAACAATGCAGGCCAGACGGGAGTGGCAAGAAATATTCAACGTGATGAACAGCAAGAACCTACAACTAAGAATACTCTATCCAGCAAAGCTATCATTCAGAATTGAAGGGCAGATAAAGAGCTTCACAGATAAGAAAAAGCCAAAGGAGTTCATCAACTTCAAACCAGTATTATATGAAATGCTGTAAGGTACTCTTTAAGAAGAGGAAGAAGAAAAAGGTAAAAGATAAAAAATTATGAACAAATACATATCTATCAACAAGTGAATCTAAAAATTAAGTGAATTAAAAATTTGATGAACAGAATAAACTAGTGAATATAATAGAACCACGAGCACAGAAAGGGAGTGGACTGATAATTCTCAGGGGGAAAGGGGTCAGGGGGGTGCAGGACAAAATTACATACCTATGGATGAGGTTAATTGGGGGGCGGGAGGTAAGGGTCGAGGAAGGGGTGGGAGCCGGGTGGAGGGGAGCTATGGAGGGGAAAAAATGTGATAATCTTAACAATAAAGGTTTAATTAAAAAATAAATAAATAAATCAGCAACTAATCATTTAGCAAACCTATCGGTGTTACGCCTAGAAATTCTACCTGATATCTAATTATATGTAGAATACGTGTTTAGCTAATGAATTCTAAACCACAAAAATTGAATGAAAAATTATCTTATTAAGGATTCCACAACTAATCTTAACTAAAGCAATGCATACTAAACAAGAAGAAAAATACACAAGCTTTCAACAGTCTTTCCCTAACCTCCAAGGGTCAAGACAACCTTTAGATGACAAAATCACCAACAAAATGACTTGAAAAAAAAATGGGGGAAGGGAAAGACCTATGTAATACTTCCAAAAATAAAGATTTTTTTTTTAAAAAGAAGTATCTTTTACTTTCCCCTAAAACAGAAATTTTACACAGGAAAAAAGAAGACCCATAGTATTTTCAATGGTATTTTTAATGTTTGATCAGCAAAGCAATGTTGAGGGGAAATATACCAAAGCTTGCAGTAGTGATGATAAAATGTAAATACTATACTCAATGGCTAGGGGGAGGGACCACGGGAGGTTGGCCCGCCACCAGGGGCAGGGATTGCCGGAGGTGGGCTGGCCAAGGGGAGGGACCCTGTGAGGAGATAGGTTTGGGTACTATCCTTATATCATCCACATTTACTGTTCTTTACAACATCATATGAGGCTGGTCATCCTACCTTTGAGTATTATTCAACACACAGAAATAGCTAGAGGAAAAGGTCATATAAACATCATTATGAGTCTTTATATGTCATAATGCTCACTTTTTAAAAAACTTTACTTTTATCTTAATCTTCTCTTTCTTTGACTGATGAATTAAAAACCAACCACAAATTATCCAAATGTCCATGCCAAATAAGGTATTTCTGAAAAAGACTGACAATTTTGTAATATTACAGAACTGCTTTGGAGGCAATTTTTTTTTTTAATTTAATAAGTAACTAATATATGCTTCAAAAAACATGACTAAAAATTTTAAGAACTTTTTCTAAAAGCATCTACCGAAGAAAACTTGTAGCACAGTATGTTCCTTCTCTCTGTAACCATGCTATATTTCTGTCATATTGAAGCAAAAAATGTTCATCATTTTGTCATCTCTGTCTGCAAAGCAGAGAATTACTTTCCCAGGCTCCTGAGATTTATGCTTTTAATTACCTCCTATCTGCTTCACTACCTTCCATACCTAAGAATCAATATAAATAGTCTTATTTATGGGAAAAATGTAAAAAGTTTGACAAAAGCACACTATCACTTTCTAGATTTCCATTTGATGCTATCGATTCCTTCTTTCTTCCATACTTTTTTTCTTGACAGAATCAGTTGGTTTTTCAAACTTATGAAATTACTCATTTATCTTATCATTTCTATTGCTTAACAGCAGGTATAAACTTTACAACTCACTTTGGAGTTCCAATCCCACAAATGAGATTAGTATCACTGGGGTTGGTATCTCTCTACTTAATCACCAGCTGCAGAATTCAGTTTAACTGTGGTTTTCTCCAAGCCCCTTCATCATTAACTCATTTTTTAGTGAGGACACACTTTCATGGCTCATTTCATTTCTGAAGAGGAGGTCACTATCAGCATAGGTGAGACCTGGATGGCTAGGCATCTGTGTTCTTAAAACTCTGCCTCTCACATTTTATCAGCACCAATTCTTTAAAAAATCCAAAACCACCAAATCTATATATATGAGAGCCTAAGCAACTGAATGACTGAACGAACAAATGACTGGTCAACTAGTTTCTGTAACTCAAACTGACTATCAGGGGGCAGACACTCAATACAGGAGCTGCCCTCTGGTAGTCAGTGCACTCTCACAGCCAACCTTCCATGTCAGGCCAACCTCCTGTGGTCTCTCCCCTTGGCAATCCCTCCCCGCAGTGGCCAGCCAACCTCCCATGTTTTTCCCCAAACTCACTGACCAAATTCCTAGAGTTAAAAGCAAGCACGAGGCAGCCAAAAGCAAAACATGGACTCCCTTAGAAGAACTGATACTTCAGAAAGGCAAGGAGTATCCCTGTGGCCCAGAGCCTCGCCTGCTTCTACTTCAAGGGACATCTTCAAATGCGGTGTCTAATGGTTCTTGTTTCCCAGCCATTCTGACTTCCCAGGGAAGGAAACACAGCTGCTGCAGGGACTTGCTGCCTCACGGCAGATGGTGGAGAGGTGGAGAGGGAGGCATGGTGGCCAAAGGAAATGGAGGGTCAGCCAAGAGCATGGGAAAGAACATTGATGTGGGACCCCAAGTTGTGGCTTTCTTTCTAATCTCATGACGCTGAGCTCTCTGAAGGATGACAGAGAATGCCAGGGCCTCTCGCAGAAACTGCACTAATGCCTCTTAAGTGGCAGATGGTGGATGGGCCAGTTTGTTTATATAATACAGAGAATTTGTATTATATGAACTGGTTAAATAAGTTAGGAAGTAGGCACAAGCTTAGAACTAAAAAAAAAAATGGGAGAGAGAGAGAGAGAGAGAGAGAGAGAGAGAGAGAGAGAGAGCGCCCTAAGAGGGCATATTTAAATAACCTTTTCCAATTGAAAACTGCTGAGACGACAAAGATGCAAAATGCAGAGGGAATATTGGCATTGCAGACATTCAACTACACACTAATGCAGTCACATGGGAACTGAAGGTGATCACTGAATAGTTTCACTTTCTAAAATTTAAAATTTCAGAGAGATTTAAAGTAAAGACTAGGAAAGAGAGAGTCAAGTCACCCATGGAAGGTTCATACAAATGGTTGGTCCCCTGGCCACTTTAACTTGTAAGCAAACCTTGAGTTTCTTGTCCATGTGTAAGCAGACTAACATAAATCAATGAAATGGCATGGGGTCATCTCCTTATGTCTTGAGACATGAGCAAATAGAACACAGCAAAAAGAACAGTGAGCTAAGATGAGAGCTGGAGATACTGGATAACCAAAAACCAAAACAAAGACAGAGAACAACACAACAACATTAAAGACCTAGAGGAACCAAAAAGGAAAAGAAAATGTGAATGATCAGTGATTTGAAGTTTCTAATGCTATCCGAAAGGTAACACTGTAAATTTGATTAAGCCTGTGGAGTCAACAAGTAGGGACACTGCATCTCATGCTTAGTAAATTGTGATATATTAATACTGAGTGTCAAAATTTCAGGGTCAGTTCCTATATTAGAATATATAAAACTTGATTTAAAAGCTCATTATGCTTTCATCTTGATTTGCCTAAGAAGCATAAAGGATCCAGTCATCTATTAAGGATATTTATAATTAACTGTTTGCAATAATAATAATTATTATTAATAATAATAATAGATCATCTCTGTTTTCAAACATTTAAAAGAATCAAATTGCCATGATTTTGTGTAAGAAACTATATAAGGATGAGTTTCCTTTATCTTTTTGCTACTATTCTCCAATGAATTGAAATTATATGCAAATTAGAAATTATTTGGAAAAATTATTGCCAACTTACAACCTAGCCAAAAAGAGAAATATTAGCCTCAAAAATATTTTAGAAGCTTATGTTAGGGATTAGTTTCCAGTATTTTTGTATGAAAGACAAAAAAAAAAAACCCAATAATTTTGAGTCTTACTTAAAACCAGATACAGAAAAAGTATAGAACTATTTTCCTGGAAAGGCTTACCTCCAGCTAAAGGGTAAAGATTAAGATTTAGGATTATCAATTTATGACCAAACTACAGTTGCAATACACTCATTTATTCATTAGAAAGGAACATTCAGGCTTAAGATAACCTCATTCCGTGCTCATTGGGCGAAGTGGGGGCTGTCTAGAAGAAACTGGGGAATCGTGTGCTGTACACATTTGTGCAAATGTCTGGGACTCCATTGGAAAGACTTATTATTTCTGGAATGCAATTTCTTGCCCCCTGGCAAAGTTAATGGTATTAATTTGTAAAGGTTCACTTGGGAAATACTTGTGATTAATGCTTGCTCATTTGCATAACACTGTATTGTGTAAATAAAGCTGTAGCCTTTTGCTTTCTAACAGTGGAGTGCTATGCTACTGAGATGATAAAAACTGGATAAAGGGGGCTAATATGGGAGACTTAAACTAGGTCACATTGAATTTTAATGTATGAATTCTGCCCTGGTACATTTTATATGGGTAATGGGAAAATGCAGAATACAGTCTGGTTACTGTGCAAATTTGCCTTCCAGATTGTTCCATAACCATATTTTCTACACTGAAGAATGAAGGCAATTCAGATTGATTTAGAAATGTTATTAAAGAAAATAAGGATGAGCATCTTAATTCTTACATTAAAATGTAAATAGAGTAATTATAAAATAATAAACTCTTCCCCAAATAAAAAATGCTCAGTTTCAGAGCCCAGTTATGCAGATTACAACACCATTATTAAACAGAGAGAATATGTATATGTGATATTTGTGAATTTGCCTTCTAGACTCTGTGGTGTTAACACCCAGAGTCTAAGTGTGATTCAGAAATTTTATTTTTTTCTCTATTTGACAGGAAGGGGGTGGTCACATGCTCATGCATGTGCATTTGTCCATGTCTCTGTTAGTGAATTCAAAGACAACTGCAGCCATGGAATGAAGCTCAAGACAAAGGTGCACCTACTTCCAAAGCAATTCTGGGTTGTAGAAAGAAGACTGGCCCTCACACCCACCTCCTCGAGCCAACCCATGACACAAACAAAACCCAAAACTTGCAGTCATTCTTTCTTGGTCTGAACTGTCTCACCCATAAAAGAGGGAGTTTATAACCTGTTCTTCTAACAGAAATGCAATGGAACTGGGAAGATCCTTCTGAAGATCAAGTAGTCTATTTCAGTGATATCATAGAAGAGAAAACTGAGGCCCACAGGGTGAAGTGATTTATCAAGTCAAAACTTAGAACTTAAAATCACATTCAAATACTCTTAATCTAGCGTTCTATACCATGTGGCCTCTCTATGTATGGAGTATAAAAACAGAGCTGAAGATTTAGAACAAGTTCTGGGAGGATCTGATCAGGTTAAACCTTAGATGCTTTCATTCACGCTGTTAATTAACTTGCTGCTGGTTTCTGGGAAATAGTATAGTACTTGGCATAAAATAAAAGCTCAATAAATGCAAAGAAAACAAGCAAAGTTAATATGTGAGGCAACGTAATAAAATAGAAAAAGCTGTGGATTTAGCAGCAAGAGACCTGAATTTATGTCCTGCCTCTGACATTTGTTGACTAAAAATTTATCTAATTCCAAAAGACTGGAAATGACTTAAATGTCCACCAATAAGGGACTAGTTAAATAAACTGGAACATCCACAGGTAGACTACTGTATTAGTTTTCTATTGCTGATGTAGCAAATTATCCCAAACTTACTGGCTTAAAACAACACACATTTATTATCTTAATAATTCTGAGGAACAGTGTTCCTTTGGAGGTGCTAGGGGAAAATCAATTTCTTGATTTTCTAGCTTCTAAAGGCTGCCCACATTCCTTGGTTTGTAGCCCCTTCTTTCTCCCTCAAAGCCCACAATGGCCAGTAGGATTGCCCTCATACTGTTATCACTCTAACCTTTTCTTTTGCCTCACTTTTCCACATTTAAGGGCCTTGGGCCCACAGGATAATCCAGGATAAAACATTTTATGGTCAACTGATTGTCACCTTAATTTTAATTATTATGTTAATTCCCCTCTGACATGTAAGGTAACATAGTAAAAGGTTCCAGAGATGAGGATGTAAACATCTTTGCCTACCATATCTGTATGAAAACTGTGAGCAAGTTCTCTGCTTTGATAGGTGAAAATTTTCCAAGATATATTTTTATGTAAAAAATGCAAGACAAAGAAAAGTACCTTTTATGTAGAAAAGGGATAAAATAAGAGCAGGAAATATATACAAGAAATATGAAAGTGGTTACAGATAGACAGGAACAGCATGGAACAGGGGCGGATGGGGAATATGATGGAATAAGATTTTTCAGTGTAGCTCTTACAATTAATTTTACTTTTTGGACCATGTAAATATGTCATTATTATTTTTTTAATTCAAAGGACTCATAATTGTCCAAATTCCTTATTATTCACTTGATTGTCAAACCTTTTGTTTTGAAAAGTCTGTCATCAACCTTGTTATTTTTCTCTTATCAAGTTACCTTTTCTAATATCCTCAGCTATCAATGGCTTTGTATTGAGCAGTTCTCTAACATGACATACATAGACTTCATGGAAATCTGCCTCTTTTGCAATATTTACATGGATTTACTTTGCAATCTATTGTATTAGCAGATGTTTTCAATATATTGCATTGCTGCACTGGGAATGCTAGGACTAAATATGAAGCATGTCTTCAGGTGAGACTTTTGTAAGGAGTCAGTTAGGTAGTGAACATTTTAATTTTATATTCATAGTGTTACAGATATTTTAATTTCCCTATGTGACTATAGACATTTGTAAAATATCTATGCCAACCTGTTAAATATATTTGGATATATTTCAGTATTCATTATTCGGTCTTTTCTTGCAAACATCTTTTAATTATTACACCTTAAATATAATAGTAAGGTTGTACTTTAATATATCTCTAGTGGTTATGTATCTATAAATTAATTAGTCTTCTATTTACAACATTATTTCATTTTTCCCATCACATAGATTTTTTTCCCCATCAGGTTTACTGAATTATAATTTATAGACAGTAAAATTCCTTTTTAGTTATTAAGTTTTATGAGTTTTTAGAAATAAAAACAGTTGCATAATCACCAAAGCAATTAAGATATACACCTTAAAAACTTCTTTCATGCCATTTTTTATTCAATCCCTACTGAACTGATTTCTGTCTTCATAGTTTTCTTTTTCAGAAAGTTATGTAAGTGCAATTATACAATAGTATATAGAGTATTCATTATTTTAGTATTTCCAATAAACAAATTCTATAACAATGTTTTGCAAAATAACTTCTGGAGTGGAGTAACTCAAGAAATATCACACATGATATTGAATCTTCAGATTTGAATTTGCATTGGTCATTGGATTTACTTGGTAATTGGGTTTTATTATAAACATTCTAATATTATTTATTTTGATTTCATGTTATTTTATGTCTAATTTGAAAATCAACTTTCACAAATATTAATTTTTTATTTAATATTTGTTATTTAATATTAATAAATATTAATTTTTAGGAGAATAATTAAATTGGCTAGATAAAATAATTTACTAATCTTTTTCTATATTTTCATGTCTGAGAAAATAGAAATTATATAGTAAATTATTTTCTCAGATATTTATGATGTAGCACACACACATGAAATATAACACTTGGTAGCAAGAGTAATAACTGATTTTCCTTAGAATTTATTAGATTTTTTTCATACTTTCGTTGTATTTAAACTTTAAAAAATGTTTTCTGCTATTTAAGTATTTTTCAAAAGTAAACATAATTGGTGAGGTTAAGTATAAATGGTTAAATATAAAATGAGATTGATTACCTACAGAAAGTCTTGATTTTTTTTATTAGCCACTCTATTGCTCAAGTTTCTAGTGTTGAATCCAAATCCTTGGAAAACCTGGCACACTGAAGTAAGTGGGCCACCAAGAGGAGTGGCTGCTAGACAATATGTAAATATGAAGAGATGTATACATCCAGAACAATCAGACTTCCAGCTTGACAGACTACAGAGAGCAGGAAAAAGGTGATACTCACATCCGAATTAAAGCGAAGCTGACAGACATTACAAGAAATAACTTGTTTCTTCTTTGGGGGAATGGACACTCCAAATGTGTGGTTAATAACTGCTTTTTGCACAGGATCCATCTGAAGAGCAAAAGATAAAATAATTATTTTATAACTTCAAAGGATAGAAAAGAGTGTGAGCAACTAAAAACAGCTGTATTATTCCTAAAGGCTTTATCCTCATTCCCAAACAAGGATCATAAAGACTCCCATTCGATAGTAATGTACTTTTTCCAGGAAGTGAACAAAACCAAAAATAATAAACTCATTTGAAATCATAGCACAAATCAGAGGAGAATCCAACATCCCAAGAAAAACTTTAAAAGAATCATAAAACAAGAATATTTAAAATCCAAAGGTCAAAGTTAAAATTAACTTGTTAATATTTTCCCTATATGAGGTGATAATACTTATGATAGTCTGAAATGGCCTCAATGACAATTATTATAAATATATTTCAGTTTCTTAAATTTTGATTTATGGCAAAGTCATAAATTACAGGCTTGTCTCAAAGCCCAGAAAATGTTGATCTTTATTTTAAAATAATTTATTATTTTTTATATACTACAAGTAAAATTCACTCTCCTAGAAATGGCCATAACAGATAGGTTAATATGCAATCCTTGTTTACATACTGAGCAAGTTTTTTGTCTTATAACGTGTGACTCTCCTCCCTTTGGTATGTATATACCATACATATTCAGAAAACCACAAAGTGATGAAAGTACTTAACCACAGCACACAGATGGCACAGAGCTACAAAAACACTTGGAGAAAGAAAAAACACTATTTGCAGAGCCTATTAAAAGAGAGACACAGCAGCGATTCTCTTGTGTACTCCAGAGAATAATCTCCAGGATTAACATTGGACAACTGGCAGTTCAAAAAACAATGTAGATGATAAAGCTTTGCTTAAAAACAGATGTAACACAAACTGACACACCATCATCTAGGAAATCTCCTAAGGTTAGAGCGTAGTGTTGGATTAGTTGATGATGTTTGGTAGAGAGGAGAAATTAAGACTATCCCTGATCAGGAGTATAAATAAACTAAATGTAAAATTAGCAACTAGAAAAACTTAAGTGCATTAGAAAGAAGGATGGATTACAGAATTATTGAATAGTAAAGTAGTCTATTTTTGCTATAAGTTTAAGTGAGATGACAGACTGCATTGCTACTATAAAAACACTTATGTGGTTTGGAACACTTAAAATTTCGGAGGGGGGAGTTTTCTGGAGTAATAGAATGATTCGGTAACCTAACTGTAGTGGTGGTCACACAATTTATACATGTGTTCACATTCATAGAACTATATACGTTCCCCCAAAGTCCATTTTATGTATAATAATTTAAAAAGTAAAAGAGAAAAAGTGTTAATAGGATTATATTTAACTACTAAGTGTAAAACAGAATTACTGGGAAATCTAGGGATTTGATTTGTTCAAGGCAAAATTAATTATATTAAATTTTATTTAATGAGAATTAAAAAACAAGCATCCATGGGCATTAAAATCTCAATGTTCACTTTCTTAGTTTACTCATAAGTGAATACACTTAAGTTTTATCTATCCATTTATAAAATATGAACCTATACTTTCTGATTTTTACCAGAAATAGAAAATTAGTTTGGATACGAAAATAAAATAGCATACCTATGTTGACAGAATAAAAAACTACACTTCTTTGCAAAGCTAAAAAAATGAAAACATTTTATTGAGATACTTTCTGTTCTCAGGCTCTAAAAAATACATTTGGTGATGCATAAACTGCATGGAATAAAACTATGAATATTCTCAAACACTAGTTTTCACATGCCACTTTCATTACTTTTGCCATATTCATATACTATTGTGTTATTATTATTCATGTTTTTTCTTTAAATCAAAGTAAAATAGGCTTTTTAAAAAATGCAGTAATAATTATGAAACCATAGTTTTATGTACATGTTTTCCTATTACTTAACATTAAAAATGAAAACTTTCATCATATGAAATAAATGCACATATCCTAGTTATTCCCATATTACAACATAGAAACACAGACGAAAGATAAAGCTGCAGAAATCTAGCTCTAAGTTTTTAGTAAACCAAGATATTTGCTGACAGCTCCAACATGACCCTGGAATATAAACGTTCCCTTTATATTTCTGAAATTATCAATCTACATAATTTAAAAAATAATTCCTGGTACAAATTTATTCTACTTCAATCTCATCCTTGCCAACCAGCCTAAAATTTTCCATTTATATTCCCAAGGCAGAAAGCTCTCTGTTCTGACAGGTGAATTGTGACTGAGCACTCTAAATTACAAAGGCATACCTGGCCAAAATGGCTCAGTGGTTGAGCACTGAACTATGAACCAGGAGGTCCGGTTCGATTCCCAGTCAGGGCACATATCCGGGTTGCAAGTTCAATCCCTGGTGTGGGGCATGCAGTAGGAAGCTAATCAAGGATTTTTCTCTCATCATTGATATATATATCTAGTCCTCTCTGAAATAAATATATATTAATATATATATATATATATATAATATATATACATATTGTATTATATATATGTACTTTACAGTACACACACACACACACACACACACACACACTTTAAAACAGAATATATTCAAATACAAAGGCAGATGTGTTCCCAGACACCTACTCCCTGAAAAGCCAATTAAGGTAGTTCCTTCAAGAAACTCTAACCAGAATTAGCTTCTGTACTTTATATACATAATCCTACTCGGACCTATAAAATCAATTAAATAAACATAGCCCTTTTACCCTGTCCCTTATCGCCTGTCATAAAAATTTCATCCTCCATGTTTGCCACTTGGAAGATATAATTTCCACTTTCCACTTGATTCTCTATTTTCTTGGAGGTAGTATTTCAGGAAAAGATCCACTTGTTTTTCCCCTGCCTAAATCTCTGCTGCTTATCACAGAGTTCTATACTTATATTTCTTATTTGTCAATTGGGGACATGATTTAATTGAAAAAAAAACAACACAAAACTTGAAGTGGGAGAAAAAAGATTTCTCCATTTGCCAAATCATTTGATACCTTGAAACTGAAACTGTTTCAATTATATTTTGTGTATTTTACATCCGATGTCATAATTACAAATACCTGAGAAATTTCAGTGAGGTCGATTTGTCAAGAACATAGAAAATGTTTTTAGATCTCTTTCTCTCTCTCCTTTATAAAAGTATAAAGTCATAAAAATCTGACTATATTCTTATTCTTACAATATTCTAAAAGTTAGATGAAAGAAACTATGATGTAAACTTATACTAACTTAAACTTTCCTCCCATTAGTGCAATGTAAATTCTCATAATGAGATACGTGTAACTAAATCAATGGTAAGAATTTTATTCAATCACCAATTTCTAGGATGAATAAAACAATCAAGATGAATTAAAACATTCTCATAAATCTAAAATGTTATACATGTGATTAAATTTAGTGTCATCAAACTATATATATATCATAATAATTTCATATATAAAATATTCAGAAAAATTATTGGAGGTATAGTAATTATATAATAAACTTTTTAAAGATTCAACAGACATTTGATTATTAAAAATAAGCAAGTGTATTCTAACATCTTTATTAAAATGTTTATTTCATTTTTAAATGAACAAATTCTTTCTTACATACTCAAATTAAATTAGCTCATGTTAGTTCACATTGCACAAGAAAGCGGTCAGTGAATTGAGAAGATTGAGATTAATTGATAAATAATGCTGAAAACGCTTTTTTTAAAAAAGGACACCCCCCTCTCCTCCCGTTTATTATATAGTTCTAGTTACTAGTGTTCCTTACTTGACACAATTTATTGGTCCCAAATAAGCCCATTCTTTTCTAAAGGAGTAAAAGTTAGAAGTAATCTGCACTTTTGAGACTAGAAGAAAATTTATATAAAAATTTAAAAAATCTATTTTCTTTGTTAATCTCTGCTTTAAAAGCCTGAAATGCTTACTAACCAAAAAAAAAAAAAAAAAAAAAAACAACAAAAGTAAAAAATTGCCACTTTGTCTAATGAAAATCATGTAGAAATGAAAGCAAAACCTATTAGTGCAATTACCTGGTAGGTAATAAAAATGAAAAATAGGGTGATGGCTGTTGCCAAGTATCAAGGAGATAACTAGAGGCTATGTAAGGAAAATTTAACTATTATAAAAAGGAAATTAATGAAGCTGACCTTATCATACTATACTATCTATTCTATTTTCAGTATCAAAATAAAAACAAATAGTTATCTTTGGTGTAGTCACCAGATTAGGGCAACATAAAATGTGTGTGATTTTTTTTTTAAAAGGTCATGACTTTCACTGAGTGTACCAAAAAAGTAATGTACGTCTGCACAGTGTAAGCAATCATATGCAAATATGCAGCTCCAATAAAACGCAGCTGCAGGGGAAAACACTGCAGCATGTCACTGAGGGCAGGGCGAGCCCTATGGGAGGGGCGAGAAACGGAGGGAGGGGCTCCACAACCAAAGGACTTCCTCCTAGATCAGTGGTTCTCAACCTGTGGGTCGCGACCCCTTTGGGGGTCAAATGACTCTTTCACAGGGGTCGCCTAAGACCATCGGAAAATGCAGATATTTACATCACGATGCATAACAGTAGCAAAATTTCCTGGTTGGGGTTCACCACCACATGAGGAACTGTATGCAAGGGTCATAGCCTTAGGAAGGTTGAGAACCACTGTCCTAGACCATCTCTAGATTTCAGACAGCATTGCTAGATGACGCTTTAAGAGTCAAAAACAGAATTACCAGCTTTCCAACGACCCCAGTAATTTTCAAGAGGCCTGAAGTTTGAATTGTATTGTTGTAAGAGTCTTATGATTTCACTAGCTATCAAGTGGGACTGCATATAGGGGTAAATTGAACGCTGCCCAATTAAAAAGGAAAAAGGAATGCTCAGGAATTGTATAAGGCTTTCTTTATGCGGTGAAATGGCTGGATACCCATACTATTCTTAAAGATGGGGAAATTTCATCTACTTTAACCAGTGTTCTAAAAATCATTTGGTAAGCACTTACTGTACAACTAGAGGCCCTATGCACGTAATTTGTGCAAGGGGCTTGGCCCCCCTACCCCCGCAGCTGCCTCCTCTGCCCCCTCTGCCTCAGCCTCCACTCACTGTGGCGGCTGCTTTGGCACTCACGGCCCTGGCTTCATCGGGAAAGTTGTCCAGAAGGACGTCTGCAAGGACCTCTGGTCTGATTAGCATATTACACTTTTATTATTATAGATTATAGTTGGCAATATTAGCGTTTCTACTAAACAGAAGTAATAACAGGTTTTTGGCTTTTAAAATGTAAAAATCAATCATCCAACAGACATTTCTGGAAGCCTAATATGATTCTGATGCTGTCCCAGACTAGATGGGGTAGGATGAGTCAAACACTAGAAGGACCTAATTATAAAAATTGAAAAGTGAAAAAGATAGTGTAAACTCTATTAAATTTGAAGGTGGGAAAAGAAGAGACCACTAAGAAAAAAAAAACAACAAAAAACAGCACAAGAATGTACACAGAAGTGTTTCTCCTCTACCCCACCCCTACTTTGAGCTTTCTCCCCTTCTCTGATTTTTCAACTTTAAGCACTCAGGATCCTCCCTTTAAGAGTGACATAAGTGTGTTATCCTCCCAGGAGTATTTGCCTTTTAATTCCTCCTCTAGTTGTCTAATGACACTATTAAACATTATAACAACAGCAGCTTAGCTTTATAGAGTTCTTACTAAGTACCAGAAACTATACAAAGGGATTATCTGTATAGTCTCCACCACCACAAGGGAGATACCATTATCATCCTCCTTTTACAAAAGAGGAATCTGAGGCTTTGAGGGGTTTAGCCACTTGTCTCCCTCAAGTTTGTAGGTTTGAAGCCAGGATTCTGACTCAGGCAGGAGTCTCTCCTCACCGTGTTCCCTAATGGAACACAGAGCAGAGACGATGGGTATCACACATGGCACTCCCTTCGGGTGTGAGATTTGGGACAAAAGGACGCCTGTACCTAGAATTTTTGGAGCCTGAAAGGCCGCTGTGCAGTCAAACTACACAGAAGGCCTACTTGGTGCCTAAATAGAGGTTTCCTGGAAAAGTGTCTTGGCTTTTCTCTTTTTGAGCTGATTATGCCCTTCTTAGGATAAACTAATTTCTTCTTGTGCAACTTGAGGAAAGCCATAAATAAAGAAGGAGCTGTTCAGTCCTCTTCCCCCAATGTAACTGTTGGGTTTGCACACACGCATGTGTGCACACAAACAAACACATAGAGAAAGAGAGAACTTTCTGGAAATACTTGGAGATTACATATAGCAGTTGACTATCATACTTTGCACCTATCCTGGTTTTACTACAAAGAAGACCTCACTTTCTAAACCCTGGTGAGTTAGGGCTTTCTGAAAGTTTGGCAAAGCCTCGGTTTTTTGTAACCGAGATATTATACAATTACAGTAGTATACAAAGAATGATAACTTTTCATCCCTCTTTTTTTTCAATACTGGATTTATAGAAAATAGTATGATAATGGGTTCTCATTAGAAGTTCAAATATTCATGAAGTGACACATATAAAAGTGATAGCTACGTCAAGGAACAGCAATATTTCTCTGAAGTTACTTCAAAAAAGGCTTTGCCTTTTATATTTAAATACTCTGGCCACCATGCATTTATATTACTGTTTTACTGTTCTCAAGTCCTTGAAAGCCTAAATAGAAATAAAACGAACACAACTGTCATAAAGACAATTTTTTCCTCAACTACCAAAACATACAAATAACTGCATATCACTGGCAACATTTGCTCAGCCACACAACTTTGTACTGCTTTGGATTCCAAATCAGAAGGCTCAACAAAATAAACCACACAGAACATTACAGCGGGACTGCATGCTACTGCGAGACCTGCATTTTTGCATCTGGAATGTGTAAAAGCTGTGACTTGCCACACTGACCCTGCTTCTCCTACCCAGGACACCCTAACAAAGTCCCACCTGAAACCATCCTTGTCATTGAAAGGAAGACAAATGGCATGTCACTCTTTCCACAGACTGTTGATTCAGCCAAGACCCATATGTTTTGAAAGGTACTTCCCTATGAATCCCCAGCTCATTGCTGAAACCACATATTGCCTGTGCCTTGCAAACAAAATCAAATATGCCCCCATTCTACTGGAATACCATTATTGTACCAGAAAGTTAGCCAGCCATACCTAGCTGGCATAAAGGCTAAACTAACCCAACACATACTTAAGAAAATAATAGTTCTCCTTATACCAGTATCTAAGTCTCAAACCTAACAAAGCACCATTACCACCACCACCACTACTATTTTATCAAAATGTAATAGGCTTTTAAGTATTTTGAGGCTGGCTGGCCACTAATAGTACCTGATTACTGAGAAATGAAGTGGGATCCCGTGGTCCTTTCCCAGAACTTCCCTAGTGGTGGTCAGTATTCTCAGTTGGAAATATAAGTGGGAGTTGGCTCACTTACTTGAAACAATCAGTGGAGAGCACAGATTAGAATTTCCTTCCCCTGCCCTCCTTTTTATGTAAATGGATTTACAAAGCTTGATATCTTTCACTCAGATTTCATATAGTCAGGGAATGTTCTAGGATTCATCAAATAAGTTGTATATTCCATTGACAAAATGGTAACTAGTGGAAGGAAAAAACTCTGCAATCTACTTTGAAGACCTATTTTGAAAAGAAAACTAAACTGCATTTCCAGTTGTGTTTTTTTGTAGTGTTTTTGATAAATTCCATTTGTGTGTGTGTGTGTGTGTAGAATAAAAAGAAACATAGGATGGGATGATAAGAGATTTATGTTTTGTCATAAAATAATGTCCTCTTTCTAGACTACTCTGAGAGTAAACAATGCAACCTTTTTAGAGGGTATTTCATATCAACTTAGTTCTGTACTTGGGAAGTTTTGTTGCTTTCCAACATAACACACTTTTATAAATAACTTTCAGTTTGCACAAAAACTATGCTTCTTGAAAATTAATTAATTTAACAAAAGTTTATTAAGTAGCTCCTTTAGGAACTCCATATAGAGTGGAGAATGGCCTTCAAAAACACAATATTCTAGTTGGGGAGACATATCTAAAGTAATAAAGTATTTCAACAGTGTAAGTACCATGAAAATAATTACAACAGGATAATGGGAATGAAACAATATTTTACTATGGATAATTCCTATAAACGTTTTGGTTGTCTTGATATAATTGGGGTGCAGATATTTTTACATGTAAAACCATACTAAATATATAAAAATAAGAACATTATTCGATGAATAAGGGCAGTTGATACAGAATGCAAATGCATACAACCTGTAACTGTAGAGTGAAGGGCATGTTCTTCAGCTTTCAAAGTGGTCTGTGAGACCTTTGCAGAAGATTTTATTTAAATAGCAAGTCTCAAGACAATCACTGAATCTCAGAGCCACCACTGTCTCCATCTCCTCAAGAAGAAAGGGAGGTGGGAACGTTCTGCATGCTGGAAGTTCTCTACATGCCAGAATCATCTCAGCTGGAGACCCTTCCAGTGGGTTTCAGTACAGTGTGATTGGCTTGGGACTTAGTGAATAGAAAAATGACTATGAGTTACTTCTTTTGATTTTTAAGTAAGTACACACTTTTCTCAAAGATCTGAGTTATTTTGTGACAATATTACAAGAAAATAATGTTTTTCGTTTGTAGCATTTTGGGAACGTTAAAGTTACCAAATGGTAAAAACAAAAAAGCTAAAAGCAAATGAATGGGAGTTTTACTACCTCCCTCTCTTTAATGGAATACTAGTTGAACACTTTTGACAGATAATTTTTAAATTGTTCTGGGTAAAAGGAGTACTTTTTTTAAAAGTTCTTTTTCCATCAGTAGTTATTTTGTAAATGGGAGCTGCCGTAAGATTAGACCTGTGGGCTTTACTGAAGCTGAATGTCTAACTCTGACAGTAGATTCTTTTATGTAATAAATATGGTCAGTACAAATGTAAAATGTTCCATTTTCTTGGCTGGCTCGACATGCCTGGTGATTTTCCATCCTGCCAGGGATCAAGGGTGATGCAGCAAAGCTGTAGTTATGCCACTGGATAATTTAAGAAGCCACATCAAAGAGCATTTCAAAAAGTTCAGTTTAACAAATAAGACTTTCAGCTATGTTAGCAATGGTTATGAGACTTAATTGAAGGTCCACACATAACTCATTGCGTGGACACGCACACACCCAGCAGTGTTTTGGATGTTGATGTGCCATGCAAACATTAGATGTGTAAGCTGAAGAACTGAAATTCAATTGCATATGTACCCATATTCGGGTTTAAAAATATATTTAGAAAGGTCTAATTGGTTGATATGATATATTAAGGGAGAGCAGACCACCCTCAACCCAATTGCAATTTCTCCTTGCAATGTAGGTAAAAAGCAAAATGGTAATTACAAATTATGTCTCTTAAAGAAAACCAGTGCTTTCCTTTGCTTATTTCCATTCTTGAACAAGCAAATACTTAGATATGACTAGAAATCATGAGGAACAATAGGTATTTTTCCATGAGGACACAAAAAAAGTTCTTGCAAGGGTTTCCATTTTATTAAGATTTGATGTTCCTATAACTAAAATAATTTTTGGCCAGTGGATGTGTATAGATATGAAAGATCTATAAGATGTGTTAAAGGCAAGGTGGCAATAGCATTCATAAAAAATTATTAAATGCCTTTTTGAAGTAGTATGAGAAAAGTTATAAAAATTTTTAAGAAAAGTAAAAAACTACCAGAATCTTTAAGAGAACTAATAAGATATTCTATAGTGAGTTTTAATAGCACAGAAGAAATGAAATGATGACAAATACTATTAACATTTTTTTCTGTGGAGAAGTTACTATCCTTAAAATATTTATAGTTTGTATTTCTCAATGAGGTATATTCATATTTAAAAAAACAAACAAACATCCCAAGGTATATATAGTTGACAATAAACTATACTGCCCACAGAAAACCATCAACAAAGTTAAAGTACACTATCAGAGTGACAGGAACAGGAGCAGGATTCATCAAGAAAATTTAAGATAAATAAGTCAGATGTTTCCTATGTTACTTTGTACCATGACTTCTCAGGGTAAAACATAACAAAAAAAATCATTTTACTGGACTAAAGAATAAAAATTCAATAAGTGTGAAAAGTACTAAATAAGATATTCGCATTAGTGATTATTCTACGGCACATTGGAAGAAAGCATCCATCCTGAAGTTAGCAAGGACAGACTAATATCTGACCTAGCAGACAGTCACCTAGTTCTTGTCCGTTCCTGTTGTTGAGTTCCTTTTTTAAACAGAGACTTTAAAACAACCTCCAAAACTGCCTCCAAGATTAAATTTCCACAACATAAAATTCATTGTCAAAAATAATTCTGAGAAATATTTTTTAAAATAGAACTTTTAATTTTTTTTAGGAGAAAAACACAGCGTACACATAACTAGATTATGGTAGCTTTAAAAATTATTTTTAAAAAAGTTATTGCCGACACCGGTTTGGCTCAGTGGATAGAGCATCGGCCTGCGGACTGAAAGGTCCCAGGTTCGATTCTGGTCAAGGCATGTACCTTGCTTGTGGGCACAACTCCAGTAGGGGGCGTGCAGGAGGCGGCTGATCGATGTCTCTCTCTCATTGATGTTTCTGACTTTCTATCCCTCTCTCCCTTCCTCTCTGTAAAAAAAAAATAAATAAAATATATTAAAAAAAAAGTTATTGGTGCTAAGTTTCCAAATCTAAGGAAGTAAAAATATGTTTGCCTGTTTTCTGGTAAACAGGCTAGAAAAATGTTACAAGGGTTTTCTAAGGGAGTAGGGATGTAATGAGCTTTCTTGATTTAAAAATCAATATACTTCCTGAACAGCCAAATGCATTAACTGACATTCTTTCAAAACCATTCTGTCAAGCTAAATCTGAAAGGCTGTTCAGTAACTAATCAGATATATCCTGATACAGAGGCAAAACAGGTCCTTGACACAAATTAAAAGGTGTAAAATGAAAAGACATCCCCACCAGAGAGGCAGAAGTGAGAATCAGAAACCTGGGCCTGTTGGGAAGTATTCTTTATTCTGCAAAGCAGAAGGGAAGTATTTTCCCCCTCTAATGGAGGATAACCCATTTATTACTCTTGCACTGAGAAGAAACCTGATGGCTGAGGACTGAGAAGGCTCCATGCAAGGCACCAGACCTGCAATGCTCCAAGCAGGAGCATCTTGGGCTCTACTCTCCATCTACCCTCCTTACATAGGGTAAGTGTCACAGAACATCTCCATCTTCAACTACTTTTTAGTTTGTTTTAGTTGGAGTCCCCAAACCTTCCCTTCACCCTACCCCAGAAGAGGATCCTGCTAAAAATGCAATACAATGAAACATTGAAAGCAGTTCTGGTTACATCAGACAGGCCAGGCCCCATATCCACCAGCATGACTGGTTCAACTTCCTCACTTGAAAATGGGAACAGATGTTGGAGAATTTTATAACCTGCTTTTGAGCCTCTTCAGCGAAGACTAGAACCCACAGTTCTAGATTTGCAAATAAAAATCATTTTTAAACATTGCATAGGATATTCTTATGTCTCTGAAATTCAATTTTGACTGGGCATCTTGCATTTTATCTGAGCCCCTCTCTATATACCCATATTGTTTCTACTTGTCCTCCTTCCTCTTGAAGGCTCACTGTCACATTTACTATTTTAGGACTCTGATTAGAAAAGTGGTCCAAGGGGTTTTGTTGAAAGGTAATATAAAAATATTTGATGTCATTTATTCATCTTGCTATTGCCATTTTGTATGAATGTATATGTGTATACATTTAATTCTCCTCAGCAAAATATACCATACTTGTAAAGTAAAATAAGAACTTTAATAAAGTGCTTTCCTTTGCTCTCTGTAGTAATAATTGCTTTATTGAATAAGGCTCTGCTAATGGTACACCTTGACATTTTACATTTATCTATCTGATTTATAATCATTTTCATCATTTGCAAGGGGCTATAGTTCATACCCAAAGTAGTTTAAACTGAACTGTTTTTCTTTTCTTAAGAATTTGTAAGGAAATGGAGTCACTTCTGGGTAAAACTACTTTATCCACAAAATTTATTTCAAATGTATATAAAGTCCTCTCTGCATCTCCATATTCTGAATAGAGTGACACATATAAGATAAAAATGACTATAGCAAGTGGCATCATCAAGTTAAAAATGTTGCCCTGGATAGTTGCTCAGTCGTTAGAACTTCAATCAGCGGACTGAAGGGTTGTGGGTTCCATTCCCATCAAGGGCATGTATGTCAGTTGCAGGTTTGATCGCCAGCACTGGTCTGGGCACATGTGGAAGCAACCAATCAATTGTTTCTCTCACATTGATATTTTTCTTTCTGTGTCTCTCCCCTCCCCTCTCTCTAAAGTCAATGGAAAATTATCCGTAGGTGAGGGTTAACAAAACTAATGTGCTTATATTTCAGATACATTTTGGCCATGGATATTGCATCAACATTTCCTAACCAAGCAATATAGAAAAACCTGCATGAACCACATAGCAAATGGTCATGAAACACAAAATACCTCAGTAACATTCATGAAAGTTTTTACAGTTTTAATGTTATGAAGCAAAAATAATTTGTATTTATAATCTACCTATTCATTATGAAGATTTTTCAGAAATGTTTTTGAATTAT
Source organism: Lasiurus cinereus (assembly GCA_011751065.1). Lineage (NCBI taxonomy): Eukaryota > Metazoa > Chordata > Mammalia > Chiroptera > Vespertilionidae > Lasiurus > Lasiurus cinereus. The sequence continues at coordinate 9,074,336 of JAAGEH010000393.1, read as the reverse complement.
TCTATTGTTTCCTTCTATTATTTAGACTATCAGGATGCATGGCACTTAGAGTCTTCACAATACTCATTTGAAATTTTTATTCATTCCTCTGTCTTTCCCAACCTTTAACACTTTTACTAAAATTAGACAAGTACCTATATATAACAACATGAGAAGTTATGTTATTTTAACTTAAAAGATTTCATGTAATTAGTCATGAATCACAAAATTTCTGCCTCAACAATATTACAATAACAATTGTTGACAGTTATTAAACCATTGCAGTGGGAGTGGTCTCCTAGAGCTGTGGTTAAAAGCTGGCCTCTGGAGCTCCGGCCAGTGTGGCTCAATGGTTGAGTGTCAACCTATGAACCAGGAGGTCACTGTTAGATTCTGGTCAGGGCACGATCCCCAGTAAGAGGCATGCAGAAGATGGCTGATCAATGGTTCTCTCTGATCATTGATGTTTCTATCTCTCTCCCTTCCTCTCTGAAATCAATAAACATATATTAAAAAAATATATTTTTTAAAAAAAGCTAGCCTCTGGAAATGAATCATGTTCTTGGCAGAGAAAGAGTATTTCAGTGATAGGAAGGCTGAAATGGAGACTATAATCTTCTGTGATTACCGGTGAGGCTGAAGCAAACACAAAAAGGAGTCTATGAATTGCTGCTAACTTCCTGTGATGACTGATTCCCAGGAAATTCTGATATTACTCTTGCTCGGTAACACAATAATGGTTCCCCAGAATCTGGGTGTCACAGTGCTTCTGCAGAAGCTACTCACCTTTCAAAGGGGCCAGGCCTATCTCTCAGAAGACAATAGAGCGCCTGATTGCACAAGGAGAGATGAGCTATGTGCTACAGGCTGCCTTTCTGGGAAGTTCTTTTATGAACGAACTGATTTTAAAAGTATCTATTTTAAGCCTCTCCTCCTCCCATCCCCAAAGGCACAGAAGTCTAAAGATTGATATATTTCTCTGCTGTTCCTAATAGCTATGGAGCTATGACTATCTTGGCTTACATAATTTTTAAAGTTTCATTTAGGCTAATACTTGTATTCCGAAAAAAAAAAAGTTTACCTACATATATACATGCTCTTAAGATCTATGCAATATTTTAGAATAGGATATAAAACTGCTAATCTGTTTTGAATAAGCATTAAATTTAGAGTTAGATGTCACTGTTCAGGGCACAGATTAAGTGGGTAATTCTGATATGACTGGTGATTTAAATTTAGGAAAAAAGAGGGAGGAGCAGTAAGGGGAAAAGTCAAAAAGCCAAAATAATTTTAGAATAAAATTTCACTATCACTACAGGAAAGATAATATAGTATGTTGACTACTATGACAAGTTTAAAATATTTTAAAGAATTGCTATTTTAACTAATGTCAGTTTGGTTAATGCATAATTTGAGAACAACAGTTCTATGTTTAGAAATCAGTATTTTAAAAGTATAAAACATTGTTATGTCTAAGGACTCACTGACAATGTGTCATAGGTACACAGCTCTCATGTTCAAATACCTTTATACATTGTCCTGAAAATATAAACATCATTAAAGGTAAACAAGGAAAAATGTAATACAACCAAACCAACTGCAGTCATTCCCAGCCTCCAAAGTACCCTCTCCCCGCTCCAAATTCGGGTGTAGACCCTATTCATTGTTTTCAGGCAGTCAGGTGATACTGATTTTTAAGAATGCCCTACTTTTGTCTCATTCAGCTAATTAGCAGTGGTGAGCAAACTTATTAGTCAAGAGAGCCAAATATCAACAGTACAACGATTGAAATTTATTTTGAGAGGCAATTTTTTTATTTTATTTGTTTATTTTTATTTTATTTTATGTTTTTAAATTAAATCTTTATTATTCAGATTATTACATTTGTTTCTCTTTTTTCCCCTCCATAGCTCCCCTCCACCTGGCTCCCACCTTTCCCTCTACCCTTACCTTCCTCCCGTTGATCTCATCCATAGGTGTATGATTTTTGTCCAGTCTCTCCCTGTACACCCCTCACCCCTTTCCCCCTGAGATTTATCAGTCCATTCCCTTTCTGTGCTCCTGATTCTATTATATTCACCAGTTTATTCTGTTGATCAAATTTTTAATTCATTTAATTTTTAGATTCACTTGTTGATAGATACATATTTGTTGTTCATAATTTTTTACCTTTTACCTTTTTCTTCTTTCTCTTCTTAAAGAGTACCTTTCAGCATTTCATATAATACTGGTTTGGAGTTGATGAACTCCTTTAGCTTTTTCTTATCTGTGAAGCTCTTTATCTGCCCTTCAATTCTGAATGATAGCTTTGCTGGATAGAGTATTCTTGGTTGTAGGTTCTTGCTATTCATCACGTTGAATATTTCTTTCCACTCCCATCTGGTCTGCATCGTTTCTGTTGAGAAATCAGCTGACAGTCGTATGGGTGCTCCCTTGTAGGTAATGAACTGTTTTTCTCTTGCTGCTTTTAATATTCTCTCTTTGTCTTTTGCTCTTGGTATTTTCTTTATGATGTGTCTTGGTATAGTCCTCTTTGGATTCCTTTTATATGAGGTTCTGGTGCTTCCTGGACTTGTAAGTCTATTTCTTTTACCAGATGTGGGAAGTTTTCAGTCATTATTTCTTTATTTCAGTATCTTGCTCTCTCACTTCTTCTGGCACCCCCATAATTCTGATGTTGGTATGCTTGAAGTTGTCCCAGAGGCTCCTTACATTATCTTCACATTTTGGGATTCTTTCTCTTCTTGCTTTTCCAGTTGAGTGTTTTCTGATTCTTTATATTTCAAATTTTTGACTTGATTCTTGCCTTCCTCTAGTCTGCGGTTAGATCTTTGTATAATATTTTTTATTTCAGTCAATGCATGTTTAATTTCTAGTTGGTTCTTTTCCATCTCTAGTTGGTTCTTTTTCATCTCCTCTTGGGTCTCACTAACTTTATCCAACTTTTCTAGGATATTCTTGAAAACCTTATAAGCGTGGTTTTGAACTCTATATCCAGTTGTTTGTTTTCCTCCATTTCTTTTTTTTGTGATCCCTTCCCTTGTCTCAGCATTCTCACTATGCCAGGAGAACTTCTGTGTTGGATTCAGCCTTATGATATAAGAGTTGCAAAACTGCAAAAGCCTCTCTGTTGAGCTTGGGATGGGTGGAGTCTCAGGGCTTAAGGGACCGCCTTGCCTTCCAATTGGCCCTGCCCTCCATGGCCCCTGAGTCTCACGTGACTGGGTAATCGCTTGAGTGGTCCCTGTTCTCATGCGCGCTCTTGCAGTGCCTCTAGACTGCTGCCCCTCCAGCTCCCCTGCGCTATGGGACCATATGAGTCTGGGTCCCCAGGGTTTCGCCAGAAACTGGGGTTTAGTGAAGTTAGAAGTTAAGAGGTTCTGTCTCCTGCCCACTCGTGAAAGCCAAGGCACAATCAGCAGTCAGTCCTCTACTTGCAGTGCTGTGCGCGTCACCAGACTTCTGATCTTTTGGGACTCCCCTAAATTTCCGTGCACTTCTCCCTTTTCATAGTCCAAACTCCCCCTGTATGAGTTTCGGCTGGATCTGGGGTTTAGTGTGGTAGGATAAGGGGTTCAATGCAGTTGGGAATCTCTGTCTCCCTCCTGCCAGAGAAAGCCAGCCAGGTACTCTGGTCCCTGCTCTCTCCACATGCGCGTCTTCATACCTCAGCTTTTTGCAGCTCCTCTGCGTCTGAGCCCTTCTCTTTCCTTCTAGTTGTAGAATTTCCACTCAGCCAGCTTTTGTGTGGTTCTGGATGATGTTCGTTCTGTCTTCTAGTTGTATTTTTGAAATTGTTGTGCGAGGCAGCAGTGTAGGAGTTTTACCTATGCCGCCATCTTGGATTCTCCAAGAAGCAAATTTTTTAAAGTTGACCTTCTTCTAATGCCACTTCTTCAAAATAGACTCGCCCAGGCCATAGTATTTTGTGCAAGAGCCACACTCAAGGGACCAAGAGCCGCATGTAGCTGGCGAGCCGCAGTTTGCCAATCACAGGGCTAACATAAATTAAGCACCTGCTTAGTTCTAGATATGGCTACTTTAAACTGAGTGTAAATTTCTTAATTCTAGAACTATGTCTTGGCAATATGTATATCCTTAGTATCTACTTAATTAGGATTGTTCCCAGTGATAAACATAACTTGGTTTATTTAAGGTAGTTAAGAAAGAAGAACTCTAAGTGATACAAATAGCCATAAAATCTTAATATCACTTATTAACCAGAAATGGTTTTGCTGTTTTAAGTTTTTATTTTTTTAATATTTTTTGTTCAAAGTATTAAAAACAGTAGTACATATGCCTCCTTTTTTCCCCTCTATTGACCTCCCCCAGGCCTTCCCTACCCCCAGTACATGACCTCACCTGCACTACCCCGACAGTGTCTTGTACCACTGGTTATGCTTATATACATGCATACAAGTCCTTTGGTTGATCTCTTACAGGCTACCCCCGCAACCGCCCCTGCCTTCCAGTGGTAGTATGACAGTCTATTCATTGCTTCTTTGCCTCTGTATCTGTGTTATTTTTCCCCCCCTGATTCTGGGGGCAGCTATCTTGTGTGTCGGAGTGATGGCCAATTTGCATATTATTCTTTTATTAGATAGCATAACATACTATTTTAACTAATTTAAAATAACCATGAATATAAAGATAATGTTTATTTAAAAACTCTTAAAACAGAGTTACTTTATATTCATTAGAAGATTGGATTATATTCCTCAATCTTCTGATTTGCAAAAAAAGGTACAACAGCCGAGACCAGTTTGGCTTAGTGGATAGAGCATTGGCTTGTGGATTGAAAGGTCCCAGGTTCGATTCCAGTTGGGGGCATGTACCTTGCTTGTGGGCAATCTCCACTGTGGGGCGTGCAGGAGGCGGCTGATCGATGTCTCTCTCTCATCGATGTTTCTGACTTTCCATCTCTCTCCCTTCCTCTCTGTAAAAAAATCAATAAAATATATTTTAAAAAAAAAGGTACAACAATGACACATGTAGCCTATTTCATATATGGATGAATTTTTAAAAACTAATTGTAGAATGTGTTTCAAATATGCTAAAGCCGCCTGGCTGGTGTGGCTTAGTGGTTGAGCATTGACCTATGAACCAAGATATCACAGTTTGATTCCTGGTCAGGGCACATGCCCAGGTTGCAGACTCCATCCCCAGTAGGGGGTATGCAGGAGACAACCAATTGATGATTCTGTTTCATCATTGATGTCTCTCTTTCTCCCTCTCCCTTCCTCTCTCTGAAAATCAATAAAAAACATATTTTAAAAAGTATACTAAAGCTCCCTGATACTAGAATTCCATAAAAAATAGTTATCATTTATGTAATTTATGGGTGGTTTTTTTTTCATCTTATTTCAAGCACCAGAGCACAAAGAGGTGGGCAAGAAAACCCAAATTGACAGCTAAATCTCTGAAAAAGTATTTTCCTAAGACTCCTACTGAGCTCCACAAAGATTGCTAAGGAGCACTTCAATTCATCTTTAGCACCTTCAACATCAACTATAAAAGTAAAAGGACTGGAATATCCCAAAAGATGCTTGTCTCTTTCCAAAAGAGTCGTGAGATTTAATTTTGAATACAAGAATCTAGAGAGAGGGAGGAAAAAGATGCTCTGTGCTATTATTGGATGGATTCTCCAGCTTTGATAAAAAGTTTCTCAGGGAACAGTACCATCAATTGCTGTTGATAGAGCAACCAATTTAGAGATACATTTTCTGGGCTGGAGGGAAATGCCCAATAATATTTTGCTACTTTTTGTATTTATTAGACTCTTCTACTTTACCACAGGCACAGAAAAGCTTGTTCACTGAGAGACCTTAAGAACAAGGTTGTTGTTGTTTTTATCTTTTTATATTAACTGACGATTTGTTAAGAATAAATTTATTTTAAAGAAGAGGGCCTGACATAGACACTTTTTCCAAGTTGACTCTACTCTTGAAAAATGCTGAGCTGGAACAGCAACAAGACCGAAGACTGGTCTTGCCAGAAAATCTGATGTACCCTCCAAGTACACATAATCCTTGAAACTCTAGCACTAAAGATGAAGCCCCAGAGCCACATGAGGTTGAAACTAGGATAATGAAAGGGACATGCAAGAGGACAGAGCATGGTGAGACTACAGGTGCCTCTTTTCTTGAGCTCCTGAAACCTGTGTTCTCGTACCCCATGAGGTTCCATCAAAGTCTTACTCTGTTGTTTTCAGGCAGCTTTAATTAACTGAATTGACTGTTATTCTCTGTGAGCAGACTCCTCTATTATGCTATGGTGAATTATACAAGAGAAGGAAGTAATTTCTATCGGACAGTGAATAGCTTCTGTTTTATTTGCTATAACTCCTCCTTAGCACGATGACTGACACATGTACACATTCAGGAGGTGGTTATGAATGAATGCTTTGTTCAGGTACCCTGAACAAGTAGTTCAATTAGGGGAAAAACACATATGACCACACATTATATAAACGTACATGTACATATACATACAAATAATATTGGCATTTTCTAAAAGGGTTCCAAGAGTCAGCAGAGAAAGGGAGATGTAAAGACAAAGTCTTTAGTAAATAGATCTTGAAACTTTTGAATAAGGCAAGGGACATGAGTTACATTTAAAAGGGACACGTTTGCCCTAACTGGTTTGGCTCAGTGGATGGGTCCCAGGTTCGATTCTGGTCAAGGGTATGCACCTTGATTGTGGGCATATCCCCCCAAGTAGGGGGTGTGCAGGAGGCAGCTGATCAATGTTTCTCTTTCATCTGTTTCTAACTCTCTATCTCTCTCCCTTCCTCTGTAAAAAATTAATAAAATATATTAAAAAAATAAAAAGAACATGTTTGTGGTTTCAAGGGGAAAGGGAGACAATAATGAAGATATAGTATTTTTTCTTTCTACTGGTCATGTTTACATAACTTTTTGCTCTGCCATATTTAACAGGGATAAAAATTTTCTAGTTAGGAATCTATGCTTAAATATGTATACTAAATCTTCATTAGTTTCATACCACATTTCAAAGATTTTCTAGAACCATCTTCTTTTCTAATGATCTGGGTAGTGCTGCTGTTCACTAGCCAAGTACCATATTATGCCATTCTCTTCTTCTTTTTCTAGTAAATTAGAGTAACCGTGAGAATTTCAACTTGGTATATTTTAATACTATACATTTCTTTACCACATATAAAATAATATTCTTCCATATATTTTAAACACATCCTAATAGTAAAAAAACAACCATATTCTCTCTCTTTTTATAAATGACTGAGATGAATGTGTCATTTCAAGGAGTTAGACATACTAGTAGGAAATATGGAATATATAACTTTTTAGTGACAGTAAAACATTACTAGAATAAAAAAGAAAACTCCACAGCAAAAATTCACATTTGAATTGCATTTGAAGAGGGAGAGTATTTTTCTTAAATCAAATTAAATAAAAAATTCAAAAAAAGAAAAAAATATGTATCCAAGTATTTAAATAAAGACTTAAGTAGATAAAGACATTAAAAGCAGATAAAAATGTTAAATATTCTGCTTACTTCAGGTTTCCCTACAAGAACACTTCATAGGAAGCATGGCATAAATTAATAGCAAAATGTGACTTTTGACTCTCAATTTATTTTAGTTCTCCTAGAGATATTATATATATAAGCAAGGGGACATAATATATATAATTAATTCTATTACAAGAAAGACAAAATTTAAAAATTTGATGCTATTGCCAAGCTATAAATGACCCATAATTTCAAAGAATCTAGAATGATAAAATAAATGGTAAACATACAGATCATTTCACAGTCTGTCATGAATGATTCAAAGAATCATATAGAAATTTGGGATTTACACTTTCAGAAATAATATTTACTCTGTTCCATATATTTGTTCATACATCAGGAAAAAATAATTTCAAGGTTGGAAGTAAAAATCAGATTATTTTTCACAAAAAATATGATTGTTGAGTCTCTTGCAATAAAGCAGCAGTGACCTCCATTGTACTTGTGCCTTCCTGTAGCAATTGTAAAAACATGACAGAACTGACAAAGACATTTAAAATAAGCATGAAACACACCTGCCAATCTGCAGAGAAACTGACAGGTGACTATGGTCTTGAGGCAGCTGTTGACTATAGCTATAACTCTGGGGAGTCCAATAAATATATCTGTACATGTTCCCAATATAAGGCTGTTAAAAAGAAACTTGATCTACACATCATCAGATACAATATATACATTGGACATGTGTCTTAGTCTGGTTGGGCTACCATAACAAAATACCACAGACTGGATGGCTTATATAACAGAAATTTATTTTATCGTAATTCTGGAGGATGGAAGTCCAAGATCAGGGCTCCTGTATGGTCATATTCTGGTGAGAAGTTTCTTGTTGGCTTAGAAATGGCTATATTCGCACAATGTACTTACATGGTGGAATGAGGGAAAGCTCTCTGAGATCTCTTCCTTAGAAGGGCACTAATTGATTATCAGGGTCCCACCCTCATGACCTCATCTAACTTTAATTACTTCTCTAAATATCTTCACTTGAGTGTTAGGACTTCAATATATGAATTTAGAGAGGAGGATACAAACATTCAATCCATTACAGCATATGTGTACATGTCTTCTACTATACTAAATTGATACTATCAATTGTGGTAAATATGCTATTCATTTCCATTATGAAGAGTTCTGAAGAGTATCTTTCTTTTCCACCCCTCACCCAAGGGTAAGCTTTACTGATTTTAGAGAGAGGAGGGGTGAGAGGGAGAGGGAGAGGGAGAAGGAGAGGGAGAGGGAAAAAGAGAGGGAGAGGGAGAGAGAGAGAGAACCCAAAACCCAGGTATGTGCTCTGACTAGAATTGAAGCTGCAACCTTTTGGTGTGTGGGATGATAGATGATGCTCCAACCAACTGAGCCACACTGGCCAGGGCTGAAGAAGTATCTTCTTAAGGAGAATTTAACATTAAGTATTAATTTAATTGTTAAACACCAAGTATTATCCCAGTTGAAGAAAGATAAAAATTGGATTCACACTAAAGGAGATGGTAGATTCTTAAATCTAATAGTAGAAATAAGTGTTTCAATTTAGGAAGCTACCAAACATCATGTACAATAACCAGAGGATGACCATGGAGCATTTGGCATTTAAAGTACAGTAAATAAAAAAAATAATGAAAATAGCTCTACTAGCATACAAAAATAATTATTTCTTGAACATTATAGTAGTTCAGTAAACTATATTCATCCTGTCTATATTTCTTGGGTTTTATTATCTTGTCTTTCATAGTGTATTTATTCTATTTCTTACAAGTTTCTTGGGCCCTACAGTAATTTTATTAATCTTTTTTCCAAAAACCCAGAACTCTTTAGTGTATAGACTATGTTTTCAATAAAATTTAGTAACTAATGACTTTGTTTTCTCACTAAATGCTCTTGAAACTGGGGTTTAGTATAGAAACTTAGTAGATACTTGCAAAGTTTCTGTACCAATCATACAAAGAAAGCTGGAACTATAGCTTGGAGAAAGCTTGTAACTAATTATTGCCTTTAGATTAAAAAAGGACAGTTCTCAGGAAAATAAAAATAAAAGTAAACACCTGAGACCATCGCTCTGCACTCTGGAGTGCAGAAATGTTGGCATTCCCTTCACTGGGTGGAGAAACATGAACATTCAAAACCAAGGAATTGGGGACCTTTCCTTCTTCCTTCAAAAAAGGTATTATTATGCATGTGGGCCAGACAACAAGCATACACAGATAAATGAGATGTAGCTCCTGTTCTCGAGGAACTGGCATTCTGGTGAGCAAGAAAGATAATCAGGTAATTAGACTGTGGTGGACCAATTACAATAGTGGAGGTCATCTGGGGGTACTTTGAAAATACAGAGAGTGGACAGTTAATTCAGAAATGAAGAGTCGCATAAGATTTCCTGTGAAGGAGGTGATAGCTAAGTTGAGTCCCGAACAACAAATAATCGAAGGATCAGTGGCAGGTTTGAGTTGCACATTAGTGGGTAGCCAGGCAGAGAAGCCTATTAGGCTTTCGATGTAAAGGTCCAGATCCTTGAAAATTTATGTTTTTGCTTGCACAGCCTTTTACCTATAAATGGCTCAACATGGCCTCTCTAAAATACAGCTGCTGAAGTGTCACATTAACATCATCGTTCTCCAGACACGTATTCTTGACATACAGCCCATCATAAATTACCAGTGATTGCCGTTTTCCCTAGCGTGGCTCTTCATAACTCTGCTGGGTCACTGTCTCGAATTACTTCCTAACTCTTCACATATAAACACTGAGAGAGATTATGACAGTCATGGAGCATAAGGCAAGACAGCCACTAAACAAACGCTCTGCCACACATCTCTTAATTGTGTACACTTCACAAGAGAACAGGCGCCTATTCTGTTTTGGAATCTGACAGAATCCCACTTCATTCTTGCTATGTCTCTGATGTAACATTATCATAGTCCACTGTAAAAACAAGAGGAAACCATTACTTTACATATGTCCATGTAATGAGAGAGAGAAGTATGTATGTTTTACATATAAATGCATACACACACTTTGAATAATTATAAAGGCAGTGTTTATTAAAATATACTTATTTTTCAAAATTGAGCTACAGTTGTTACAGTGTATATACATTTTTTGAGATACTTTGCATATATATCATAAATTATCAGTGATTTCCATCTGTACATTAAATCTGCATAAAGAAAACAGCACCATGAATAATGCTGCAATGAACTTAGGGGTGCATATGTTTTGTGAATAAATGTCTTTGAGTTTTTCGGTAGATATCCGGAAGAGAGGTTTCTAGGTCCCAGCGTAACCCTATTCTTAATTTTTTGAGGAGCTGCCATACTGTTTTCCATTGTGGTTGTACCAGTTTCCATTTCCACTAGCAGTGAATGAGGGTTCCTTTTTCTCCACCACCTCTCCAACACTTGTCGATAACAGCCATTCTAACAGGTGTGATATGGCATCTCATTGTAGTTTTGATTTGCATTCCCTAACAGCTGGTGAATTGAATATCTTTGTTGGCCATTTGTAGATATTCTTGGGAGAGGTGTTTGCTCAGATCATCAGCACATTTTTAGTTGGATAGTTTGGTACTGAGTCATATGAGTTCTTCATATATTTTGTTTAGTAAGCCCTTGTCAGAGGTGTTGTTTACAAATATCTTCTCCCATTTGGTTAGTTGCCTTTTTGTTTTGTTGGCTGTTTATTTTGTTGTGCAGAAGCTTTTTATTTTTATGTATTCAGCTTATTTATTTTTGCCTTTACTTCCCTTGTCTTTGGGGTCAAATTCATAAAATGTTCTCTACGAGTAAGATCTGTAAGTTTAGTACCTATGGTTTTTTCTAAGTAATTTATTGTTTCATATCTTATACATAGATCTTTGATACATACTGAATTAATTTTTGTATATGGGGCCAAACTGTAGTCTTAGATTCATTATTTTGCATGTGACTTTCCAATTTTCCCAGCATCATTTAATGAAGACGCTCTTTCCCCATGTGTTTTTTGGCTCCTTTGTCAAAAATTATTTGTTCCATAAACATGGTGACAAAGACATAGAGAAAGCCAAAGTGTCCTTCAATAGAGGATTGGATAAAGAAGATATGGCACATATATAATATGGAATACTACTCAGCCATAAGAAAAGACTGCCATTTGTGACATGGATGGATCTTGAGAATATTATACTAAGCAAAGTATGTCAGACAGAAAAAGCTAAGAGCCATATGATTTCACTCATATGTGGGATATAAAACTGAAATTCATAGACATAGACAACAATATGGTGGTTGCCAGAGGGAAGGGGTTGGGGAGAGGCAAAGAAAAAGGGGACCAAATATATGGTGACAGAAGATGATTTGACTGTAAGAGGTGGGCACATATGCAATATAAAGATAATGTATCATAGAAATGTACACTTGAAACTTATATGACCCTATTAACCAATGTCACTCCAATAAATTTAATAAAATTTTTTAAAATAGCAAAATTTGAATTTCTGAACTTTTAGCTATGTTAACAAAGCATACTGTTTTCATTCTACTGATAATTATGAGTTAAAATATTTCTTATATTTACTAATATCCTTGTTTAAAAATAGTGATTAAAGTAGCAGTCACCTCAGTTTTCAAAGAACAAGTGGATTCCTGAGTAGACTATACTTTTAAAATTGGTTAACAATGGGTCGCTTTAGCTCATGGCAGACACAAAAATTGCCTAACAAGAAATTATAACTGTTTTAAAAATGTCTCCTGCTTCATAGATATTGTTTGTAGAGAGGTCCGTATTTTGCATGTAAACAAAAGGGTATGAGGGGCATAAATGATGGGGGAAAAATCCTTTCCTCTTTCTACTTAGATTCCTGTGAAAATCCTCTACCATGCTTCCAGACAAGAACACAAAAGATTTCTGATTGAGCTTTGTTCACAATAAAAGAGGTGGGAAGTGGCAAGTACCAAAAGAGCTAATGACATAGAAGAGCCAGAATGTAAGTCTCAAAGTTAGAAGATTTCTAAATCAAATCTCAGTTCTTCCTTTACTAACTCTCTTTCCTCCTCCAGACAATAGAGATAATAACCATGATCTACCCAAATATTTTAGAGTCTGGTTTCTTTGAAGGATATAAACCATCACAAATATATAATAATCTAGTATAATTATTATTAGTAATGTAAATGGTTTTCTAGGAAAATGTTGACAGTGATTTTTATGAAATTACCATAGGAAATCTGTTGGGAAGAGTTCAGCATTAGAATGGAAAAGCCTCTAGATTCTAGAGAAAGGGTTAGAGTAATTAAAACTGCAGTTTAGTGAGAAAAAAAATCATAGGAAACCCTCCAATGACCCTAGAAATTCATTTTGTTACAAGATGATAGAGGGTCCCCTGTGATGACTTAATTTTTTACATACTATCAAAAGGGCTCTCTGTCTAATAAATGCCTTTGATGTAATATATAGAGAAAATTATTACCTAATATAGTTCTTTACTATATTCTTCACCTTAACCAAAAAGTATTTTTCATTGGAAAATTACAAAGTTTATTTTATTCCAAGAAAGGAAAAAAAAAAGAACTTCTTTTACTAGAATTATTCCTTAGATATTCTCAAATGTATCATAAGGTTAATTACTATGTATAATACAGAAACAAACAAAAGATAAGTTAGTACATGAGTAAGCCCTACATAATATTATAAGCCATTATGACACTATTTTTATCTTAAAAAACCCTTTATGAACATGTTCTTTCCACTTTTTTGTTTTACAATCTTAAGAACTTAGAGGTATATGTAAGACACTTGGATAACTGAAAAAAAATGACTTAGAGAATAGTGTTAATTTTATCACAATTGTAAAAAGACAACTGTGATTGTGGTCCTTTTAGATATGTATATAACATACTTCTGAAAGGGAATAAGTTTGTTTGCAGGAGTAGAGAATAGTGAACGTCATATTTTGCTCTTTAAAATTTTTTTATCTTTATTGTTGAAAGTGTTACAGATATCCCTTAAACCCCCCATTGACTGCCTCTACCCTGCTCCCATCCCCTCCCCAAGCCTTCACAGTACGATTGTCTGTGTCCATGGGTTATGCATATATGTATTTGCTCTTTGAATGTCAATGTTTTATTTGAATCTTAGAAATAGGTATCTATGTATTACTTGTATTAAAAAATGCAGAGGTGAACTACAGTAGGAGCAACTTGTGCCTACCCACATCATCAATGCTACCTCCTGACAGCAACTGGACTTGTGCAATAGCTAGAGTAATGTGACCAGGGCAGGAGTGATCTATCTTATCGAGCTGTTTCACTGTACTACAAATGATGTTCACCTTTTAATGCCTTTTTGACACTACTGTCGAATTTGTCTCTGAAAAACCCAAAGAAGAAAAAAAAATTCAACTGTTTACTTGGTAAATCAAGGCCAGTTCTCCTTAAAAAGTTGGCTGATCCCCTAACTTCTAATTACCTTACCAATGCAAAGCCACAGCAGAAGGCCTGTCAGCCGATTTTATTTACAACCCCTGAGAAATTGTCCTCTTGCTGTTTCCATTTCATACAAAAGATAAGTTTGCAAAAGGAAACATTTGGCAGTACCGCAGATGCTCGAGGTCTGGTGGTGTTGATAATGTAATTCTTTTTCTTGATTACAGCAACTTCTATAATGCTGTATCCTTTATGTCAACCCTCATGCCCAACTGATTGTATTTATTGATGAACAAGACATAATTCATGCAATCACCTGAAGTGGTTTTAATCTTCTCTCTTACTATATGTTTATAATCTGATTATGTGTGTGTATGTATATTTTATGCTGAATTCTATTGTTGGCAGATGTCATACTCTACTTCTCTAACCTGCAAAATGTCTTTTATTCAGATTGAAGGTCAGCTGACTTGAATGAAGAACATTGGTAGTAACAGATAATTCTCTAATATTTATCATACATTTTATTTTATAATATATTTTTGTTGATTTCAGAGAGGAAATGAAAAGGAAAGAGACAAAAAACATCAATAATGAGAGAGAATCTTGTTTGGCTGCCTCTTGCATGCTCCACACTGGGGATTGAGCCCACAACTAGGGCAAGTGCCCTGACCGGGAATCAAACTCTGACCTCTTGGTTCAAAGGTCCATGCCAGCCAGGCTATCCTACATTTTAAATGGGATGTTAAGGTGTCATACAGACAACATATATGCAGATTTAAATGAATTTTTCTAATAGAGTCAAAATCACATAATCCACAAAAGGTTTCAAATAAAAATTCTGTTTGTGTAAGAATGTTTATCTAAAATACCTCCCAAATAAAAATATACCCAGGGAGATAAAGCATACACTTTTTTTCTTTGTAGTAGAAGAGAAAAATCAATGTGGCTCATAGCTCTAAATCGTGTTCTTCAGCATGTGAATAGCATCCCAGAAATAATATGGGTTTTCACACCACTAAAAAGATATCAAAATTGTTCAAAGCAACAAGTGAAAATCTGTCTGTGGAAATACTTGTAAAATAAATATGCTGGCTATTATTTGGACTAATTCCCATGGGTGACACATTATCTTCCATAATACAGCTGAGCAGTTTAACCAATATATGGTCTAAAATTACACACTTTAGAAACACACCATATCAATTGCCTATTCACAAAAGAAACAGAGGAGGACACAAAATAAAAATGCATTTACTCACTGTGTTAAAATTTGGAAAGAGTCCAACAGCAGAACTACTGTCCACTGGAAAAGACATAAATGGTTTGATATCCAATGAAGGCTGCATCATCAGAGTAGGTGTACGCACAAGAGCAGGAAGGGTAGTAGTGTGGCATGTACTGCCTGCCAAGAAAAAAACAAAAATAAATTCAATCTCTTGCTCACATCCATCTCTTTCTCCAACCTAGAGTGAAAAAATAACACCGCTGAACCGCAACCTGCAAGCAAGAAAGGTACTCTAGAAGAAAATGGCACAAGAGGAGAAAATACAGTCAAAATGGGTCTTCTTGCTCATTGTCCAAGGCAGTGATGCAAAATGCCTCCCTATGGCAAGAGCCCAGGCTCAGTCTCCCCTGAGATAAAGAGTACACTGATCCTGCTGGCAGGTGGGGCAGAATGAGATCATCCTGTTGTCTAACCATTGTCTCTGAGTAGCCAAAAATGTAGGAGAAGCGGGGAGGAGCCTCTTGAAGCCAGATGCTCTTCACTATACAGTTATTTGGTGACTAGTTGGCATGTTTTATGCAAATCAGAGATGATTATAGGCTTTTTACAAGGGGAAGGAATCTTGGATTCTTATAGTTACTGTCTGCTCCTAAGAAACTTACGATGCAAACAATTTGTTCTCTAAAAAACAAACAAACAAACAAAAAAACCAAGCTGAAAATTGTCCTTTACTTTGTGGGAAAGGGTTAGTTAGTGAGGGGTCAAAGGGGTTACTACAACCTGGGTCTGTCCCACAGAGAGGAGTTGGGACAGGAACTTGAATTTTTATCTTCAACCTTTATTTCTAATGAACCTTGTATTATTTTAGCAGCTGTCACTTTTAACAATGATATTAGCTATGATCTTCTTAGATATATAGCTTAACCCAGGTGCAGGAGATTTAATGCACTCCTCTCCCGTAGCAAGCATTCTTCTTTAACTGGTGGCCTCCATGTACTGCAGATAAGCTACTGCTGTTGCAGGCAGTGCTCTGGCAGGCAAATTCTGGCCCTGCATGCCTTTAAAAAATATGTAACAGTTGTTTTGAGACCTATTTCACACACCAGACAATTCAACCACTTAAAGTGTACAATTCAATCGTTTATTTAGCATGGTCAGAGCTGTGAAACCATCACCACAATTTTAGAACATTTCATAATTCCTAAAAGAAACTCCATACCCATTAGCAGTCATTCCCCAATTTTTTCCAACACCCCTAGTTCCTGGAAGCCACTAATCTACTTTCTGCCTCTATAGACTCGTCTATTCTGGACATTTGGTTTAAATGACACACCATACAATATGAGGTCTTTTGTGACTGTCTTTTTTCACTTGGCATAATGTGTTCAATGTTCTTCCATTTGTTTCATATGTCTGAATTCCATTCCTTTTTAAGGCTGGCTAATATTCCACTGTAGCTGTACCACCTTTTGCTTATTCATTCATCAGTTGGTGGGCATTTGGGCTGTTTCTACTTTTTAGCTATTCTATTAATAAAGCTGCTATAAATACTTGTTTCTAAGTTTTCATATGTTTTTAGTTTTTTAGGTATTTACCTAAGCGTGGAATTGGGGATTGTTAGGTCATATGGTAACCATATGGTTTAACCTTTTGAGAACTTCCAGACTCTTTTCCAAAAATAGCTGAACTATTTTACATTACCACCAGCCATGTATGCAGGGGAGGGGAACCTCTAGCCCATGGGCTATATAAGGCCTGTGAAATCACTTAGTCTGATCTTGCATTAGGAGTGAGTTAATTAAATGTTGGACCATATATAGCATGCTATTTTTATATTTTAAAAAAATATTTTATTGATTTTTTACAGAGAGGAAGGGAGAGGGATAGAGAGCTAGAAACATCGACCAGCTGCCTCCTGCACACCCCCTACTGGGATGTGCCCGCAACCAAGGTATCTGACCTTGACAGGAGTTGAACCTGGGACCCTTCAGTCTGCAGGCTGATGCTCTATCCACCGAGCCAAAGCAGTCAGGGCAGCAGGCTAGTTTTCAATTGATAATTTTGTATGGCCCATGAATGATATAAATACCCAGAAAAATGTTCCCCACTCCTGGAACATTCCAATTTCTTCTATATGCCTATAAAGGACTCCAAATTATTATATGCATATAATTCCCTTCTTAGTTCAAGAAGAAATGAACAGTATTGGAAAATGTTCCCAACTACTAAAATTTCCACCGATGTTCTTATACAGTGTTCCAGAATAATTAAAATTCCTATTTTGACAATATTTTTGGTAATGAATTTCCTTAATGAACTTGCATCATATTCCAAATCATTCCAGAACATTACTGGCAATGGTGTTTAATAGACTGTCACACCTCATTTCATTGATCCTAAAAACAGAAAAGGAGAAAGGCATCTGAAGCATTTATCTTTAATGACAAGTCTTCATTCAGGTCAACCCATCCATTAGGAAATAAAAAGTCAGCAAAAAGACAATCTGCCAAAAGTATAGATTGAACAGTAATGATTGTTTTCCTGATGCTAAAGTAAGGACTCTGATCTCAGCCTGGCATCCATATAAGGAGCCTGCATTTAATTATACTTATTCTTCTATGTAGGTAACATTACATTCATTGCTAACTTTCAGAACTTGTAGATACAAGATGATTATATCAAAGTGTCAAATGTTGAAAAGGCACTTATTAAAATACTAGAGGCCTGGTGCATGAAATTCATGCATGGGGTGTGTGTATGTGTCCCTCAGCCCAGCCTGTACTGCCTCCAATCTGGGACCCCCTCGAGGAATGTCCAACTGCCCATTTAGGCCCAATCCCAGACTGCTGGCTCCTAACTGCTTCTGCCTGCCAGCCTGATCACCTTCTAACCACTGCCCTGCCAGCCTTATTGATGCCTAACTACTCCTTTGCTAGCTCCTGATTGCCCCTAATTTTCCTCCTCTGCAGGCCTGGTCACTCCTAACTGCCCTCCCCTGCTGGTCTGGTCACCTCTAACTGCCTTCCTTTGCCAATCTGGTCACCACCAACTGCCCTCCCCTGCAGCCTGGCCATCCAAACTGCCCTCCCATGCTGGCCTGATTGCCTACAACTGCCCTCCCCTGTTGGCAGTCTTGTGGCGGTCATCTGTGTCCACATGGGGGTAGCCATCTTTGACCACATGGGGGCAGCCACCTTGTGTGTTGGAGTGATGGTCAATTTGCATATTACTCTTTTATTAGATAGGATTTATTTTAAAAGCTTTGCTGTAAGATCTTAGCTAAGTTAAAAACAAATTCATTAGATCAACAGCCTTTTATAATTTACAATTATTATCATTGTTAAAGTCTAAAGTATAAATATTTTACAGAATTATTCTATTTAAAGCTGCCTCATGAACCAATGCATAATTATTTTGCCATGGTGAGTCCCCCCCCCACGCGCGCGCCCCCCCCGCAAAAAAAAAAGAAAATTCTAAGCTCATTATGGTGGCTGGATAACAACTATGTAATACAAGGCCCCTGAGGGCCTGGCAAGAGTACTAACAAACTAAAATCAAACAGAATAGAACATGGAACTTGACAAACAGATTGCTCCATCAACAAAGGTCAGAATGTACAATGATCCCCTTATCCAATCAAATTTCTATGCTAATAAACTCAAGGCTTGAGAGCTACTAAACTGCCACCGTTCATTAGTATAAAAAATTTAGCAGCTGTTTACCATTTCATTAGCATTTTAATGACAGACAATTTGCCATGTTAAACACAGATTGTTTTAAAGTACTTCTGAATAAATATAAACTATGTTTTCACCAATTCCCTCACCTTAACCTTGCTGTTTTTACTTTTAAAACCTGCTTTTAATATTGCCTCACCAAGGTTGATTGCTTCAAAGCAAGTTTTTGCAAATGGGAAATGAATGGGACAGAGTGCATTTTCTGCAGTTTTTGAACACTTTGTCACCTTATTCCAGATTTTTGCTGCTGCAGCTACTTTTGGGAAACATTTCTCTTCACCTTGGGATACCCAAAAGTCACTGGGAATTACAAGCAGAAAATTGGCCAAAGTGCATTGCATCCCACAAGAAAATGCATAATTTCTGTAAAACTCAGACTCACTGAGGGGAAAAAACATTGAAAATATAATGAGCAGGTATTTCAACACAAAGGCTGGTGTAATGTACCATTTACATCACTATTGTCATGCAACAGGACCAATCTTTATTGTTTAAACTTTTTGGCAATATGATATGAGACACCTCCTCTATGTAGCACTGTTTGAATGCATAGAATATAATCTCATATCTATCATACTGAATCAAGTAATAATAGAGCTCCACCTTTTTTGATAATAAGGCTTTTTATACTAGTTGATGTATATATATTTATCAAACTCCCTGTATGAAAATTAAATACAAGTATGCATACATCAAAGATCTAACATGGAAATGACACATGTCTTTATAGTCTCTCATAAGAATATAATTAACACTCTCATAAATTTTATTTTGATGGTAAAATCTAAGTTGTAGTCACCTATAGCTAGGAAATCCGTATCTGAAAGTCAAGTCATCACTATGATCATAAAGAGAACTATTATTTCAGCCAACTGCCTCTATAACATAATAGGTGCCTTATTATGTCAACAGATTATGTCACAATCCATCAAAATAAAATCTCATTTGAGGACAAGGTGACACTTGAAACTATTGACTTAGTCATTGACTTTTGGAAATATTTTGAAGGCCTATTTAGATTATAGCTGTGAGGATTCCTAAATCTGAATATATACATAATCTGACTCAACAATTTCACTGCTAAGTATATATCTAACAGAAATGTTATACAATTTAATGTTCAATAGCAATACTACTTAAATAGCCCCAAACTGGAAATTAGCCAATTAACCCATCAACAGTAAAATAATAAATAAATGTTTTTGGTATCATCACACAATAGAACAGTCACATAAGGAAATATAGCAATTAGAAAAAAAGATACATAGGGTGGGGCAAAAGTAGGTTTATATTTCTTTATATGTGAAATAAAATCTATACTAATAAAAGGGTAATATGCTAATTAGACTGGACATCTTTCTGGATATCCTTCCAGACGACCTTCCAGACAAAGCTGGGGCTGTGAGAGCAACCTGGGTCCCAGGTGCCAAAGGGAAGCTGGTGCCAGCAGCCAGGGGTAGGAAGGCCTACTCTTGCATGAATTTTGTGCATTGGGCCTCTAGTAATTAATAAATGATAATACCAGAATAAACTCTATTCTGCATACTCACAACTGTAAACCTATTTTTGCCACACCCTGTGTAAGTACATGCAACAGCAAAGAGACCTTGCAAATGTAATGTTGAGAGACAAACTGAAGGAGCATACCAACATGCTGTGTGATACCATTTATAGAAAGCACAAAATCAGGCAAAATGGATCTATGCTGTGAGGATTGTGGCTATTCTTGCAGGAAGAATGAGATGGGGGCGGGGGCGGGAGGCGGGGAGGTGGAGTGACTAGAGGGGCTTTTATGGTGATGGGAATGTTCTACTTGATCTTAGTGCCAGTTGCACAGGCATGTGCACATTCATTCTACTATAGACTTATGATGTGTGCACTTTTGCATATGTTATACCCCAATAAAATTTTCTGAAAAGGAATGTATTTAATGCTATTAATTTTAGTAAGCAATTTTGACAAATATAGGCAAAATTCCCCAATAAGAACATATCCAAATATTGTCAAGTTTGTATAGTTTTAAGGTGGATGTTTTCTGAGTTCTTTTTTTCTACTTCCAGCTTGATTTTAATTCTGAATGATTTGTGAGTAAATAAAAGTTATCTTTACAGCTGATGCTTCCTCGCTGAATTTCAGACATGGAAAGAGAAGACTGATACCGAATTTAGTGATGTCAAAAAGAAAAATGTGTGTCTAGAACTTTGAATCTACAAAATCTTCACAATTGGCAGTTTTGTGCCTGAATCTCCCTTGGGGTAGTCAGGGCTCCCTCCAAAGAGCTCTGACAGCAGAATCCTGGCAGAACACTGCATTTAAAAATAAATCCTTCTGAGTACCACACTAAGGTTTATAAGCAAAATTGAAATGCTGTATGTAAAAACAGTTGTGAAACCACATCATGATAGATTTTAAGCCACAGTGTCCTTTGGGTTTAGTAAGATGCCAGCTTGTACACAAAATGATGAATCTTTCACTAAGATGCAATGGATAGCTTTTCCGATGCTGGCAGCAAAGTGCATACAGCCAAGTGATGATTCATTTATATCAGAATACTCTGCCCATGCACTGAGTTTCTTATATTTAAATCTTGAAAAAAAAGGGTAAAATTTATTTACTACATGTTACCAAATATAGTTTGGTTAAACATGTGACATACTTCATCAGTTGCCAAAGTTTTTTAAAGTTACATGGAAAAATCTGAAAATTTCAGAGTTTAAGTAAAGAAGATAGTTGGTTTAAAAAAAAAGTCTTTAGGTCCAATTGTCTTCTTTTAAACCGGATTTAAAATATTTTGCCTTATTATAGCTTTTCCACTTGTAACCTGATAGCATTAAGTATGACCGCACAAGAAAGGAAACTCTAAAAAGAAACAAGGTTCTGACAAATGCTTTGTCAAGCTTTTTTGAATTGTTTTTAATACACCTGACTTATCTAAAGGGAATGTCATGTGCTTAGTTTCTAAATTACTAAGCCTTTACAGAAGCCAAAATTATCTCCAGACAGGGATTTACTAAAGTTGTCTGAGGTCGAGAGTGGATTGGGAGGTCACAGTAGCCTGACGAAATTTTCTGGCAAAAAGACCCAGGGAGATGGTCCTGAGCTACATTTGCCCAGTGACTCCTATCTGTGGCATTGAGACACTTTACTGAGGTCTGGAGCCTCCTTCTGTTACATACAGAGAAGCTATTTGCTCTCCCCGTACAGCATGCTTGGGACTTAATGGCAGCATAGAACTAAGACTTTTTTTTTAGAAACCTTCCTAAAAATATAGACTTTCTTAGGAAAAGCAACAGCTATGTTTCTCAAACCACTGAATACTTCTAAAGGAATTATACTTCATAAAATTTTAGAGACAAACATAATTTAGGAATTCACCCTTCATTTTATGTAAGAAAAGTATATTTTGGAGAACTTAATCCAGTTTGGTACCTGTCTGATTATGAGGGTAGGTAGTTAGTTAATATTAATAAAGGAAGGAAGCAAATGGAATCAGACAGTAAGCCAGATTAACTAAGAAGCTACAGCAGCCAGACACCCCAGGGGCTAGCCAAATCCCTGCCAAGGGGATTAACAACTTCCTTCCATCCCCCACCTCCCTGTGTAGGGAAGACGGACTAGGTTCCCAATATATATATATATATATATTCATATTCAGAGAGGGAGAGGGAAGTAGATACATCAATGATGAGAGAGAATCATTGATCGGCAGCCTGCTGCACATCCCCTACTGGGGACCCAGCCCACAACCCAGCCATGTGTCCTGACTGGGAATCAAACCCAACCATGAACTCCAGGTTTATAGGTCAACACTCAACCACTGAGACACACTGGCTGGGGTCTATTTATATTTTGACTGAAATTTGGAAGTATTTATTTTCAAATGAGATTTTAAGTTTAAGATTTTTATAATATGACTAATAAAAGAAAATTAAATGAAAGGGAAAAACCCCAGCAGTCAGAGGCAACATTTCTTTCCGTTTTTATAGAATGGCTGATGATTGATTGCAACACCTCACTTCAAAAAATTCTTCTAATATTCCCACTATACTTTTAACCATTCTGTGTGGATCAATATAACTAGTTCAAATAGTCTCATACTAGGATGCACACTCACATTTCTGTTGGTGCTTTTTACACTGAGGTTCTATCAAAACTGCAAGCAAAATGCCATTTGCAAAGACACATTTCTTTTATTATCTTTGTTGCTAAAAATATTACAGATATCCTGCGTGCCCCCCCCTCCCCACACTCCCAGTGCCTCCCCAGGCCTTCACCACATTATTTTCTGTGTTCCATGGTCCATGGGTTATGCACACATGCATATATGTTTTTTTTTGGTTAATTTCTTTCCGCTCATATCCTGTCCTGTTCCCTTACCTATGAAGTTCATCAATCTGTACCATGTTTCCATTTCTCTGGGCCAATTTTGTTTATCAGTTTATCCTGTTCATTTGACTCCACATATAAGTGAGATCACTAAGCAAAGTATGCCTATCACACACTTTTTTTTTTTTAAAGCAATGGCAACTGACCTTCCTGGGAGCAGATGGAAGCGGCAGGGCCTTTGAGGCCCATGGCTGCCTTGAGGCCTCCCCTGTGCAGCTCTCACCAAGTGCTTTGTGTTAGGGGCTGCATTCAGCCACTCAGGAGATCAGCTCACCAGCTCTAGGATGCGAAATATTTTGCCCTTTTAGTCTTAGAGAATTTTAGTTCTTGCATTCATTCAGTGTCTAAGTTATGTGCATTTAAGAACCAAAAGGAAAGGAAAGTTACAGTGGTTTACTTAATGGTCCTTTTAAAAAGGTATTTTTTCCCCCAGAAGCTTGCTCAACGTAAAGAAACAGAGTTAATATTTGTTCTGCCAGTGCTCTTTACTCCCACCTTCTTAGAGAAAAGAGATTTCCCTAGCTTAAATATTAACCAAACAATTCAAAGCTATTCAAAAGCTGTTGCCCACATTTTTTTTAAAGTAATAAACTTCTAGATAGAAAGCACCAATTGAGAATAAATAAAATGTTAAAAATTGCTTTGTAACCTTTTTTCCCCTCTTTTTTTTCTAAATATATGCCATAGCCACCAAATTCTAGTGGAGTATTATAATCATGGTGACTGTCGCAGAAGAAAACACTCTTGGTCCTCCAGGGGTCGGGAAACTATTTTCACCCAGGAGCAGAGAGAGAACACCCACCCGGTGGCAAGAGCCACCATGCAACCCAGTGAAGATCTGGTGTGAGGTGACCAATCCAGCCAGGCCCAGGGTGGGGTGAGCAGAGATTGTAAGTAACAGGGAAACAGAGGAGTTAGAATGGGGAAAAGATGAGTGGGATTTGGAGAGGGAAGGGGAAGTGAGTTTGGCATAATTTTGCAGAGTGGACTAGAATTAGCACTGATTCCTTACTTGGAATTTCCCAACATGCCATTCCCCAAATAATCTCCTTCCCTTTTATCTTGTGTGTGTGTGTGTGTGTGTGTGTGTGTGTGTGTGTGTGTGTGGCAGAAACCTGTACAGAATGAAGAATTGCTGAACAAAAACTCTATGAGCAGGAACAATCTAGTTAAGCAGGACATCTAAAGCCTTCAAACAGGGGACCTGGACACCTGGGAGACAATGTGGTATCACTCTTATCCTGAGAAACAGAGTGTCCTGTGACCCAGGTGATGCTTGCACTCCAAAGAGTCTTTAGTGGGTACTGAACTGAATGGCCAATCCCTGGCCTGCCTTCTTGGAATTCTGCCATTGTCCTGACAGCCTTGAAATTGATGCTACTTGTTTCAGTCATGCAGGCAGCTTCTGGGGCAGGAGTGATAGGCAATACAGCATCAGATAGGGACCTCTGAAGAATGCACAAGGATTTTCTGCATTGGAAGTGATTCATCATAAATGACTGCCCCTGTCTCTGTGTATCATGTTTGTTCTTGTACCATTATGCTGACTTTGTACAAGTTTTTCTTCTGAGGAATTTCTTTTTGGCTTCCAAAATGACTCCTCACTTACCCAATGATCCCCAAAAGTCAGACAATGGTATTTTAATAAGGAGCCACATGGAAAATAGAGAATGTAATCACAGTACCCATCACTTTCCTTTCAGAGATTTGCTTTATAAAGCAACAAAGGAATGGAAACATTTTCTAGACAAACATTTATTTTGACTCTTGGTCTCTTTTGAACTTCAAACAGCCTTTTAAGCTCTCTTTGTTTTAAAGGACACAAAAGGAGAATAAACAATTCATAAGAAAAGACCTGGCACTCAATGTATTTAATTTGACAAAGCAAATTTTCACTTAAAATCCAAAAAAAGTATCCAAAGTTCCAAAATTGTACAATCTCTATTTCCAAACTTTGATTGACTTGTGACTGTCTATTTTTTTCTTTAACACTCCCTTTCTCTGTCTCTGTTCTATACCTGTCTCATGAGTTCTCCCTCTCACTTGTTTGTCTTTTCAGCATCTCTCATCTCTCTCCAGACTGTGGCAATTCTGTCTCTTTTTTTAAAATCTCTTTTAGTGTGTTTGCCTCTCTGTCTGTTTCAACTTTTTTTCTTGGTCTCTGTCTCTCTTACCATAATACTTCCAGTGAACTAGAAAGCACTCAAAATTTGTCATTTGTCTTGCTTTGCAAGCTGTATTGTATTAATTTTGTCTTCAATATTTGCACCTATAAATCAAAAGATTAATAGTATGACTTGGATAATATCAGAACAAGTATGTCCCTGTGACAAGAGAAAACAATTAAAGCCATCTCTCTGGTAATGTCTCAAGTAGTCACGTCAGTTTCAAACACTTAAATCCACTATAGAATGTAATGGTATATTTTTATAGAAATTTATCATCACTGCCCTGAGTTGTATAAATAGGGGAAGGTGGGTGGGTGGTAAGTACTCAATCAAGGACCTTGTATACATGGCTCATGGACACAGACATAGGGGTGGTGAGAGCCTGGGGTGGGGGTTGGGTGGGGGTGGGAGTGGGGAATGGGGGTAGTTTGGAGGGGGTCAATGGGGGACAAAAGGGGACATATGTATTACTTCCAATAATAAAGAATTATTTTTAAAACAGAGAAAAAAATACTATAACTTTACATTGGGGAGCACAGGTACTTTTTCCATATATTAAGTCCCCTTCTAAACTATTACGTGGCTTATGACCACCCCATGTTTTTCTAATAAAGAAAATGATGTTCAAAAATAAACAATTTCATGACTAAACAAATATACAAAATGTCTAATAGTGGTAATCACACTGAACAACAGTGTCTGCTAAGAGTTCCCGCATCATAGTCTCTAGGACTTTGTACTGGCTTTCATCTATTCATTATTTGCCAGAAGACACGAAATCCTTGTATTTACCCTTATAATCCACCAATGAGTAGAATAAAAGAAGTTGATGCTCTTTCAATCTTTTCCAAACCACCTGAAATCCCACTAGGGACCACGAGATAAAAAAAATCTTCCTAGTGCCAAGAGTTTCTAAGCTCTTTCCTAACAGTAATAACTATTCATGTTTAAAAAATGGCAAAACTGAAAGAAAAAGGGTATATAAGGTAGGGGAAAACTAAAGGGATAATATAAAAATAGAAACTAGAATTTCATAAATACCTATTGCATACACACAAAATATACCTATCTGTGTAACAGACAATACTCCCTCTTAAGGAGCTAAACTTACCTAGTTTCCAGAAAGATATCTATGTCCAAAGGTCTAAATAAACATGAAGTCATTGAGTTTTGACTTGAACTAGATGGAAGCTTAAAAACCTGAAACTTGCCTATCAGAAATCACATGACAGGAGTGCAAATAGCCCACGTCACTCAGTGTTATTATAGGCTACCAGCCATCATTCTGTCAATCTGAATGTCCATTCTTGAACGTGCACATTCATCACTTTAAATATACTTCCTGAAGATAGGAGAAAAGAGAGGGAGGGTTCTAAGTATTTGGATTAAACGTGAATCTCATTTTTACCTAGTAGTAATTCTGAGACAATCCCCAAAAGAAAAATAAACTGTATTTCATAAGGACAAAGGAAATGTGGGAAATCAGTCGCATCTTCATTGTATTCAGCAAAGTGACCCAATAGTACAACCTGAAAAAAAAAACAAGTTTGGACCAAAGGATATTGGGAAAGGAAGTTGTGAAATTAGCAAATTCTGTTTGCTCTAATTCTGATATTTCTTCTTCATTTGAAATTTATTTTAATTGTTTTACAATTTTTGTCATGAAAAAGCTCCCTGATGTGTAAATGCTAATCAATTTGCAAAGCTTACCTTCATTTTTAAGGTTATGTCCGTGGTCACTTCTGCATTTGAGTACTTTATGATGTATTACATTGAGAGCTAAATCATTCCATGATTTCAACCTGGTGCTCCTGTGAAATGTGGTGCTAGGAAACAGAGACAGGCAGTGCATCCGAACAAATCAGAGGTCCTCTAATTGCCGCTTAGCTCTAATTACTATTGAGGATGGTGTTTGCAACTTGATTCCAGGGAGAGGGCAGACTAGGGCCCAACAACTCTGAACCAAATATATTCTAAAAGACTGGCAAATCACTTTCTTTCAGGTAATTTTTCTACCTCCCAGAAATTACCACTTTGCCAGAGTAAGAATGAAATCTAACACCCACTTCTCTTTCGTAGAAAAGCCATTCAATTCTCTCAAAAATATTTTATGTATTTTAACAATTTGGATGTTTTGGTATCACTTAAGGGGATTTTTTGTTTTGTTTTCTAGTCGGGCAACTAAATCTTTATCTTAAAATGGTTTTTATTTAAAAAAGAAGTGTGTTCTCAAAATACGGACTTTATTTATAATGTTAGTCAAGAATAATTTATTTGCATACTGTTAGGCATGAACAATTTGTTTCCTTTCCTGTGGATTTTTAGGTTTTAAATAAAGACTCATAGCATATTTAAAAAATCAGATAATTGGATGTTTAATTTGATAATTTGATTAATGGGGATGTTTCTGCATTTCAATTAAAAAACCTAATTTCAGTTATATAGGGAATAATGATGACATTAGCAGTTGTGCAGGCTTGGAACTAAATGATACATCGTTTACTCATATATGTAATTAATTTCAGTCTTCAGCTTAGTAGCATCTGACCATGTGATCAAGATAGGGCCTCTGATATATCCATGTTACACCTGGTGGCTATGACTGACTGTTTTGCTTATGCCAAGCTTACTGTTATTGATACTGATGAGTTAGCTTAGTGAGCATCTGACTAAATGAAAAAAAAACAAACAAACTTAAAATGACTGATATTTGCAAATGTCAGAAAGAATTTTGCACCTTTGATTGTGCAACTTAGCACATTTGCTAACCACAGCCAACACTTTAGTGACGTGCAGAATAAATTAAACCCACACAAATTCAGCGATTTGGTATATCTGTTTATGTCAGATATGCACGGTAATTATCAGGAACAGGTAAACCTAAGGGAATAATTAGATGCAGCAATCAAAATGGTAATTATAAAACCAGCACTTAGAAAAAGGTACATATCTCCAGGGCCAATGATCTCAATTGTTATAACAAAATAGCATTCTAAATGGGACATAGCATGTTAGTGCTATACTTAATTTTCCCCCAAATAACAATTGTGCACTTCTTACTCACCTAATATTTATTTAGTTCTTCATGATTAAAACAAAATTATAGTCACTGCTGTGGTTCTCAATTTTTTATTTTGTTTTAAAAAATCTATACCTATGCTAGTACTCTTCTAAAAAACTCTTTGTTCAGTAGGGATTATGTTTATGCCTCCTTTGAGGTGCTTTTCTTTCATGGAGCTAGGCAAAATATTCCTTTTTTTTTCTTTTCAGAGTATTTTTTCTAGAGCATTTCCAGATCTGGCACACTAGTCCAAACCCTTTATTTATACCTTTCATAGAGGCTTAGCTTAGTTCAATTGTATGAAAGTGTGGACCCCAGACCAGTAGCAAAATTCCCAAACCTGCAGAATCACAAATTCTGGGAATGAGACCCAACAATCTATGTGTTTTGTTTTTTTTTAAAATATATTTTATTGATTTTTTTTTTTTTACAGAGAGGAAAAGAGAGGGACAGAGTTAGAAACATCAATGAGAAAGAAACATCGATCAGCTGCCTCCTGCTCACCTCCTACTGGGGATGTGCCCGCAACCAAGATACGTGTTGCTCCTGATCAGAATAGAATTTGGAATCTTTCAGTTCACAGGCTGATGCTCTAACCATTGAACCAAACCAGTTTTGGCCCAACAATCTATGTTTTAACCAGTCCTCTAGGTGGCTTGAAGCACACTGGTGTTTGAGAATCACTGGTCTATGGTCATGTATGTATTAAGAGCAGTAGGAGAATGGGATAAGGCAGTGGTCGGCAAACTCATTAGTCAACAGAACCAAATATCAACAGTACAATGATTGAAATTTCTTTTGAGAGCCAAGTTTTTTAAACATAAACTTTTTCTAACGCCACTTCTTCAAAATAGACTCACCCAGGCCATAGTAGTTTGTGGAAGAGCCACACTCAAGGAGCCAAAGAGCTGCATGTGGCTTGAGAGCCGTAGTTTGCCAACCACTGGGATAAGGGATATTTAGCCTTTGGGAAAGGAGGGAACTACCAGAGAGATAAAGGCTCAGCAGAGAAGTGACATGTAAGTGGTCCTCAAAAAAATGGGAAACGTCTGGATGAATTAGAAGGAGGCACTAGGCATCCACCACTTGTCAAGCTCATCACGAGACTCAACAATTCCAAGATTTTATTCCATCAGTCAGCATCTTTCTTCAATCATTCCATTTTGAAGGAAAAACAAAAAGACATCTCATTCCTGTTATCTTCTTTGTCTGCCAACAACTCTCTTTTTCCCTTAACTTTTCATTCCTTTTAGAGTAGTCTATACTTACTTTTTCACTTTTTACTATCATTTGACTTAATAAATCCAGTGATCTGGTTTCTGATTTCTCCAGCTTAATAAAACATTATTTATTTGAAGTTCATTATCAATCCTTCTTGACCATGAAACCATTGATAGAATATGATTCCTCTTCTCCAAGTTCAACTTTTATATTTCCAACCACCTGCTCTACCTATCCCACATGTATCCCATTAGCATCTACACTTCAATTTATACAAAATTTTACTAGTCATCCCAGCCCCAAGAGACATTCCTCCTCTGAGGTCCTTTTTTTTCACTGCCTGGAACCAGGAGTCTCCCAGTTATACAGACCCTAGATCTTGAAGCTCTATTTGACTTCTCTCTCTTCCTTGCCCCTGAATCAAGTGAGTTATCTTTATGACATCTTTCACTTCCTTCCCCTTTTCATACCCATTACCATTTCCTTTATTTAGGTTTTCATTAGCTGTTCACTAGCATAATCCTTTAATCACTGTATTCCCCCTGTAGTCAAATGAATTCTTAAAAAAAATAGCTTGACTCAATCATTTTCCTACTCAAATTTCTTCCATGACTTCCCTTAGTGACTTATAGATTCTAAAAATCCAATACACCTGTTCAGATCACCACTCTGCTACTTGCCATCTGGACAACATTAAATGAATTAATTGACTTGTTAAGCCCCAGTTTTCTCAGCTGACAGGTAGGAATAAAACAGTAACCATATCTAATGAGGAGACCTACAGGAATGAATACATTTAAATTCTAACTAAAATGCAGAGAACATTGAAACATTTAGTAAATAGTAAGTATTGCTATCACTATCACCAAAGCCATCACCATAGACTACACTTCTAACATCTTATTTCACTATCATCCTCCTCAAATTTAACTGAAAACTATTTTTTTTACTCGTACTTTCTAAAATATGCTAAACTGAATTATTCCTTAAGGACAAGGACCAAATCTTACTTTTCTTTCTGTCTTGGGCTCCTTAGGTCGACCTGTTCACTGTATGAAGCACCGGCAGGTTCTTGCACATATGTATACATTTTCTTAGTTCTATCACTTTGTTCATGCTTCCCATGATGCCCTTCCCTTTCAAATTATCTCCATTTTCAAGTGGCACTTTAAATGTCATCTCTCCCAGGAAGCCTTCCTACTTCCATCAGAAGAAGTATCTTGTTCTCCTCTGAACCCACAATGCATTTAATTTATAGTACTTAGGACATTCTATTTGGTATGTGTCTCTCACTCCCCAAACCCCCAAGAAGCTTTAACCAGTAAATTAGCACAATATTTTGAATTTAATTAAAAAAGGCCTGCCGCTTGCGTCTATAGATGCTTATGGTGTACAAATGGTTAAGCTCCTCTGGGTTAGAGATCAGACTTGATTTATTGCTGTTTGCCTAGTGGCTTGCCCAGAGTAAACACTTAATGAATGTGTTGAGAGACGAGTGAGGTAAAGGGAACAACATGTACACTCTTATTAACAGAACTGTGTTGCTGTATACTACCTGATTAAAAGTTTTCTTTTCCATGATAACATGATGGTCTTCAAAGAGTGAATGGTTTATGAGAATTAAAGAAACAAGTTTAGTAAGAACCCTTATAAATGAGGTATGTTCTTAACCTTGAGGTTAAAGTTAGCATTCTAGAACTAAGTAGCATTTTCCATAAAAACAAAAATCATAGATGGTCATTGGATTACTGGGATAGTTCTTAAAAGCTTAATGAAGCCACAGGAGAGGTTTATTAGGTAGAAGAGTGGTCTGCAAACTTATTAGTCAACAGAGCCAAATATCAACAGTACAAATGATGGAAATTTCTTTTGAGAGCAACTTTTTTAACTTAAACTTCTAACGCCACTTCTTCAAAATAGACTCACCCAGGCCGTGATATTTTGTGGAAGAGCCACACTCAAAGGGCCAAAGAGCCACATGTGGCTCACAAGCCGCAGTTTGCCGACCACTGAGATAGAACATTACATTAGCAATAGCACCTCAATGCTGATATTACATGAGGTCTGGAAAAGAAATCAATATCCTATCAATGTTTGTGAAGATGTTCCCTCTTCTCTGCAAAACATAAAAGCATGACCTTTCAGTTCTTTGTACTTTAAGACATACTCCAAAAGCCATAACCAGAAGCCAATTTTCTTGTGTATTCCAATGATTACTTTTCATTGTTGGGATGAACGTGATCTGGTTAAAGAATCAATTTAAATTCTCATTTATAAGTTGTAAATTTAGAAAATAAAGGCCCTCTATGAAATTGTTTATATATTTAAATTTTTAGAAAGCAGAAATTGTTTTCTTTTTATTTACAATTCTAAATTTCAGCTCCTCTGTCTACATTCTGGATAATTTTAAATTGACTATGATGACTGATATTCTAACTTCAATTCCTTTACTCATATCCCCTGACAAATACATAATGACCTGTTAATAAACATTTAATTACATTCATTAGGGAAGTCTGTTGTTTTAAAGTAACTCTTGAGTAAATAATTATTTTTTAATGGAAAAATGATTGCCTTTGCAATGATCTGAATTGCAATTTCAGAATTTTACAAATGTACTTATTTAAAGTAGGCAAGTCCATAAAAAATAAGTTATCTGTAAAAAAGACTGTTTACATTTGCCCCCCAACCCTCAGCATTGTACTCAACATTATGGTAAACAGAAAACAGGGATCCCTGTCCCTATGGAGGTAAGTATCTATTTGAAGAACAAAAATAATATGTCTGAAACCATTTGTGGTTAATACTAAGACATAACACTTAGTGTGGATTATGGGCACAGACAGAGAAGTAATATGGTTGCGGAGAACATAACCTCCAAATGTCAGGGATCTTCGTTCATTAATGTATCATAAGCACTTAGAACCATGCCTTGAACATGCCATGAACTAAAAAGTAACTGCTGCACCAAAAGGAGAGACAACAGTAGGTTAGAATGGCTGGAGACAGTTTCATGGGAAGGCAGGACTTGACAGAGGCCATAAAATATATGATTCCTTGGTTCCTCCTTTTGCTTACCACCTACATCCAAACTATTAGAAAGTCCTGTTGTCTCTACCTCCAACATATTCCACATCTTCCTGCTTCTCTCCATGTTCCTGCCACATTTTAGTCCAAGCCAGCAATAGCTAACGGCTCTCAACAGATCTTTCTGGGAGCACTTATATGCCTCTACACTTGGTTCTCCACACAGCAGCCAAGCAGTTTAAAAATACAAATCTTATCATGTTACTTTAGTGCCTAATGGTTTCACACTGCACTTTGAAAAAATCTTACCATGGCCAACAGTTAACACATGATTAAGTTCCTGTTACTTCCAGAGCCTCACTATCTATCCCCCTCACCCCCCCGCCACCCTTGTTTCCCATTTCCCACCAACATCTAAGCTTCCGTTCTCTTTCCCAACCACGTCAAATCCATTCCTACCAACGCTTTTGCCTTTGCCATTCCCTCAGCATGAAACCCTCTTTCCCCATTTCATTCGTGTCTCAGCTCAGCTGATGCCTTCGGCAAAGCCTTTCCTCTCTCACATTGCTCTGTTTAATTTACTCCATTTACCTGTCTCTAAAAGTATCTTGTTTTATTTGTTCACTGTCTTCTTTCACTAGAATAAGCAATTTAGATTTTCACAAATTTACTTATTTAAAGTAGGCAGGTCCACAAAGAAGAAGTGATCTGTGAAAAATACTGTTACTTTTGCCCCCCACCCTCCAGCACTGTTCTCCAAATAGATAGTTACCTTCATAAGGACAAGGGATCCCTGGTAAACAGAACACAGGGGTCCCTTGTCCTTACAAAGGTAACTATTTGGAGAACAAAAATAATATATCTGAAACAATTTGCAACTAATACTAAGACATAAAACTTAGTGTGGATCATGGGCACAGACAGAGGGGTAATATGGACGAGGAGAACATAAGGTCCACAATGGCAGGGATCTTCTCTATTCCAGGTGCTCCATTCCCAGCTTCTCAAACAAAGCCAGGCCTACGGTAGCACTCAATATCTACTTCAAATGAATAAATGAATGACTATACTTCCTCAGCCTTTCCAAGAATAAAGACACTTTTTAAATATTAAATGGTTTGAAGAACTCCTCACGTGTTATTACTGCTCCTTCCCCCTCCCTTAGCATTCACTGATTATATACACTGCTGTCATACGGTTGGTACCATTTAAAATAAAGGTATTTCATTATCATAGTAGGGCTGATATACACTTGGCAAGAGTATGCTGGGTATGTGTGAGATATGGTGTTTATTGAATCTACCAAATCATGTACCTCTATAGGTACATGAGGTTCCTCAGCCCACAGATGTTATGGGACCAACTGCTATGCACACTTGCTATAAGGAAGCAGAAGGAATGGCAGCTGTCCTCGTTATATTAGAACTTTCTCAAGACAGATAAGAATAAACTCAGTGTGAAGCCTTATCATAAACTAAGGATAAACTAATTTTTCAAACCTTCTAATGCTAATGTAGATTTCATTGGTTATCTTTATTCATCTGCTAAACAATGGCTAACACATAACATTTACTATATGTCAACACTGTTCTAAGCACTTTATGCATATATTAATTTACTCAATTTTCAAATTAACACAGTAAGGGAGTAACTTGCTCTTCTCTGCATTTTGTAGATGAGAAAACAAGACACACAGAGATTATCTTGCTCAAGGTCACAAAACAGGTAAGTGGCAGAGCTGAGATTCAAAGACTTGCTGTCTGGCCCTAGATTCTATACTTAACCGTTATGCTATGTACCCTTGCTCATAGAAGGAGCTATCCTTACACTGGTAGAGAATCTCTTGCACCACATACAGCATATTTAAAAAATTACATATCAGATCTCAGCTACTTCTACATATGCACATTCTGCTTCCAAACATTTTTAAGTACCCGTAGTTGTTTTTCTCATTACTGTCAAATAAAAGTTTGAGATTCTTAGCAGCAAGTGAGTTTATGAAGCAGT
Source organism: Lasiurus cinereus (assembly GCA_011751065.1). Taxonomy (NCBI): domain Eukaryota; kingdom Metazoa; phylum Chordata; class Mammalia; order Chiroptera; family Vespertilionidae; genus Lasiurus; species Lasiurus cinereus. Next base: position 9,039,579 of record JAAGEH010000393.1, on the reverse strand, counting down.
TCTATATCACGTGGGAAACTGAGGAAAATCTAAATCAAATACCAAATCTCATTGTGCCTTTAATATCACTGTGAAAACGGCATGTTTTGAAGGACACACTTCGAAGTCTATGATAAGATAACATATCTTAAAATGACTTGAAACCAAAAATGGATTTCTAAATGTTATTTCCAACTCATCAAGAATGTTCTATTCTGACAGGTTAGGACACAGAGATTCAGACATCACCTTAATATATAAAGTCTTTAAGTGTGCAAACCTCAGAGATTTCTTCATAATATTGGCGTCAGGCTATTTATGAAAAAAGTTCAATATCAACTTATAGAACCAAGGCCGAATGCCAATAAGACTCAGGCTATTTTGTCATTTATGTAAGCTCCTTCATTTCTTCTAACCACACCTACTGCTTCCGTTTTAAAGAGATGAATTAGATTTCTTACAAAACATGAATGAATCAAGGAGGAGTTGAGTCTACTGAACATAGCACATGTTGTGCAACATGACCCTTATATAATAAATCTTTCAGAAAGCAGGTCTTCTTTCCACATGTGGCTGTCTTCACTTTTCTCATGTGAGACTTGGCAAATGGGACATTCTGAGTCTGACAGGCCATTCTGCTCTTCAGCTGACAACTCCTTTATATAGATGTCAGCCAAAACTTTTGCTGGAGCACGTAGGGGATCAAAACTTTTGAATCACATCCAGTTAAGAGAATCCATCATTCCTGAGCTCTCTGCCTGCCCCGTGTCCCAACAGCATCCTAGCACTCCTGCAAGTCATCCCAGCTCCAAAGAGATGACATAAAAACACTGGATAGGAGGAGGATTAGTTGTCAACATGAGGCTGGCAAATATCTGCATGCAATTGTTTGAGAAAAGGGGTCGAAGATTCTAATTTAAATGCTTCTGGCATAAAGCCGAAACAAAAACAAAGCCTCCAAACAAATGCTCATTTGGGGGATAATGGAATCAGATATAATCATTTCTCAAAGGATTCTGTGATTTAAAGAGATTAAAAATCTCTGCATATGTTTCTGAAAATTGTATGCAAACTGAATATCTCTCTGTAAATCAAATTTGATTTTTAATGTACAAGAAGAGCCAGGGAATGAAGAACACCTACAGTGAACCTTTCTGTAAAGCAAATACTTGCTTTATAAACTGCAGATGTAACCCAGAGTTTTTCAGCTTTTACAAAAGATTCAGATTACTCAATATCAGTGTTGTCTAAAATAAAACACACCATGATAGCATATGAATAGTGGCTAACTTCTATTAAAAATTTATAACAGCCTGGAGGTCAAGTTCAGGTTTAATGTAAACTGAAAAAGAAGGATCTCCAAAAAGTCCCTGCTCTTACGTGGACAGAACCTTAGTTATCCTCTGCTCCAAAGACCTCATTTTATATATGAAGAAATTGAGGTTCTGAGAGGTTACATGACTTGCCCAAGGTCATTGCAATAGTTACAGACAATAACAGCTGTAAAAATAATGACGGCGATTATGATGATGATGACAGACAGCACTGTGATCTACTGAGCATTTACTTGAGTTAAGCCTGTTAAAGACTTTAACCTCCTGTACTTTCACTACAGCTCTAGAAGAAGATTTTATTACATCTACTCAGCAGATGAAGCACCCTGTCCAGGGCTTCACAGCCATTAAACGAACAACTCAGAACCCTGTTTTAACTTGAAAGAATGTGCTCATAGGCACTAGTTTAAACTGCTTCCCAGAATACCACAGAACAGATATCACATGATCTTGAAGTATAAATAATTAAGAGGTTGGTTAGGAAAGATGTATGTACAATATTTAAGGTTTATTAATATATTTGAATTTAAAAAAAAAACACACAATATTGCTATCAGTAATATTGCTGTTGCTATACCCTTATAGACATTTACTAAAAGTATAACTAGGGTATAAGTTCTAGAATAAATCTAGGTCATCTCCTGCTTGCATTATCACTCTTAGATACAATGCTCTCAACCTAGGCTTCTTATCAGTCTGCAGGTTAAGGGAATAGACCTACACAGAGTCTATGCTTTCCCTCACCAACTTTTAGATCACATTCTGGGTAATAGATTCCATGTGTCCAATGTCTTAATAGCCCCAGAACCACCTTGAGGGCCTGCAAAAGTCTCTTTTCCATATCTGTCCCACTAAGAGACACCAGCATGGGCCAGAGCATGCCTCTGGATGGCTGTTTTCAGGAAATGTAACTGGAGCTTGGGAGAGAGGCAGGGGCCACATTCCTTCTTCTATCTCTAAAGTCAATATAAACATATCCTCAGGTGTGGAGTTTTTTTAAAAAAGTAAAGTCCAAACTGAAAGAGTAGGATTTACTTAGAGAAAAGGGAACGAAGTAGGAGGTTAGGAAGAGCTGGTTTCAGGTTTGTTTTCAGTAGAGGAAACTACATCTGAGGTGAGGCCTGAAGCCAGAGCAAGCATGGTCAAGAATTTCAGTATTGACTGGAGCATGTCTTTGGAGTGAGAAATGTTCCTGAAAACTAAATAGAGACCAGACTAATGCAGGTCTCATAAGTCATGTTAATGTGTTCAGATGACCCACAGGTAGTGAAAAGTCAAATCAGATTTTAAACAAGGTCATGACATGATGAGACTTAGATCCTAACTACTGCAAGTCAGGACTTTGGGTTTTCATTTTTCAATACCACTCGCTGAGAAGGAGAGTCCAGGGACTTAGTGCTAGACTCCTCTTCCCACTGTGTCCTGCTTCTTTTCTTCCACAGGGAGGAAGGGTGATCCCCAAAGGAGGCTCTCATTTATAATTCCTCTGTAAAAAATGATCATTTGCTTAAAATATGTAGCTATCCTAAAGTTACCAGGAATATTTGATAAATGACCATGTGTTTGGATTTCAATAATTATATTTGATTTTAGGGTATCTCAAATATAACAGCAAAGATTCAGGTTTAGTCAATGTATTAAGATTTTGCTCTAAAGTATTTGATATTAACTTAATAGATATTGATCCTTTCAATGGTAAAGAAAGTTTAACAGTGGCTAAATCATATTCCTCTCTAATATATTTCCTCAAACTTTACACTTGCATTTTATAAGACATCTATATCAGAAATGAATCCTTATCAACATATCTCTGTTGTGTAGTCTTTTCTCAACTTTCAAGAATTTCACATGTGCTATTACCAGGATGAAAATTTTAAGTAATAAAACTTAATTTTAGATTAAAAAATAATATGATTTTTATTTTGTCAGACTAAACTTCATCTGCCTTTGTGAAGTTAGAAGCTGCCAGGAAAAATAAAAATAAAAAAACAAACAAGCAAGCAAAACCCTAAAGTATGGATTCAGTTCTTGAAAACATACTTCCCGAAAGTACAGTGCATCATTTTGCTCAATATTCATGAATACCATATGTATTATTCACTAGCTATATCATATGTAGTACAGTTGGTTCTTTTTTAAAAAAAATCTAATATTTAGGTGAAAAACAAAAGGGGAAAGTGTATGTTTACAGAAGCCTGACAAGCTAGAGCTGGGACACCCACTGAACAGCAACGAGCCTCAGAACACCGGTCTCCAATTGGTGCAAATACTTGGATTCAGAGGAGCTCTACCCTGCACACGGAAAGGTCAAATTTCACTTGGGATAAAGTGAGGTCTCTGATCCTGCAGAACCGAAAGGTGCACACTCTGAGAGCTGGACCCGGGGAAATTTGCACCTAGAGAAATCTGTGGTTGTTGGGACTGGCATGATACATGAATGTGGAAGGGAGTCTTTAGAGCCGCTACAGAGGATATCTCTAGAAAGCAACCCATTTTAATCTGAGGCAGAAAGACAGCCTGGGAGTTATTAAAGGGTTCGGCTGCTTGGATAGGAGCAGAGAAGGGGGACTGCGCAGACTTGCGTTCTTTCCTCTTCAGATCCTTGCTTCTGATTGCTAAGCCCAATACATAGGATCACCCAATTGGAGACATCATAAGAGACTGCAGGGGAAAGTTGTTTTTCTGGAACCTGGGGATCAGAGCCCAGAATAACCATCATAGAACCAGCTCTGGTGCAACCCACTCCCAAAAACCGGTATTGAGTGAGTGCCACAGGGGAAGCAGGATCTAAGTGACCTTCACTACTGCACATTCTATTCTTTTATTTTTAATTTTTTCATCTTTTAATTAAAAAACTAATTTTTTTCCTCAAATGATTATACCTTTTTAATTATTACATTTTTATTTTCAATCAGTATTATTACTACTACTATTTTACTTTTTTTTTTAAAAAAGTATATTATTTTCTCTTTACTTTACTTTGGAATTAGAGTTCTACATTCTATTTTCATCTTTCCTTTAGCATCTTTTTACTCTATCTCAACTCTACCTTTATGGCATCACTCTCTTCCTAACTTTTCCCATTTGGTTGTCCTGTTTCTCTTACTCTTTTCCTACTTTAGATTTTCCCTATTCTTTCTACCTGGTTAAAATTTCACCCCACTTACATATCGAATTTCCAATCCCCTACTCCAAGTCCATACACACCTCTCTCTTCTCTGTCTTCACTATCCAAAAAATTGTTTTTATGTCCTTTTGTTGTTGTTGTTTGCTTGAACGTTGATTATATCGATTTTTTATACTTTTTTTGGTGAGATTGTTTTGCTTAATCTTCTTGTTTTATTTTGCTTTTTGTTTGCTTTGTTTTTATCTCTGTTTTCCCTCGCCTCCTTTGATATTAGCTGTTATTTGTAGTGTGTATTAACCTCCAGGTACTTGTTGCTAGCATTTCTTGAAATTAGTATCTGTTCTATTGGAGTTTTCTCCTCACATATATAACTTGTTCCCCTTTTCTTTATTATTCTCTTTCTTTTCTCTCTTACTTTTTTCTTCTTCTTCTTTTTTCTCCATTGTCCCAGTTTCATTTTGGCACTCCTTTCTTTTCTTATTTCCTCTTTTTTCTCTTCTTCTTTCTCTGCTTTCCCCTAAATTGTCTCTCTCTGGTGGTCACCTTACTTGTGGTTATTAATATCATGATTACATTTCTATGCAGTGCCTTGTGCATTGCACCTGGTTGTGTTGTATTTTGTGCCTTTAAATCAACACAGGAGAGAGAGAACTACATAACCAGACACCTGGAGAAGAGAGATGATGGGCAGACAAAGAAACAGCCCACATATGAAAGAAAAGCAGGCATCACCAGAAAAGGAAGTAAATGAAATGGAGGCAAGCAACCTGCCAGATAATTGATTCAGAGAAGTGGTCATAAGGTGGCTGAAAAGAACGGAAGAAAAATTCAACAATATGAGTAAGAACCAAGAGGAAATGAAGAAGGACCAAGAGGAAATGAAGAAGGACCAAGAAGAAATGAAAAATGGCATTGCTGTTGTAAAGAATTCAATAGAAAGTATCAAGAGTAGACTAGAAGAAGCAAAGGACTGCATCAGTGAGCTGGAAGACAAGGTAGGAAAAAATACTCAAGTAGAGTAGCTTCTAGGAAAAAAAAATAAAAAGCAGTAGGAGAGCCTAAGGAAACTTTGGGGTAACACAAAACAAAAAAAGAATCCAAATAGGGATGCTAGAAGGAGAGGAAACTGAGCAAGGAATGCAAAACCTGTTGGAAAAAATAATGGCAGAAAACTTTCCTGATAGAGGGAAGAAAAAACCCACACAAACCAAGAAGCTCACAGAGCCCCAAGTAAAATGAACCCCAATAGATTGACACCAAGGTACATTATAATTAACTTGGCAAACAGCAAAGACAAAGTAAGAGTCTTAAATGCAGCCAGAGAGAGACAGAAAGTTACCTACAAAGAAACCCCCATCAGACTAGTAACTGATTTATCAACAGAAACTCATCAGGCCAGAAGAGAATGGAATGAAATATACAAAGTCCTGCAAAGGAAGGATATGAATCCAAGATTACTGTACCCAGCAAGGCTTTCAATCAAAATTGAAGGTGAAATCAGGAGCTTCATAGATAAAAAAGAACTAAGGGAATTTATTACCACCAAACCAGCAATGCAAAAAATGCTAACGGGTCTGCTGTAACAAAAAGAAATAGGAAGCGAAGAAGGAACACAGGGGTAAAGAATAAAAATAGCGACAAATAAGTACCTATCAATAATAAATGGATTAAATGCTCCAATCAAAAGACATAGGGTAATGGATTGGATAAGAAAACATGACCCATATATCTGCTGTCTACAAGAAACCCACCTAAGAAAAAAAGATGCACACAGACTGAGGGTGAAGGGATGAAAGGTGGGTTTTCAGGCAAATGGAAATGAACAAAACGCTGGGGCAGCAATATTTATATCTGAAAAATTAGATCTCAAAGTGAAGGACATAACAAGAGATAAAAAAGGCCACTTCATAATACTAAGGGGAGCAATCCAACAAGAAGAAATAACTCTGGTAAACATATACACACCCAATACAGGAGCAACTAAATACATAAAAAAACTCCTGAAGGATATCAAGGGAGAGATTGACAGCAATACAGTCATAGTAGGAGACTTTAATACTCCACTATCACCACTGGACAAATCCTCTAAACAAAATATCAGCAAAGAAATATCAATCCTAAATGACTCATAGACCAGATGGAATTAATTGACATCTTCAGAACATTTCACCCCAAAGCCACAGAATATACATTCTTCTCAAGTGCATATGGGTCATTTTCAAAGATAGACCATATGTTGGGTCACAGGAAAAGTCTCTTCAAATTCAAGAAGATGAAAATCATATCAAGCATTTTCTCAGATCACAGTGGCATAAAACTGGAAATAAACTCCCATAAAAACAATGCAAAGAAATCAAACACATGGAGACTAAACAGCATGCTATTAAACAATGACTGGGTAACCAGAGAGATCAAGAAAGAAATAAAAAACAGCATGACAACAAATGACAATGAAAACACAACAATCCAAAATCTATGGTACACAGCGAAAGAAGTCTTGAGAGGGAAGTTTCATAGCTCTACAAGCCTACTGCAAAAAACCAAGAAACAATGGTAATAAATTACCTAACTCTACAACTCAAAGAGCTAGAAAGAGAGCAACAAGAAAAGCCCAGTGTAAGCAAAAGGAAGGAAATAGTAAAGATCAGAGCAGAGATAAATGACATAGAGACCAAAGAAACAATTCAAAAGATCAACAAAACCAAGAGCTGGTTCTTTGAAAGGATAAACAGGATTGATGAACCTCTAGCCAGGCTCATCAAGAAGAGAGAAGACCCAAATAAACAAAATCAGAAATGAAAGAGAAGAAATAATAACAGACCCCACCAAAATAGAAAGGATTGTTTAAAAAAAAGATACTATGAACAACTCTATTCCAACAAATTGGACAACCTGCAGGAAATGGACATATTCCTAGAAAAATATAACCTTCCAAAACTCAATCAGGAAGAATCTAAACATCTCAATAGGCCAATAACTATGGAAGAAATTGAAGCAGTCATCAAAAAGCTTCCAGCAAACAAAAGCCCAAGATAAGACGGCTACACAGGTGAGTTTTACCAAATATTCAAGGAAGAATTAAAACCTATCCTCCTCAGACTATTCCAAAAAATTCAAGAAGAAGGAACACATGCAAGCACCTTCTATGAAGCCATCATCAACCTAATATCAAAACCAGATAAAAACAATGAAAGAGAATTATAGGCCAATATCCCTCATGAACATAGATGCCAAAATCCTCAACAAAATTCTAGCAAATCGGATCCAGCAGTACATCAGAAAGATACACCATGACCAAGTAGGATTTATCCAATGAATACAAGGATGGTACAATATCTGTAAATCAATAAATGTGATACATCACATAAACAAATTGAGAGATAAAAATCACACAGTCGTATCAATTGATGCAGAAAAAGCATTTGACAAAATCCAACACTCTTTCTTGATAAAAACTCTCAGCAAGGTGGGAATAGAAAGATCATACCTCAACATCATAAAAGCCATATATGATAAACCCACAGATAACATCATACTCAATGGGCAAAAACTAAAATCATTTCCCCTAAGAACAGGAACAAGACAGGGATGCCCACTGTCACCACTCATGTTCGACATAGTACTGGAAGTGTTAGCCATTGCAATTAGAAAAGAAGAAGAAACAAAAGGCATCCAAATTGGAAAAGAAGAAGTAAAGCTGTTCTGATTGGCAGATGACATGATACTGTATATAAAAAACCCAAAAGACTCCATCCAAAAACTAATAGACTTAATAAATAAATTAGGCAATGTAGCAGGATACAAAATTAATGCCAAGAAATCTATGGCATTTCTATAAACTAACAATGAACTTACAGAAAGAGAGACTAAAAAAGCAATCCCATAAACCATTGCACCAAAAAAATTAAGATACCTAGAAATAAACTTAACTAAGGAGGTAAAAGACCTATATGCAGAAAACTACAGGACACTGAAAAGAGAGATAGAGGGAGATGTAAACAGATGGAAGAGCATACCATGCTCATGGATTGGGAGAATCAACATCATTAAAATGTCCATACTACCCAAAGCAATCTATAGATTTAGTACACTACCCATTAAAATACCAACAACATATTTTACAGACCTAGAAAGGACTCTTCACAGATTCACCTGCAATAAAAAAAGCCCCTAAATAGCCACAGCCATCCTGAGAAAGAAATAAAGTTAGTGGGATCTCAATACCAGATTTTAAGCTGTATTAGAAAGCCACTGTTCTTAAAACAGCTTGGTACTGGCACAAGAACAGACATATAGCCCAATGGAATAGAATAAAGAATCCAGATATTGAACCAAACCACTATGCTCAATTAATATTTGACAAAGGAGGCATGAACATACAATGGATTCAAGACAGTCTCTTCAATAAATGGTGCTGGGAAAATTGGACAGATACATGCAAAAAAATGAAACTAGACCACCAACTTACAACGTACACAAAAATAAACTCAAAATGGATACAGGACTTAAACATAAGATGGGAAACCATAAAAATACTAGAGGAATCCACAGGCAGCACAATCTCAGACATATGTCGAAGGAAGTTCTTCACTGATACTGCACCAAGGGCAATGAAAAGTAAAGAGAAAATAAACAAATGGGACTACATCAAAATAAGAAGCTTTTGCACAGGAAAAGAAACCATCACAAAATAACAAGAAAGCCCATTGTATGGGAGAACATGTTTGCAAATGTTATCACTGATAAAGGTTTAAGCTCTGATATCTATAGGCAACTTACACAACTTAATAAAAGGAAGATAAATGATCCAATAATAAAAATGGGCAACGGAGCTAAATAGAATCTTTTCAAAAGAAGACAGAAGGGAGGCCAAGAAACACATGAAAACATGCTCAAAGTCACTAATTATTAGAGGGATCCGAATCAAAATGACAATGCGATACCATCTCACACCTGTAAGAATGGCAATCATCAACAAATCAACAAACAAGTGTTGGCGAGGATGCGGAGAAAAAGGAACCCTCGTGCACTGTTGGTGGGAATGCAGACTGGTGCAGCCACTGTGGAGAACAGTATGGAGTTTCCTCAAAAAACTAAAAATGGAACTCCCATTTGACCCAGCAATCCCACTCCTAGGAATATATTCTAAGAAACTGAAAACACCAATCAGGATTTATGCACCCCTATGTTCATAGCAGTACAATTTACAATAGCTATGGTTTGGAAACAGCCTTGGTGCCCGTCAGCAGATGACTGGATCAGAAAACTATGGTAGATCTACACAATGGAATTCTTTGCTGCCATAAAAAAGAATGAATTCTTAACATTTACAGCTACCTGGATGGAACTGGAGAGCATTATGCTAAGTGAAATAAGCCAGTGAATGAAATAAAAATAGCACATGATCTCACCCATTTTTAAGCCGATGAACAAAAAGATAGATACAGAGGCAGTAAAGCATCAGACTGTCAACTTACAGTGGGAAGGTTAGGGAGAGGTGGGATAGATAAGAGATCAACTGTAGGACTTGTATGCATGCATATAAGCATAACCAATGGACACAAGACACTGGGGAGTTAGGGTATGCATGGGAGTGGGGGGGCAATGGGAAGATATGTATACATGTCATTCATCAATAAAAAATTAAGAAAAAGAAACCACAGTGGGGGAGGTGGGAATCGAAATCAATACTATGTAAGGAAAGAAAGAGAAATAGATGAGAAGGTATCAAGGGCTCCGTCAATATTTTAAGCACGCTGATAGGGAAAAGTCATGTTGCCAAGGTTACTAACATATAATCCCTATGTGGCTTTGGATCAAAATCTTAATTTCTTTATATTTCAGTTTATTTGTGAATAAAAGAAATAGTGTCACAACAAACTCATTAAAATGTCACAGAAATTGAGGCTTATTATGATCTTTGACATTCACTTAATAGCAAGTAAAGCAATATTATTAGATTCACTGTATTTTATCTTTATACAGACCTATATTCTTAAGAACCAAAAAGAATGATTTTTTAAAAAAATCACTCCTTTACTATAATGCCCTTTAAAATTGATGACAATACCTTTCCCCAGTAGAAATGGGCAAAATAATTTAACAACAAGAGGGTGTTTTTACAGAAGTGTTACTTATCCCTTGATTAGGGGGTTTGAATCCTGCATCTTCAGTTCATTAAGAGTGGGGCAAATATATGGTACAATATATTCATGGGAAAACAGAACTGTGCCTTTCTCTTGATAAAATATGACCAGGATTGCCAAGAATCAGACAGTCAGCATTGTCCTCACCAAGAACACTATACAACCAAGTGAACTTCTCTGTTTATCCTTCTCAAAATTGTTAGGAGTTCTTGTAATACAATAAACGAAGTAGAAAGTCCATGGAGCAGTTTCCCTTTATCCTGAACAAGGAGCAGAGTGGACTAAAAAATATCCCTTAGCGAACAATGATAATATCTGCTGGTTGCCACAAAAATAATAACTATCAAGACACTCCCATTATAGTCAAATTCATTGTAGCTAGTTACAGGAAAAGACCATTAACAGCCACAAAGCCTATAAACAAACTAGATGGGAGTGATGCTAAAAGAAAGGAATTTAAAGTATATTTTCACACCGAGAAAATTATATTCTTCACATGGCATAAATCATTAACATAAGTACAGAAACAACTACCTACCAACTTCCCTTATAGTTCAAAAGAGTTGGGTAATGATGGAGGATTATGAGGGAGGCATGTTAAGGAGGCAGGTTAATGAAAAAGATTTCCTTCCTTTTGATTTGTTCATTTATTCAACAAATATCTGCTGAGGTCCAGGACACTCTGTCAGGTCAATACAGCACTGGGAATGTGGCACAAACAAGCCAACATGGTTTCCAGGCCCATGAGCTTTGCTTTCACCATGTGATTTACAATAATTTGGTTATATTGTCCTCCACAAAAAGACCCCAAACTATCCTCTGAACTTCATTTCTCACCACCCCTGTCTTAAACGCTGTATCAGCAACACACATCTGTCTCTAATTTCCTGTATACATTGTGCTATTTCTCACCTCTATGATTTTCTCCCACTGATCCCTTAATCTCCTCCCCACTTTCATCTGCCTATTGCTATTCATTCTTTAAGAGAGAAAGTCTCTCTTTGACCAGCCCAGGCATGTGAAGTATCCCTCTATTGTGTTCCTATACCTACATTTTTCCATCACCAGACTTACCACATTGTGCTGTGATTTGTGTATGTAGTGTGTATATAATCATTTTAGGCACACCAATTCTAGACAAATATTTATTTTACAACTGCCAAACTCAATATACTGATTCATATATTCTATAATAATTTCAGAGAAAATAAATTATAAAGGAATGCTGATATTACAGAGAATTATAATTTTGGGAAGATGGCAGGAGGTTGAAATTGTTTGGGTAGCAGCTCTAATCCCATATCAACTGATAAAGGTGATCCTTTTGCTAGAACTGGGGGATTAGGAAAAGCTGGGGGATTAGGAAAGCTTCAAGCATTCTTCTATGGGACATAAAGGATCCAGGAGAGAACTGGATATGAAAATATACTGAGGCAGAAGAAAGTAATCATTACCTGCAAATGGTAATTGTGACAGGGAAAAGAAGCTCCATACCATCAGGCTATTGCAGTAAGAACTAAGTCTTAGGAGCTGTATTGGTGAAGATATTGCTTCAGCATATGTCTGAGATTTTGCTACGTGTGGATTTCTCTAAGATTTCTATGGTTTCCATCTTAATTTAAGTCCTGTGTCACCATTTTGAGTTTATTTTTGTGTATGGTGTAAATTGGTGGTCTATTTTCATTTTTTTTGCATGTACCTGTCCAATTTCCCCAACACATTTATTGAAGAGACTGTCTTGACTCCACTGTATGCTCTTGCTCCTCTGTCAAATATTAATTGAACATAGTAGTTTGGGTTGATTTCTGGGTTCTATATTCTATTCCATTGGTGTATATGTCTGTTCTTGTGCCAGTATCAGGTAGTTTTGAGAACAGTGGCTTTGTAACATAGCATGATATCTGGTATTAATATCATTCCTACTTTGTTCTTTCTCAGGATTGCTTCAGCTATTCTGGGTCTTTTTCTAATCCAGATGAATTTTTAGAGAGTTCGTTCCAAGTCTGTGAACTATGCCATTTGTAGTTCTATAGATTGCTTTGGGTAGTATGGACATTTAATTATGTTGATTCTACCAATCCATTCAAATATACAGCTACTAGGGCAATGGAAACTAAAGAGAAAATAAACGAAAGGGATTACATCTAAATAAAAAGCTTTTGCACAGCAAAAGAAACCATCAGCAAGACAATAAGAAAGCCTACTGCATGAGAGAACATATTTGCCAACATTATCTCTGATAAGGGTTTAATCACCAGCATTTACAGGGAACTACTATAACTTAACAAAAGGAAGATAAACAACACAACCAAAAATAGGGGTGGGGGGGGGCAATGGACCTAAATAGATACTTTTCAAAAGAGGACATAAGGAAGGCTAAGAGACATATGCAAACATGCTCAAAGTCACTAATCATCTTAGATATGCAAATCAAAATGACAATGAGGTACCATCTCACACCTGTCAGAATGGCAATCATCAACAAATCAACAAAAGACAAGTGCTGGTGAGGATGCAGAGAAAAAGGAACCCTCTTGCACTGCTAGTGGGAATGCAGACTGGTGCAACCACTGTGGAGAACAGTATGGAGTTTCCTCAAAAAACTAAAAATGGAACTCCCATTTGACACAGTGATCCCACTTCTAGTAATATATCCCAGGGAACTAGAAACTCCAATCAGAAAGGATATATGCACCCTTGTTCATAACAGCACAATTTACAGTAGCTAAGGTTTGGAAATAGCTTAGGTATCCATCAGCAGTTGAGTGGAATAGAAAACTGTGGTACATCTACACAATGGAATACTATGCTGCCATAAAAGGAAGGAACTCCTACCATTTGCAACAGCATCAGCGGAACTGGAGAGCATTATGCTAAGTGAAATAAGTCAGAGAAAGATAAATTTCTCACTCGTTTGTGGATTATAATGAATAAACATAAACAGATCCAGAGACAGAGAACCATCAATCAGATCGTCAAACCTCAGAGGAAAGGCAGGGTAGGGGAGGGTAAGGAGGAGTGAGTGATCAACCAAAGGACTTGTATGCATGCATATAAGTCTAACCAATGGACACACACACACCAAGGGAGTGAGGGCATGAAAGGGGGGGGGAGGATATGGGGAGATAAGGACATGTATATAATACCTTAATAAAACAAACAAACAAACAAACAAATAAATAAATAATAAAGAAAGAACTTAGTCTTTCCTCAAAGCTTACAGGAGCCAACAGGGAGCCAACAGGCTGGTTGGATTGAGGGCTGCTGTTTATTAAGACCACGCATAGTGGGGTGTAAGACAAAATTACCTTCTTAGATGAGATCTTGGAATAATTATTTTCCATTTCACGGAACTTCTAGTTTTAATTTGGGTAGATGACATAAAGTTGATTGTATATCAGATCCATAAATTCACAGTGAAATTCAATTTTCTCTATTAACATATACCAAAAAGTACATGAATGTAATTCCTTTCCATATGTAAGACCTATTACTGTAATATAAGAGCTGGTGTCTATTCTAAATAGAAACACTGTATATGTCAGTATATTTCTAGTAGAAAATATGTCTATGCTCTTTTATAATTACCAATCTTGGGAAAAATCAGGTTAATTTAAAGGTTTATTAAAACCTTGGAAGTTGTATAACTTCTTATATTAGAAAAAAACAACTATTCTTGCTTTTAAAGCTACAGTTCGAATGATTATATTTCAGTATTTTTAGTAAATTATTAAGATGAATGCTATTTATGTCCACAGTAAAGAAAACAATGAATAAAAATATTTTTTGTGATTAGTACTGACAGTCTATCATATTTGAAAAAAAACCCCACTATAATAACTAGCGGTCATGAATAAATGTGAGTGTGTTTAATTTCTGTAAGTTTTCTTAGGATTATATATTTAACTCTCATAATGCCGTTGTTTTTTAAACCCTCACCCCATGACAAATTTTATTGATTTTAGAAAGAGAGGAAGGGAGAGAGGAAAAGAGAGAGAGTGTGTGCGCGCTAGAGAGAAACATTGATGTGAATATGAAACATCACGAGGATTGAACCCACAACCTGAATATGTGTCCTGACTGGAAATTGAACTGGCAACCTTTCAGTTTATGAGACAACATTCCAACCACACCAGCAGGGTTAACCCTCATAATGTTTTTAAACTGACATATATGTATTTTCACCTTAAGAAATTAATGTTTAGTTATTTTTCCTGTTTCAGCAATTACTCATTATTTCATTACATATTAATATGATATTATTATTGGCTAGACTCCTAGATATTTACTTTCCTTAACAACAGTTCTCTGAATATGTGATATGTGTATGCTGGCATCTATATACACATGGATCAATTATTCACATCATGTTTATATTTATGTATGTTGTACATTTAAGTACTGTACATATCCATTCATAAGCTTAAATCCATTTATCATTCATTAAGATACTTATTAAGCATCTAGTATGGGCCAAACACTGTTTATTCTGAGTAAGACATGTTTCCCACTCTCAAGAAGTTAGAAGGGAAAACAAAATAAGAACACGCGACAAGGGCAATGAGTGAATTATATACAAGGTGATGTGTATCTCTTCTTTCTGAGTGCGCACAAGTTAAACCATAGCTTAAAACTATGACAATAATACATAAAAACAATCCTATGTAGCAAGTAAATTTATCTTGCCTTCTCAAATCAACACCATCAGAAGCTGTAGTGGGTATCTATCTATAGGTGTGCAGTCACTCTGAGACCATCTATGAGGCATAGAAAGAAGGTATTTTTACATTACTATCCAACTTACTTATCTATGTATTCATAGATGCTCTTCTCAGATACTGAGAAGTATTTAAGATGAACTCAAATCATCAATATCATTCATTCCCAGTCAAAATTATTCAGAATTGACTAACCTACAAACCTAGTGGGAAGCAGTCCTTTTACCCAGCAAAGTCATTAGACTCTGTTCCTGAAGCCTGGATCTCCACTATTTGCTCAGCTGATCACAAATCAAAGGTAATTTCATTCACATTGCTAATAAATAGACTTTGCTCCAACTGGTATTAATTCCTGGTCTGGTATAGTTTCTTCTATCTAAGGTAAGTTTATTTGACCTCTTGCATGAAACTTTAATTAGAGCTATTATCTGAATAAGAATATTCCCTTACTCATACACCTACACACACATTAAACCTAGAAATGCATGAAATTTTCTAATTACCTATTCCATATGAGCATCAGGATGGATGTGCAAAAGAAATTAAAGTATGTGTTTAACTTACCCTGACATACACATAAAATTACCCGATAAATCTGGGCACATTAGGAGAGTATCTCCCAGTCATTGTTGTTGACATATCTTAGGCTTGCAGAATCCCACTAATAGAAAAATATGTATTTCAATGAAGATTAAATCCTGGATAACAATCACAAATAATTTGACTTTTCTGTATAGCAATTTTAAGCAGCTAAATTTTTGCTTCTTTAAAGCTTCTTTGATCACAATTCTTAGCATATGTTGACTGTTATTAGTTACTGGTATAAAATGAAAAATGAGAATTCCAAACTTGATGTTTTTCATTAATGAATACTAAGTAACCATAAACCAAAGCCAGATAACTAAAAAGAAAATCCTACTGTTTTGCTTAAATTATAACTGGAAGAGTTTTAAATATCTGCTAATTACTGTTTTAATATGTTGCTTGACTAAGCAAGAATAAATATACACACACAGAGGTTGAGATAATACTTCAAATGTTCATGTCTCAGTAAAATTTGTATTATAAATTTTAACACATAACTTGAAAAATATTTAAAAATCGGTCAATAATTTCATTATTTGAATAATATTTTATCCTAAAGTCCAGTAAAATGTGTAAATTTGGTTTTAGAGTTAAATTAAATGCAATAGGATTTTATCTGCTCTTAAAAATAATAACCAACAATTTTGAGCAATTTTCTATGCAGCAGATGCTATGTCGAGTGATTTATATGCATATATAATTTAATTTTCATTAGAACCCTATGAGGTGAACTTTATTATTTCCATGTCACAGAGAAGGTTGAGGAATTTTAGTGAGTTAAGTAACTTGCCCACTTACTGTTAATAAGTGACAGCACTTGGACTGAAACCAAATAGAGATTCCAGAGCCAAATTCCAGCTTATGGTTGGTCTACTGTGGATTAGAAATTAGAAGGCGTGGAATGGAGTCTCAGTGTCAATTATTAGCCCTGAGACTTTAGGAAAATCACTGAACTTCTCCAAATTTTAATTATCCAATATATAAAATAGAGCCCTAACTATTCTCACAGAGTTACAATGAGGATTTAAGATAGAGAAAGCTGTACACTGATCTATGAATATCATTTTATTACATGGTAATATGTTAACATTTTATAACTTTGAAAGCATTTTGTAGGGCCAAACAATGAGACTAAACCAAATATCTTATTAGAGATAGAGACTTGAGGAAGGCACTGGAGCAATCTTTTCTTCTACTCTAGTAAATTTTAGGCAGGTTTCTCAGGATGGCACAGGGCAAGTATTAGACAAACATTTACCCTTCAGGGATACCATGATACATACAAGGGAGATCAGTGTTATGGGCTGAATATTTGTATTCTCCCAAATTCATATCTTGAAGCCCTAATCCTCAATGTGACTAGCTGTAGGTAAGGCCTATGAGGAGGTGAGAGTTAAATGCCATCATAAGTGGGAAGGGACTAATCTGTTAGAGCCAATGCCTTTATAAGAAGGGGAAGAGACACCAGAGGGTTCTTTCTCTGCCATGTAAGGACACACAGAAGGTAAAACTACTGCAAACCAGAAATACTTTTTTACCAGAAATTAAGTTGTTGGGAACCTCGATCTTGGACCTCCCAGTCTCCAGAACTATGAGAAATAAATGTTGCTTGTTTAAGTGAACTGGTGTATGGCATTTTGTTATGGCAGCCCAAGCCGACTAATATACCAGTATCATGTTCACCCTTCATGCTGCCAATGTCACCCAAAGACCAGGGCCAACTGAGTCCTGTCCAGCTGTCAGCAGTGTGTTCTAATGGATCACATGAGGGGTGGACAACCTGTGTTTGGGGCCCATGAATGTAAGAATGTCCTAGGCAAGCTTAGCATAAATCAGGCTTAGTATAATCTGCTTTGCTTGGAACAAAGCTGTCCAAGCTCAACAGGTTACAGTAAATATCCCCAGGGAAACAATCAAACCAACCCAGCAGAAGAATGAAAAAAAAATTCTGAATGGTGCAGTACTACATCTGTGCATATAAATTATTGCTAATAGCTTGAAACTGACTCCATGCAAAGAGTAGATGGTAGAAGAATTCTGATTAACAAAATTACTAGTGAACCAGCAAAAAAATTTCTACATTAGAAATAAGGAACATAGTTCATTTTGTATCTTCCTCCTTTTTTGACAAAGCACAGCTCCTTCTAAAATTTTCAGTGGTTCTCAACCTTTCTAATACCACAACCCTTTAATACAGTTTCTTATCTTGTGGTGACCCCCAACCATAAAATTATTTTTGTTGCTACTTCAAAACTCTAATTTTGCTACTGTTAATGAAAAGTAATGTAAATATCCGTGTTTTCCGATGGTCTTCTGCTCTACAGCAGTGGTTCTCAACCTGTAGGTCACGACAGGTTCGCCTAAGACCATCAGAAAACACAGATATTTACATTATGATTCATAACAGTAGCAAAATTACAGTTATGAAGTAGCAACAAAAATAATTTTATGGTTGGGGATCTCCACAATATGAAGAATTGTATTAAAAGGTCACGGCATTTGAAAGGTTGAGAACCACTGTAAATGAATCTACCAGAGTTTCCTGAGCTAGAAGGAAACTAGCTGCAGCCATTGCACATAAAAACAAGTACACTTTGGGAAACATTACTTCTGCAGCTTGTTATCCTTAGGATGAATACAAACCTTATTTCTTGGGAGTTGGCTCTTAAATTACAAGAAGATAAGCAAGTTTTTAAATACAAATATAATTCCCCAGGAAGTCTAATCCTAAATCCAGACTAAAGCAAAAGTCATAGTTGATAAAATTCTTTTACCTACCTTCTCCTTTCTTGCTAATCACCTAACAGATGATTTAAAGAGAACATCATTTGGAGATCATTTATTCCATGGGAGGTACTACTCAAGGTACTTATAGCAGGCTCTACTAGTTTCCTTGCCAAACTCCATGATAACAGAAGTAATAGTTTAGCAAATTGCTTCCCAGATAAAGAAAAACACTTCCCAGCTCCCCTTGCAGCAAGCTGGAGCCACAAGACTAGGTTCTGTCCAATGAAAGACGAGTGGAAGTGATAACTTCTGGGTCATGCTTTAGAAGGAAAGGTGAGCTTCCTCTAGACTTCCTCTATTACTGAAGCATTTCCTTATAATCACATTGGTAGTAAGTGGTAAGGCTGGGATTTCATGTCATGTGCCTTTCCCCATTACATCTTTTTTATACTAATAGAGAAAAAATTACCAATTTATAGAAAATGAGTATCATGCAACTTTCGAATCCCTGATGTATAATCTCATAGGATTACAAAAAGGGTTCAGTTTCTCTGAATTAGAATCAGTGCTACAAACTCCTACTTTTCTAATAAAGTGCCTGATAGCCAGTTACCTATTCCTCCAGGACCCATCCTTCCTAAAATGTTCCATTAGGAAAATTATAGAGAAAAAGTATGCTGGTTTTCCAGGACTGTGAAATGAAGTACTATTCACAAGAGCCTTATACTTTACAAAATGACACACTATAAAATCACAATAATTCAGAAACAGATCAGAGGGGTTTTGGTGTATATTTTATTCCTTAGTACCACCCTCAACAAAACACACATTTGTTTTTAGAGGACAATATATGTGCAGTCATTCAACATTTGACAAATATTTATTGAGTCCTTGATCTATTTCTGGTACTTATTTAGATATTGGGGAAACAGCAGGAAATAAATTAGACAAAGTCCCTGCATGTATGGGTATTATACTCAAATGTATCTACGGTAAGTAATGCCCTACACAAATGAACACAGCAGGCTTTCAATGTGTGCCTATAATTTGTATTTTTTAGAATAAACTTTGTTTTAGAATAATTTTACTTTTACAGGAAAATTACAAAGATAATACAGAAAGTTTCTATATACTTCTCACTCAGTAATATAACATCTCACTCAGTAATATAACATCTTATATTACCACTGTATGTTTGTCAAAATTATGAAATCAATATTGGCATATTTCTATTAACTAAATTCCAGCCTTTATTCGGATTCCACTAATGTTCTTTCTCACTCCAGGATCCAAACCCAGAGAAATACCACATTACATTTACTCACCCAGGTTCCTTAGTATCTTTTAGTCTGTGACAGTTTCTCAAATGTTCCCTTTTTTTATGGTGATCATGACAAGTTTAAGGCGTGCTGTTTAGGTATTGTGTAAATGTCCCTCAACAAGGTTTTTAAATGCTCTTCTCATGACTGGATTGGAGATATGAGCTTTTGGAGAGAATACCACAGGGGTAAAGTTCCCTTTTCGTCACTTCATACCAAGGGATAGATGATACTAATGATTTATTACTGGTGATGTTAACACTGATCTTCAAAGACTCCTAGTTCTGTTTATTGGAGAATGGGATTTAAAACACAGATCTGAGCATTGGATGTCTTCCTTGCCATTGGGATGTTATTTTCCAGGCCCTCTCAGTAAGTGATCTGATTTTTAAAATGAAAGAATTCTTTTTCTTTTAAACTATTGAATGTATTAGGGTGATATTAGTTAATAAAATGACATAGGTTTTAGTTGTACAATTCTATGATACGTCATCTGTACATTGTATTGTGTGTTCACTACCCCAAGTCGTTTCCTTCCATCACCATTTATCCTCCCTTTACCCTCTTCTACCTCCCTAATTTTCCTTTCCCTCTGGTAATCACCATACTTATGGTTTTTGTTGTTGTTGTTGTTTTGTGTGTGTCTATTAGCTTTTTTTTTCTTTGTTTAATTTCATCTTTCCCACCCAGCTCCCAAACCCCACCCCTATGACAGCTATCAGAATATTCTCTGTATCTATGAGTCTGTTTCTATTTTGTTAGTTTATTTTGTTTATTAGATTGCACTTATAAGTGAGGTCATGTGATATTTGTCTTTCTTTAACTGGCTTATTTCACTTAGATAATAATCTCCATGTTCATGCTGTCACAAAAGATAAGCAGTCTTTCTATAGTTAGAGCCACATAATATTCCATTGTGTAAATGTAGCATAGATTTTTTATCCACTCATCTACTGTTGGGCACTTGGGCTGCTTCCAAATCTTGGTTATTGTAAATAATGTTGCAGTGAACATAGGGGTGCATATATTCTTTCAAATTAGTGTTTTGGTTTCTTCAGCTATATTTCCAGAAGTAAATTGCTGGGTCATAAGGCAATTCCAATTTTTATTTTTTGAGGTAATTCCATACTGCTTTCCACAGTGGCTGCACCATTCTGCATTCCTATCAATAGTACACAAGGGTTCCCTTTTCTCCACACCCCCACCAATACTTGTTGTTTGTTGACTTATTGATGATAGCCACTTTGACAGCTTTGAGGTTCTCATTGTGTTTTTAATTTGCATTTCTTTGATGGTTAGTGACATTTAGCATCTTTTCATATGCCTGTTAGCCATCTGTATATCCTCTTTGGAGAACAGCCTATTCAGGTCCTTTACTCATTTTTTAAATTGGATTCTTTGATTATTTTTGTGTTGTATTTTATACATTCTTTATAAACTTTAGATACTAACCCCTTATCAGATGTGTCATTTGTTCTCCCATCATTGGGTTGTCTTTTTATTTTGTTGATGGTTTCCTATGCTGTGCAAACTTTTTTTATTTGATGTAGTCTCATTTGTTTATTTTTTCTTTTGTTTTCCTTGTCTAAGGAGATATATCAGAAAAAATATTGCTACCGGAAATGTCCAAGATTTTACTGCCTGTGTTTTCTTCTAGGATTTTTTATGGTTTCAAATAAAACATTTAAGTCTTTAGTTCAAAAAAATTAAATAATTTTTGCATGTCAGATCTAATAAAACTAATTTCTAAACTCTACATTAAAATATCGCAAATTAACTTTGCAGTACATACACACATGCATATATATACACATATTTAGAAGTGGTGTAATAATATTAGGTATAGAATTTTTGTTTATATTCTAAGGTGCTAAATCTTAAGGAATTTATATATGAGCAAACTTACTGTAGCATAAATGCGTTTTGGAAGGATCCTTAAAAGAGAGAGGGCAGCTTGGCTAGTGTGGCTCAGTTGGTTGAGCATCATCCCATGTACCAAAAGGTCACTGGTTTAATTCCCAGTCAGGAAAGCTAATCAGTATTTCTCTCTTTCTCCCTCTCCCTTTCCTCTCTCTAAAACCCATAAAAAACATTAAAAAAAAGAGAGGACAGAACCTTCTTCAACCTGTTGTCTAGCCTGCTGCTTGGCACACAGCAGTGGTGACTAGTGCTTTAGTAGGAATTTTGAGTACGAGGACCATCATTTAGGATCAGTAAAGCATTGAACCTGGACTCCTTAATAACTTTGTGAAGTTGTCACATGAACCTTGGATTGCAGACATCCAGACTGCTTTTATGTGGGAGAGAAATAAACTGTGTAAGCTATTATTATCAGAGCTCTGTTTCTGAGCCAAAGGTAATTTTTAACAATATAGTTTGTTTGGAGAAGAGGCAGAGGGGAGTAGTATTTACTGAGAACCTACTATATATAAAGTATTTTAGTTATATACCTTTTAGTTCACATAGTCATCAAAACAACACTATCCTTACAGTTGAGAAAATTAGAGATTAGTGACACAAAAACTCTTGCTTAGCTTGACAAAGCTTAGTATTGAAACTAAACCAGAATTTAAACCTGTTTTCTTATCAGAATATGCTAAAATGACTTGCTTATAATAGGTACCCAGACCTATGCTGAAGACTAGCAATGGGCACAAACTCATACATTGTTATACATCACTTAACAAGTAATATAGGACAAAAATAAATTTATACATATTTAAATATGAAACAAAACAGATGCATGTATCCATAGTATATATCCATAGTTTGAGTCCTACTTCTCTCCACAATCAGGACATTGAACAGTAGAAGTAGCAATAGGGCTGTTTTTGAAGTATAATCTCAGAACTTATTGTCCTCAATCCACATATAATAATAGTTTTTATCTCCGACCTAGATACCATTCAGACCACCCATCAATCTCTCTACCCACTTACGCATTCACATTTACTGAGTATCTACTATATATATGCTTATAAGAAAGGGTTGAGTGCTACTGTCATCTTTGAATAGAGGTCAGTAGATGCTACCAAATATTCTACAATGTACAATCCCCCCGACAAAGAATTATGCAGTATAAAATGCCATCAGTGCTGAGCCTGAGAAACCCTATTCTATTGTAACTGCATATTCATATTTATTATTGTGATTCTCCAACTAAAATGTAACCTTTTGGAGAACAGGGATGGTGTCTTATTCAATACTGTGTATGCAGGAAGTAACAGGCCTCATAACTCATAGGACTTTCCCTTCCACTCTTTAGCTACTGCTGTCACCTCTATCATCTCTCCCATGTGCCTCTATCACAGCCCCCTACCTGGCTTCCTAGCTTCTAATCTTTGCCCTCTCCAAGTCTTTGCCATATTCCCCTTGGGTGATTTTTTTAGAATACATATGTGAACAGTGCACACGCTCTGCTCGGAACCATGACTTGGCTTCTCACAAAGTCCATATTCCTTATGTCACACAAATCCTTTTCCATTTGTTTCAACTACCCATTGCATATTTCATCTCAGACTTATTTTACAGCTATATGTGGCCTCTATTAGGTCTGGAGGCTTTGTACTGACTTAACGGCTACAGACTGGTGTTCTTATACCTTCTATCCTCTTCTCGTTTGGAGAATAATATTCACACATCTTCTCTGTAAAGTTTTTGTCAATCTTCTCTCTCCCACCCAAACCCAGAGAGAACTGACCACTCCTGTTTTTGGTGATCCCCCAACCTTGCCAGTATTTTAAAGAAGTTTCTTTAAGAAATTCAAAACCTCTATATTGCATACATTCATTCTTACAGATGTTTCTATTGAACCGTCACCTCCTTGAATATAGGGGCTGCTTTTTGTTTTTCATATCTTACTGAAACATGGCACATAATAGGAGCTCAGTATATATCAGTTGAATGGATCTAATCCAAGTCTCTATTATTACCAGTGAGGAAATAAGACATAGAGAAGTTAAATCACTTATCCAAGATCACCCACCTAATGAGTGGCAGAGTGGGAGCCAGAGCTGTAGATATTGTCTGGTTTTAAAGAAGGAATCATAGCACTATCCTAGGATGCCTCCCAGGGCGCAACATTGTAGGTTGCTGATTTGGTTGAATAAAGTTTAATATCAAATATTTCAGGGAATATATTTGATGAGAAACTACTACTGTTAGTTTTTTTTTTCTGGTAGAGAGAAATGTGAGTTAGATAATTTTAAAATGATGCATTGTTTGATTTTTTTTTCTCACCTTCTTCTATCCTCTCTGTCCCTTCTACCTGGATGACTTTACCAAGTAGCATTTACTTAGGTATTTTCAGACTTCAAAATCCCTAAGAATATATCAACTGAAGACAAACTATTATCACATTCTTCTTATTGACAGAAAGAAAAGCAGCAACCCTTGTCTCAGATGAAAAATTTACTGTATTAAATAATCAATAGTAAGTTGCAATTATTTTTGTTCATTTTGCCATTCAAAAATAAAGACTAAAAAAGAAAGCGTAATACATTCTAGGCTCCCTTAGAATTCTGTGACTAAGTTGCCCAATAGGAGGAGACCAGCTTTGTATTAGGTTAAGGTATTTTTCCTAAATGACCACGAAGATAACTAGCTTGTCCCCTTCACTTATGATCACAAATAAAACAAAGTGCTTAACTGGTGGATATTTTTATTTGGAATACTTAAATAGTTCTCAGTATATAACATTAATATGTAAAGGCCCTAAAGAGTCCATTAAAACTCTGCACAACAAGCTGCATTTTAATAATGCAGAGACTATGTGAGACAGAAGCTAATTTCTGCCGCTTAGGTAACATAAGCAGAAAACAATTTCCTGAAAGAGCTGAAGCTTATACGTAAAAGAGGTTTAATATGCACATGTCTCACAGATGGCAGAATTTAACATCAGTCCCAAAAGCCCAGGAAAAAGAAAAGATTAAAAAATATCTCCAAACCCTGGCTTCTTTCAAGTCTTCTGCTCAAAAGAGGCTCAAGGATACTAATGAATATTCAACTTCTATCTTCTTCTAATAAATCCCATTTCTAAATCTATGAAGTAAAACAAACTTGCCCTGTGTTTAGATTCTCTCAGAAGATAAAGTAGTCTTTCGTGTTCCTTTAGGAGTTGATGGTGTTTGAACCAGAAAAGACTTGACAAACCAGGGCCAGGGGAAAACCAAGAGCCATTTTGTCTCCTTCTGTTTCTAACCTCCCTTGGAAAGAGGAGCATTTTGCAGACCTTTCTCAATGGATCAGCAAAACTTCTCATATAATGAAACTTGGTTCTCCTTGGGCAACTTTTCATATCAAAGGGTGGGCAATAAATAGGGAAGATTTATATTGAACATCCCACCAGCCAAGACCTTGTCCTGCCATCATTCCTCGTGCAAGCAGAGAGGTAGGGTTCTGTCAGAACTACCCAGCATGCTTGCTAAAAATCAGCTTCCAACTTAGCCTCTCTCTCAGAAAGGAGCCCGAGGCCATGAAACCCATCAGTCATCACCTGCCATACCACAGTGAGGCTCTGAGCAGACATCCTGGGCTAGCATAATTGGCTTGACAGCCCTGAGGTCAGCCTGCCTAGTGACTGAAGAGTCTTTTCTTTCCCATCCTCAAATGTTATCATGCACTGTCTTTTGTGTACATGGGTGATGGTCCTGTCCAACCATCAGTGGTGGTGGATCTGGAAAGCAAAATGTGACCTTAGAGTAGAGCTTTGCTTGAGGGCTATACATAGAAGGAACATGTCATAAAATGACAGGAATTCTCCAAAAACCATGTCCAGCACCACTCAGAGAGCTCTGCATTTATTTGTATCATAGGCTTGCAGAAACCTGCGTCCATCCAACCCCACACCTCCAGCCTCTCTGGTATTTTCCTCTTTTGGTCTTAGTTTTCGGGCAGATTTCTCATTTTGGGAACCATTTCATATATTAACTGGTACCTGACATATTTACAAGGACAAAGACACATTAAATAATAATCACACTCAAGCACATTGGGAAGAATTAAGAAAGGCACGTCAGCTTTAGTTTTGAATTTTCTTGTTACTTGTCAGTTTGCTTCTCAGGCTTAAAGTCAGGAGGGAATAAAAATCATCATTACCCTCTCGTTGCTCAATGGCATACATGAAATGAATAAGCTGCTTAACTCCTGTCTAACTGGCTCAATTTCTGCCTGCATCAGCAGAGAGCCAGGACTGATAGATTCAGCTGCCTGTCCATTCTCCCATCAAATTCAAACCAAGTAGAGCTTCCCAGAAACACACCTTTCCGCGGGGAAGGAAGGCAGGTGGGAAGAGAGCAGAACAAGGTTGAGAAAGAGAGCATGTTTCCCTAGTAGGCTAATTGGGAAGCTGTTTAGACATTTCTTCAAAGCACAGCTATTTTCTGCCCCACAGGGGAGAGAGATGGCAATTCTCTCCCACCCTTCACAGTCCAGATTACATGTGTATTTCCTTTTTGTATATTTCCTTTAACACTGAACATCACACAGGAAGAATGCCTTACTATGAGGTCCCAGAATTTAGAAATAATTAACCAAGCCTTACTTTATCTAATATTATAAAATATATACTTATATTTTGTTTCTTGGAGGGAATGAGTCACTCATGGGACTGAAACACTTTATCTTTGCAGTAAGTAGCTAGATAATTAGAGAATCTCTAAGATATCATTAAACCTTAACTTTCTGGGGTTGCTACTACCATCAGTCATCGAAAGTAAGTGCGAGTCTGGTAAAACATGAATCTGAAGGGAAAGCTGAAATAATCAAATAATACGCATGTAGTATTAACCATGTAAAATCCTCAGAAGGTGCAGAAAGGTCCTATAAAAGGGAGAAATAAAGCCATTACTTATTGAGCACTCGCAAATTCTGGATGATAAAATAAAGGTGATAATAATAGCAACTGTAACTGTAGACACAGATAAAATAGGTGAAATGGGTGCAAGTGGAAGACCTAGTTGCCAGGCTTTGGGCTTGAACCCCATGGATACACTGTCCTGTAATTCCGTGAAACATATTCTAACACCATCCCCATCTTACAAATGACAGATATGCGACAGAGAGATTCATTCATTTACCCAAGGTCACTGAGATTATGGAGCATGACTTCAAACCCTGGTGGTCTGGTTACAGGGTATGTGCCCCTCTCTCAGTTCTGAGCCACCATGTACGACCCATGTCCTGTGTTAAACTAGCTAATGGCTTCCTCATTATAGGGGGAGGTTAGGTCACTTCTCTAGGATTATACACAGAAGCCACACGCCAGCAGGAATGTTAACCCAGCCCTTTTTCTTTATATCTAAATTCCTTATTTTTTAAAGTATTACATGAGTCCATAAGTCTCCTTTTTCCCCCCACTAACCTCTCCCTGGACACCCCCACCAGCACGTGCCCTCACTCTCACCCCCTGACTGTGTCCATTGGTTATGCTCATATGCATGCATACAAGTTCTTTGGTTGATCTCTTACCCCCTCAACCCCTGCCTTCTCTCATAGGTTGAACAGTGTGATCAATGCTTCTATGACTCTGGTTCTATTTTGGTCCTCAGTATATATTGTTCATTATATTCCACAAATGAGTGAGATCATGTGATATTTATCTTTCTCTGACTGGCTTATTTTGCTTAGCATAATGTTCTCTGGTTTCACCCATGTTGTTGCAAATGGTATGAATTCCTTCCTTTTTACAGCAGCATAGTATTCCATTCTGTAGATGTATCACAGTTTTCTAATCCACTCATCTGCTGATGGGCACTTAGGCTGTTTCCAAATCTTAGTTATTGTAAATTGTGCTGCTATGAACATAGGGGTGCATCATATATCCTTTCTGATTGGTGTTTCTGTTTTCTTGGAATATATTCCTAGAAATAGGATTACTGAACCCAGCCCTTTTTAAACATGTACTTTCTACTATACTAGGCTAATGTTTTCCTTTTATAATTGCTGTCCTACTAGTGATAGTTTAATGATAAATGATCAAATTAGCTGACTATAATTCGATCTGCTTCAAAAACAAGTATCAGCAGGTCAACGCTAGTTTTCAGACCAGCAATAAGTATTCACATCACAGTGCAATCCTTTTTTGCTTGTTTGTTTTTCAAATTGGCCAGAGCATAGCTTCACATAAGAATCAATCCCTATTACCAAAGGAAGATGGCTGTAACTACAGTGACCATCTCTTCAAGTTTTCTTGGGACAGTCCCAGTCTATGCCTATTAATAGCATCTCCTTTCATTCTCAAAA
Organism: Lasiurus cinereus; assembly: GCA_011751065.1. NCBI lineage: Eukaryota > Metazoa > Chordata > Mammalia > Chiroptera > Vespertilionidae > Lasiurus > Lasiurus cinereus. The sequence continues at coordinate 9,011,403 of JAAGEH010000393.1, read as the reverse complement.
CTGTCCTGGCTTGACTGGTAAATTACAGCCACCTTAGTTATAACTAAGATGGGCTAAAGCATGGTGTAGAAAAGTGTAGGAACTTTTAAAAATGTTGACAGTTCTTGATATTTTGGTAGAACCGGTTTAAGTTAGTATCTTATTAACTACAGCAGGGAAAGAATTGCCTTCCCTAACACTGGGCTCTCTCTGTATCCTCTTCAGAACTAAGTTAACTTTGGGTAGCGTTTTTGAATGGAAGGAAGGATGTCACTGAGACTTCATCAGTCTAGTCATTAGAATGCAAGCAGTATATTTTTATATATGTTCAAACCTTCTTTCTAATAATATGAGATTCTTTTATGCTAGTATTTTTAATTATTTTCATTGCTTATTTTCTATTTGTTCCACATAATTAAAAATGATCACTCAGTCCTTTATACATTATCAGTATAATGTGGTCTCAAACATTAAGACAAAATATGAACATTTTTATTAAAAGATTAGAGGCCCATTGCAGGAAGATTCTTGCAATAGGGCTTCCTGCTGCAGTCGCCGCTGCCCTGCCTGCTTCCCTCCCTTCTTCCCTGTCCCACCTGCTTCCTCCCTTTCCCTTGCCCTGCCTGCTTCCCTCCCATTCTCTGCTGCCCCACCTGCTTCCCTCTCTTCTCCCCCACTCTGCCTGCTTCCCCCTTCTTCCCTGTCCCACCTGCTTCCTCCCCTTTCCCCTGCCCTGCCTGCTTCCCTCCCTTCTCCACCGCCCCACTTGCTTGCTTCTCCCAACTTCCCTCCCTTCTGCAGCACTTGGCTTCCTTCTACCACTGTCTTTAGTCTTCGCTCTGCACCAGAATATGCAAATTAACCGCCATCTTGGTTGGGTTAATTTGCACACTCGCTCTGATTGGCTGGTGGGCGTGGCTTGTGAGTGTAGTGGAGGTATGGTCAATTTGCATATCACTCTTTTATTAGATAGGATATTTTACTTTGAGCGAACATATATTTTGCTGACTAGAAAATAATGATAGCAGTTAAAGGGCTTCTAGGTTAAGACTCCAAAGCATGTGGTTAGAACCCAGTGAAAGGCAGAGGGCTGGTACTTCTTTTAAGATTTTCTTAAAAGATTTTGTCTTATGATCATCCCCAGAAAGTTGCGTAAGCCCTCTAAGTAGGACTAATTGCAAATGCACCTGAAGATTGTTGACCTCAGCACCTGGTGGGGCCCTATTTAGGGTGGAGAATAAAGCAACTGCCCCTTTTCTTTCTGTTTGGGTTATACTCTGCTCTGCCTAGTGAACACTAAGAGCAGATTCTCTTTGGGGGTTCACATAGGTTTTCACTCCTGTCCTCATACATTGAATGTGTGAGTTGTCCCCATTCATAGCTAAAGTGAGGCTCAGGCAACCTTTCAGGAGTTGGTCAAGTGTCAAAGCTGGAGGCTGAATCTCCGGTCTCCCTCCAGATCCATTACACAAGGTCACTTGGATGCAAAGGTCCCTGATACCCCATGACTCTAGCCACTAGCTCTTCTTTTTCCTTAGTGAAAAACAAGGCCCAGAACCTGCCCAGCAGTCCATAATGTGAAAATACAGTAGTGTTAGCAGTAATTAGATTAGGTGTTTTATGATTACAACAGGGAACTCATACAACTTAACAAAGGGAAGATAAACAATCCAATCAAAAAATGGGCAAAGGACCCAAATAGATATTTTTCAAAAGAGGACATACAGGAGGCCAAGAGACATAAGAAAACATGCTCTGAGAGATGCAAATCAAAACGACAATGAGGTACCATCTCATACCTGTCAGAATGGCTATCATCAACAAATCAACAAACAACAAATGCTGGCAAGTATGCAGAGAAAAGGGAACCCTCTTGCACTGCTGGTGGGATTGCAGACTGGTGCACCAATGTGGAAAATAGTATGGATTTTCTCAAAACACTAAAGATGGAACTCCCATTTGACCCAGTAATCCCACTTCTGGGAATATATCCCAAGAAACTAGAAACACCAATCAGAAAGAATACATGCATCCCTATGTGCATAGCAGCACAATTTACAATAGCTAAGATTTGGAAACAGCCTAAGTGCATATCAGCAGATGACTAGATCAGGAAACTGTGGTACACATATGCAATGGAATAATATGCTTCTGTAAAAAGGAAGGAATTCTTACCATTTTCAATAGCATGGGTAAAACTGGAGAGCATTATGCTAAGCAAAATAATCCAGGCAGAGAAAGATAAATATCACATGATCTCACTCATTTGTGGAAAATAATTAACAACATAAACTGATGAATAAAAACAGATCCAGAGACAGAGAAGCATTGATCAGACCGTCAAACCTCAGGCAGGGGAGAGGCGGGGAAAGGGGGAAAGATCAACTAAAGGACTTGTATGCATGCATATAAGACTAACCAGGGGACACAGACACTAGGGGGGTGAGGGCACAAGTGGGGGGGTGGAGGGCGAGGGGGAGATAAGGACAGATATGTAATACTTTAATCAATAAAGGAAAAAAAAACAAATTAAGCAGGAACAGTATTTTTTCAAGAATGAAACCACTGAAACCTGTGTATATTCCATTTATGCAGAATAAATAGCTGTAAAACCCCTTAAAGTGAGGCAAACATAGGACTGGCAGGTAGATTTCTCTTTCTCTGTCCTCTGCTCTTCATGTAAATCTCCCAGCAGTGAAGCAGTTAAAGCTCACCACACCCCTTTCCTCTACTTATTCACATAAGGTCTCCTTGGAAAAACATCAACTGTTTCCCTAAATAACTGCCATTTTTATTAATTTCTAAGTATAGCACTGACCACTGTAATTTAATAGTCTCAGTAAGGTGGATGGCAAAAATACATAACTCAATCAACAATTATGACGCAGGCTCCACTTTTTTCCTAGAATGCTTTCTTGTAGCAATAAGTACATCTCATTAAGAAAACTCAGAATGAAAGCATGATACTATGATTAACCTCAGGTTACTTTTACAATAGCAGAACTGAACAACAAATTTTACCCTGTAGAAATGCTAATCATAATTGGGAAAAAGAATACTGAACAAAAGTACCTCTTACAATATTTGGACACTGTTTTTTACAGAAAAGAAAAAGTACTATAAAGATTTCTGAAATTGTGTTTGATTATCTCACAGTCCAGATGGGGTTGTTGCTTTATGTTAATTATTAACAAGGTAACAAGATATTAAACTGAAACTGTGTTAACTCTAATTGAAAGTTGTATGTCTAAACTGTGTATGGAATGCTTTTGGCAGCTTTCATCAGATATTTTGCTCCTCTGTGTCTTCTTTTATTGATAATAAGCTCTAAAGCCTTTTTAAAAATCCCTGAAATCTTACATTAAGTATTTTAGAATTGAACTGAATATTCATGTGAGAATATTGTCTATTACACTCTACTTGGAAAGTCTAAAACCTAGGTCTTCACAATGAGCTTTATTTACCCAACCCACCATAAAAAATTAGAGTTAGAAGGGAAGACAAAGTTTTACCTGGGATTTAATCACATTTCTCTAAAATATTAATACCACTCTCCATTATAAAAATGAGTGACTTGCTATCAGTGGGAATAAAAACTTGGTTTGGGGCAAGAATTTTTATTTTTATATTAAACACTGAAACATAACACCAAATCACCCTCAGAAATTATATTTAAAAAAGAATACTGCAGTATCTGAAAAAGACAGCACACTATTAATTTTATGCTGTTCCCTGAGCATTTCAAATATTTTCCATTTAAATATTTTCTCTACCTAAATTATTAGCAATTATAAAGTTATTTAATCTTTGAAATTTAAAAAAAATCCATCATGAATACATTTTATTAAATCTCCATTTCTATTTCTAAAATATTATTTCAATAATAATTTTTATTAGGAATACTTTTTTAAAGTATTGAATTGAAAATGCCCTCTCATTTATTATAATTCTACAATAATCTGCGTAGTTCAATGTTCATGCATGTGAATAAGAATAACTGCGAAAGTTCTGAAGAGGACACAGAGAGCCCTGTGTCAGGAAAGGTGAATCTTTCCTTGTTGTAATTAATAAGACACTAACTTAAACTTAACAACTGTCAGCAACTTTCAGAGTGTCCACATTTTTCTGCACCAGCCTTTAGCTCATCTGAGTTGTAAATAGGGTGGCCATGTAACTTACCATCCAAGCCAGGACATTTTTGAGAATGAAGGGGATGCTATTAATAGGCATAGATTGGGACTGTCCCAAGTAAACTTGGATAAATGGTCACCATAGTTACAGCCATCTTCCTTCATAATCTTTCAGCTGTCATTCAGTTAAACAGCCCACGTGTAGAGTCACCTTCCTCAACTTAAAAATCTCCACTTCTGGGACACACAAGTAATGATGGGAAAGAGATAATGGGGAGTAAAAACAACCAGGCAGATTTCTTTTAACTTGGAAAAGGAAAAGCAGGCAAAAAGAAAGAGCAAAGAAAATAAGATCAGTTAGTAGGGGAGGGCAAAGGTTAAAAAGTTCACGTGTCTGCCGCCGTTATTTCTTGCTTTCTTTTCAACCCTTAGCTTACTAGTCTAGGTTAGTAATTTGTTTTTAGATTAATTTTTATTGTTATTAACTTCAAATTACTTTGCCAGTCACACAAATAAATCTAAATAAATATTACAATGAGGTTAATTACATTAGATTCCATTTATGAGAAATGCTCAAAGGTACAGTAAAAGGGTCCAGTGCCCTCAAATGGTGGCTGTGCTCATTTAGACATTAACTCATTAACATACACTTTAAAATACCTACTTTTTTTTGCATGTGTTACAGCAGAGAGGAGACTGTTCACCACTACCAGTTTCTAGTCTTCTTTGTGATTGCCTGTATCCAAGCCCTGATGTTATGAGTGTTAGCACAAAGAACAATGCCCTAACACAGGACTAGAGCCAGCTAATGGCACTTGCCTAAGGTTGACTCATTTACTAAAACAATCATCACTGCTGTAAGCCCTTTGTAAACTGATGTTATTTTTGACATTAGTGGTTCTGAATCTAGTTCAGATAAAGAAGAGCTGCAATGCCAAAATATGTTTAAGTGGGACTCTTACCTCGGGACAATATTGTATACAGACCATGATATGAGGCCACTGCCTCAGGTGACAATAGGTGAACTCTTACTGTAAGTTAGAAATGATTAGCAGATTTTGCATGTCTGGTTAATGTAATAAAGCAAATTTTATATTAACATAAAATAAATGTCAATGAAAAATAATAGCCTGATTTTTATCTTCATTTAATTTAATATTTACCACTAAGCAGAGAATTTATACTGTGAAAAAATGAAAACTATCACTAACAATTTTATTAAAACTTAAAATTACTAGAGGAACCAAGATGGCAGCATAAGGTATACATCTGTACGTACTGCCTCTTGCAACCAGACCAAAACTACAACTAAAAGACAAAATGACTATCGCCCAGAACAACAGGATAGCTGGCCGAGTTGAAGTTCTGCAACTAGAAGGAAAGAAAACAGTGCATTGAGACCTGGTAGGATGTGCAGAGGCTCAGAAAGGCAGAGGTACAGAGACATGCACGAATCAGGCTGGTGTGTGCTATTTTTTTTCAATTGGGAGGGAGTTACAAGTTCCCCACTTCTCTGAACTCCAGTTTCCGGCGAGATTCTGGGGACCCAGACTCATACAGGGAGAAACTGGACTGTCAGCCATTGGGTCAGAAAGGGAGAGTGGCTCTCTCGCAGAGGCGCACACAGAAATTGTTGTTTACTGCGCTGGGGCACGGGACACAGGACACAGAACAGAATGTGGCAGAGAGGGCTGACTGGCAGCCAGAGCTGTTTGCTACACTCTAGTGATTCCTTGAGACCCTGCCCCGCCCAATTTATAAACTCACCCAGCTGGGTGCAGTGGCTTTTGCAAATGAATGGCCTGCCCTCTAGCAGCTTAACCTAACAACTCCAAAACTTCCAAACTCCAAGCAAAGAGGAGAAATCTGCAAATCTCCCTATAGCTCCTGCTGGGTGGCCTCAGACACTAGCTGACTTGCACCTTTTTGGAGATCCAGGAACCAGTGTACCTAGAGGTCAGTGTGAGATGACACCAGATTTCAACTCCCCACATACATAAGTGACACACTCAAGAGGCAGACTTGGTGAGCACCAAAGTCCCACTGAAGCAAGTCCTGCCCCATAGGGGTGTCTCTAGCACAGCAGTCCTTCCATTAATAGACACAGCTAATCCTCACAGTCAAATGGCCTGGAGGTCATTTCCTCCTAGTGTACCAATAGCAATAAAGGCAAGACTGTGTACCCAGCCCACAGATAGGGGTACCAAGAGTGTCCACCTCAGGTGATTGGGGTGGAGCTACTGGGCCCTAAAGAACAACTAGCACACAAAGCCACTCCATCAAAAAAGGGAAACAGCCAAAATGCGGACACGAAAAAACATGTTACGAGTGAAAGAAATGGAGGAAAGTAAACTACTGGACATAGAGTTCAAAACCACATTTATAAGGTTACTCAAGAATCTTCTACAAATCACTAACAAGCTTAATGAGACCTCTGAGAAACTTAGTGAGACCTTCAAGGATCTACATGAGAATGCAAAAAAATGGAAAAGGACTGTCGGAAATAAAGAATAATATACAGAAATCCAACAGCAGACTAGAGGACCCCAAGAATGAAACCAAAGATCTGGAATATGAGGAAGCAAAAAACACCCAAGTAGAAAAACAAAACAAAACAAAAAAGAGAGTCCAAAAATGTGAAGATAGTGTAAGGAGCCTCTGGGACAACTTTAAGCGTACCAACATCAGAATCATGGGGGTGCCAGAAGAAGAAAGAGAGCAAGATGCTGAAAACCTATTTGAAGAAATAATGACTAAAAACTTTCCCTACCTGGTGAAAGAAATGGACTTACAAGTACAGGAAGCACACAAAACCCCATATAAAAGAAATCCAAAGAGGACCACACCAAGACACATCATAATTAAAATGCCAAGGGCAAAAGACAAAGAAAGAATTTTGAAAGCAGCAAGAGAAAAATAGTTAGTTACCTACAAGAGAGACCCATATAATTGTCAGCTGATTTCTCAACAAAAACTATGCAGGCCAGAAGGGAGTGACAGGAAATATTTAAAGTGATGAATAGCAAGAACCTACAACCAAGAGTGCTCTACCCAGCAAAGCTATCATTCAGAATTGAAGGTCAGATAAAGAGCTTCACAGACAAGAAAAAGCTAAAGGAGTTCATCCCTACCAAACCAGGATTATATGAAATGCTGAAGGATATTCTTTAAAAAGAAGAAGAAGAAAAAGGTGAAGATAAAAATTATGAACAAAAAAGTGATAACAAATACATACCTATCACAAGTGAATCTAAAAATCAAGTGAATAAAAAATCCAATGAACAGAATAAACTGGTGAATATAATAGAATTAGGGGCATAGAAAGGGAATGGACTAACAATTCTCAGGGGAAAGGGAATGTGAGGGGTGTGGGAAGAGATTGGACAAAATCTTACACTATGGATGAGGACAGTGGTGGAGGGTAAAGGCATGGGGATCAGGTGGAAGGGAGCTATGAGGGGGAAAAAGAGGAACATCTGTAATAAACTGAACAATAAAAATTTATTTAAAAAACTTAAAATTACTAAGATTCAAAGAAAAAAAACAAACCACGATACTTTTAAGTATCTGATCTTTTTATTACTACATCCAAAACAGAGAATTTGGCTTTTCTAAGTGAAATGGCTTTCCTAGGCCTTTTCAATTTAAATTATTATGCTTGCCAGCCTGAGTGGCTCAATAGTTGAAGTGAAGGTTCAATTCCTGGCCAAGGCACATGCCCAGGTTGCAGACTTGATCCCCAGTAGGGGGTGTGCAGAAGGCAGCCAATGGATGATTTTTTCTCATCATTGATGTCTCTCTCTCTCTCTTTCCCTTCTTCTCTAAAATCAATTACAAATAAAAATAAAATACACTAAAAAATAATTATTCTCAATGGGGGTTAACACCTACGTCCACCTTAATCTAAGACTCCTTCCTGGAAAGCTTTCTTACGTGCTCTTGTGACTAGGGTTCCAGATATGATTTAGGTAACACCTATTAGGAATGCTCAATTGAGTCACCCGGGGGGAGGCATCTAGATGGAACAAAGGTGCAAGGTGATGCTAGCCAATCCTGGCATCAGCAGCTACTCCTTTCAAAGCCCAGTTCTGTGATAGGGCTATAGGGGTGAGATCCAGAAAGTCTAGCTAAAGGTTGGTTGTTTTGTAGCTACCCAAAATATTCTGGAAGTCATTTAATATGTACTAATAAGTTCCTTTCCTATTGAAATAGCTGATGTGGATTTGTTCTCTATAGCTGAACCTTGACCAACACATTATTCAAAGTGGGATAAATTTATTCTAATAGAGCTTTGGTCTTCTGACCTTGGCCTACCTCTTACCTTTTTCTAGTATTTTAGCAAATTCTTAGCACACTGTACAACTTTACTACTTCCCTATACATTTTATTGCTACTCTTAAAGAAAAAAATGATTGTTATGTTCTGGAGTGTTAGTTGGGCATTTTTCCAATCTCCCATCTCCACTGACGTATGTTTAAAACATATAAATGTGTTTAAACAATGTCTATCTATCTATCTATCTATCTATCTATCTATCATCTATCATCTATCTACTTATATCATATCTTCTTTATCCACTCATCTGTCAATAGACACTGAAATTGTTTCCATATCTTGACTTTGTAAATTATGTTGCACTGAACAGAGTGATGCATATATCTTTTCAGGTTAATATTGTTGTATTTTTCAGATAAATATCCAGAATTGGAATAGCTTAATCATACAATAGTTATATTTTTAATTTTTTAAGGAGTCTCCATACTATTCTCCATAATGGCTGTACCAACGTACAAGCCCACCAATAACGTATGAGTTTCCCTTTTCTCCACATACTTTCCAACACTTGTTACTTCTTGCCTTTTTGATAATAGCTATGTTGAACAGGTGTGAGGTATTATCTCGTGCTTTTGATTTGCACTTCTCTAATAATTAATTTGAACATATTTTCATGTACCTCTTAGCCACTGCAAGTCTTATTGAAAAAATGTCTATTCAGATCCTCTGCCCAGTTTCAAATTGTGTTTTGTAGTTGATTTTTTATGAGTTCTTTATGTAGAAGTATCATTATCAGAAATATTATTTGCAAATATATTTTCCCATTCATTCGGTCACCTTTTCTGGTTGTTGATGGTTTATTTTCCTGTGTAGAAGCTTTTTAAATTGAGGTTATTCTATTTGTTTATTTTTGTTTTGTTTCCCTTGCCATTGGAGTCGATGTCAAGGATCTTACTGATTGTATTTTCTCCTATGTTATTTCATTTCCCTTTCTGATGTTTTTTTGTTTGTGTTTAGAAATGCATTAGATGTTTTGTATTGATTCTATATGCAGAAACTTTACTGTTTTCACTTACCATTTCTAATACTTTTTGGTGGAGTCTTTAGTGTTTTTTATATGTAAAATCATGTCATCCAAAAATAATGACATTTTTACTTGTTTCCAATTTGGGTGCCTTTTATTTCTTTTTCTTGCCTAACTACTCTGGCTAGAACTTCTAATACTATGTTGAATAAAAATGGTCAGAGTGGGGAGCCTTCCGAGTCATCCTTACTTTCTTTGTGAATGGCTGCATATGTTAACAGTTGAGAAGTTCTATTAGTCTTCTTCCTTTCAAGAGAATTTTGAAGTCCAACAGCCACCTTTCACTTAGTTCTCTCTTGCTCCTTTCAGTCCAAGCTGGTGTGTTTCTGCTAATATAATTTTCTTAGGAACTTTATGGATCTCTGTTCTCCATTAGAAATAAGTCACATCTACAAATCTTTTTTTGAGATAATACCTTCTCTAATTCTGGCACTTGTTGAGATGGCCAAGGGCTACACAGATTCCTAAGAGCCATCTAACTTAATGAGAAGTTCTGTGAGGTACAACTTTAACCTCTTATGATTGAACACTGATCTTTTTTAAATTTTATTAAGTTATTATATGTGTCCTTATCCTCCCATTACACCCCTCCCCCCTCCAATTCCTTCCTCTCATGGCCTCACACTCTGTTGTCTGTGTCCTTTGGTTAGGACTATATGCATGCATACAAGTCCTTTGGTTGATCTCTCCCTCTTACCTCTCTCCCCTCCCCTATCTTCCCTCTGAGGTTTGACGGTATGGTTGATCTTTCTCTGTCTCTGGATCTGTTTTTCTTCATCAGTTTATGTTGTTCATTATATTCTATAGATGAGTGAGACCATGTGATATTTATCTTTCTCTGACTGGCTTATTTAACTTAGCATAATGCTCTCCAGTTCCATCCATGCTGTTGCAAATAGGTACTTTTTGAAAGAATACAGAAGGAAGGCCAAGAGACATATGAAAACATGCTCAAAGTCACTAATAATCTGAGAGATGCAAATCAAAACGACAATGGGGTACCATCTCACACCTGTCAGAATGGCTATCATCAACAAATCAACAAAAGACAAGTGCTAGTGAGGATGCAGAGAAAAAGGAACCCTCTTACACTGCTGGTGGGAATGCAGACTGGTGCAGCCCACTGTGAAGAACAGTATGGCGTTTCCTCAAAAAACTAAAAATAGAACTCCCATTTGACCCAGTGATCCCACTTCTGGGAATATATCCCAAGAAACTAGAAACACCAATTATAAAGGATATCCCTATGTTCATAGCAGTACAATTCACCATAGCTAAGAAACAGCCTAAATGCCCATCAGTAGATGAGTGGACTAAAAAACTGTGGTACATCTACACAATGTAATACTACGCTGCGGTAATAAGAAGGAGTTCTGAACACTGATCTTTCGAAGATTTTAGCAAAGAGTTGTATAGCCATGTTGTTCATACTTTTTTTCGATATCATGCTTTCAGAGGCACTTTCTTGATTTTAGTATCATTTGTCATCTGATAATTTCCCAAATTATCATGTCCTAGTTTCTTTTTGTTTAGCTTTCAATTGATACCTCTCTTCTTACATTTGCTCTAAGCATCATGAAACAGGCCACATCTTAAATACTTTGCTTGGAAACCTCCCTAGAAATATAATCTAATTCATCTTTTACAAGTTCTGTTTTCCACAATACTGAACGACACAATTCAACTAAGCTTTGTTACTATGTAAGAAAGATCACCATGATTCTAGTTCCCATGAACACAAGCTTCAACTTTGTAGTGTAATGCCACCAGCTGCATCTATAATGTCTATATTTCCACCAAGAGTCTGTTCAAGGGAAACTAGAATTTTTTCTATAGTGTTTCTCAAAAGTCTTCCAGCCTTGGAGGTGTACGAGTGAGAGTGTGCACAGAGAGGGCTGCAGCGATTACTGAGGGACACTGAGATCCAGGCCCTTATAGGGCAGGGCTGACGGGAAGCCAATGCTGTCTGCTCAGCCCTGAGACCCTGCCCCATCCAAGCTAAACAGAAAGGCTTTTGCAATTTTGCAAGTCTTGTATCATAAGGCTTACTCCAGCACAGAAGTATTCCTGGTGCAGACACAGCTGTGGAGGTCAATTCCCCACAGTGATACCAATAACAATCAAGACTTAACTACAACAAGGCTGTACACACAGTCCACAAGGGGATGCACCAACAGAGTCCACCTCAGATAACTGGGGAGGTGGAGTTACTGGGCCATATAGGACACCTAACACACAAAGCTACTCTACCAACTCAGGGAAGCAGTGAAGATGCAGAGACAAAGGAACAGATCACAAATGAAAAAAATGAGGAAAACAAATGACTGGATATAGAGTTAAAAACCACGGTTATAAGGTTTTTCAAGAATTTCCTAGAAGATATGGATAAATTTAGCAAGACCCAAGAGGAAATGAAAAAGGACCAACTAGAAATTAAAAACACAGACTGAAATAAAAAATATTATACAGAGACCTAACAGCAGAGTAGAGGAAGGCAAGAATCAAGTCAAAGATTTGAAATACAAAGAAGCAGAAAACACTCAACTGGAAAAGCAAGAAGAAAAAAAGATCCAAAATTTGGAAGATAGTGTAAGGAGCCTCTGGGACAACGTCAAGCATACCAACATCAGAATTGTGGGAGTGCCAGAAGAAGAGAGAGAGCAAGATACTAAAAATCTATTTGAAGAAATAATGACAGAAAACTTCCCCCACCTGCTGAAAGAAATAGACTTACAAGTCCAGGAAGCACACAGAACCCCAAACAAAAGGAATCCAAAGAGGACCACACCAAGACACATCATAATTAAAATACCAAGAGCAAAAGACAAAGAGGGAATACAAAAAGCAGCAAGAGAAAAACAGTTAATTACCTACAAGGGAGCACTCATACGATTGTCAGCTGATTTCTCAACAGAAGCGATGCAGGCCAGCTGGGAGTGGCAAGAAATATTCAAAGTGATGAAAAGCAAGAACCTACAACCAAGATTACTTTACCCAGCAAAGCTATCATTCAGAATTGAAGGTCAGATGAAGAGCTTCACAGATAAGAAAAAGCTAAAGGAGTTCATCAACAACAAACCAGTATTATATGAAATGCTGAAAGGTACTCTTTAAGAGGAAGAAGAATAAAAAGGTAAAGATAAAAATTATGAACAACAAATACATATTTATCAACAAGTGAATCTAAAAATCAAGTGAATTAAAAATCTGATGAACAGAATAAACTGGTGAATATAATAGAATCAGGGGCATAGAAAGGGAGTGGAGTGACAACTCTCAGGGGGAAAGGGGTGAGGGTGGTGCAGGGAGAGACTGGACAAAAATCATACAGCTATGGATGAGGTCAATGTGGGGGAATGAAGGGGAGAGGTAAGAGCAGAGGGAGGGGTAGGAGCCGGGTGGAGGGGAGCAAGGGAGGGGAAAAAGAGAAACAATTGTAATAATATGAACAATAAAGATTTATTAAATTAAAAAAAATGTCTTCCAGCCTTTAGCCACTTCTTGATTCCAAAGCCAATCCTCCATTTAAAATAATTGTTATAGCAGTATCCCACTTCCAGATACCTAATCTATTTCTTCAGAGAGACCGTTTCCCTTGGTTCTTGTTCTTTTCTCAGTTCTTGTGTTTTTAACCACATATGGTGTTTACATTCTTATGGTGAATTCAGTGCTATCTTAATACATACAGAAACACTTTAACACAGTGCAGTAGTAGCCAACATCTAAAAGGTATATATCGCTTTGTTCTTATTTTACAGATAAAATATATTTACCTTAACACATATTTGGATGAAGGCATAACTTAACATAATGTCAATGACTAAAAATGCAAAGTTCATTTGTATCCTTCACAGTTTCCTCCAAAAGTCAGTACTTCATTCTTGAAATTAAGCTTCCATTAGCCTTTCACATTCCTTCCATCATTTTCCCCATGGTCACACCATCTGAGTTTATTTATGCCGACAAATCCTGGGTCTTATGGATACAAACTACATCCTAATAACACCTTATTTTGCATTTTAATGTGGCTTGGGAACACTGGAATTTTTCATGAGATACAAAGTATATGTTATGCTCATGTCTTAAAGTTAGAGAGAAAAAGGGATAATATTATTAGTTTATAGGCTTTTTTTCCTCTTAGTTTGACTTCAATTTTTCTTTCCTGATATAAAGAAATCAAAACATACAAAACTCTTTGAAAAGATTAATTCAACTTTTCACAATGTGACGAAGGAAAAATCATCTTTACTAAAACCCAAGCACTGAAAATGTCAGTCCAAAGAAAGAAAAATTCCAAGTTAGCAAAAAGAATGATTTATAGTATAGTTGCCATGGTAACTGCAGTGTTCCCTGTTGCAAACTGTATGTGGTGAGCAAAGTGCCTCTGTATTAGATTCTTTAGGATAAAAGACATATTCCATAAATTCAAAATTTTGAGAACTCAAAAATAACATTAATAAGTCTTGAAATGCTTTCAATGAGATTCCTTAAAAGTATAGCCAAACCTAAACCCATTAACATGAGCTTCTTTTCCTGATATGCCTGAGGGTACTTAATTGCTTCCTCTGCCAGGGCTGTCTCTGGGGCTCTATCTTCTGTGCTTTGTAGTCTGTATCTTGCTCCACTGTGGTGAGAGATACCACCGTAAGTGTTGTATGGACTGAGTTCTTCCATGAGTGACATGAATAGATGTTACATCATGGAATTCACCATAGAATTTTTCTTGTTCTACATTCTCCCCATCATGGCCTGGTTCTAATGTACTCTGGTTCTAAGTGTCCAAAACATGTTAGTGTCCAAAACTTGTTAGAGTCTTTCTTTGTTGACTGTACATTTTGGTAGGTTTTTGTATGTCAAAGATAAAGTCCATTTTCAATAAACATAACCTGTATTATTCTACTATGTATTTATTAAACACAAAACCTGTATGCCTGGACTATTTGCACATGATGCCTTAAAAGCATAAATCATATATTGCACATTATCACAGTTTTGAATTTGGGTTTGGAATATACCATAAAGTTGTACTAAATACTGTAATAATTTTCACATAATTAAGGTTTTGTCTTTGTGACAAATTTTAAAAATTCTGACATCTTATAATACCTTGTTGTTTAGCATTTTTGAAAAATTAGCCTTAGGATTAATTTTCATTCTTCTAAAAAGAGTTCACTGATTTTTATGATTCAGAAACTTTATTTTGAAAAAAAATTTGTGCTCATTCTTTTAATAAATTAGTGGGACACTTTAATATAAGCAACATTTTATATTAAATGCTTCTGATATTTACAATTTTTTCCTGAGGACACACTGCAAAGAATTCTAAAATGTGCTAGGAATTATGGTTTCAATCTATTTGTAGGGAAAGCACAGAATTTGACATAATGTAGAAAATAAATGAGCAAAAGAATGTTTTGATGATTGTATTTGTAAACATGGTATGTGTGTGAACAAATAATAGAACACTCTGTAGGAATGAACTTTAGACCTATTTGAGTAACAGATGGTATCTGACTTTTCCAACTGACTGCCTTGCTGTTATACTTCTATCTTCCGTAGTATCTCTTGAGTGATCTAATTGCTGACAGTAAACTTCATGTGGTTAAAAAAAAATACCCACTTTATGGATTTAGAGACTGAATTCTAGGGAGGTTCAGGGACTTGCTCAAAATTATGCTGTTTCAGTTTCAAAGCTGAGAATCAACTCAGATTTTCTAATTTCAAAAACCCAAGGTATTCATTCATTTGCACATCTTAGCACCAAATGCATGTAGATGGGAAGTATTTAACAAAATGAAAATTAATAGCAGTAGGATGAAAATCCCTGATAAACTTAGGTTGTATAGGGTCATATAAAATAAAGAACATCCAAATTATTAATTTCCACTAATTGCCAAATTTTTTCAGTCGCAGCTGCATAATGAGCAAAACTTAGAGAAATTTTCTTTAATCTTTCTTAATATTTTTTCCAATAATTAAAAATATGAATGTTTGTTACAGGTTTATATAAAAATATGTTGCCCTTAACCTTTGCCTGTTAAAGTATCTCCATTAAAGGAGATTCTATATTATTTAAATACTAGAGGCCTGGTGCACAAAATTTGTGCATGGGGGGTGGGGGGTATCTTTCAGCCCAGCCTGCTCCCTCTCCAATCTGGGACCCCTTGAGGGATGTCCGACTGCCTATTTAGAATCATGGACATCCCTCTCACAATCCAGGACTGCTGGCTCCCAACTGCTCACCTGTCTGCCTTCCTGATTGCCCCTAACCGCTTCTGCCTGCCAGCCTGATTACCCCCTAACCACTCCCCTGCTAGTCTGATTGATGCCTAACTCCTCCCTTGCCAGCCTATTTGTCCCTAACTGCCCTCCCCTGCAGGCCTGGCTCCCCCCCAACTGCCCTTCCCTGCAGGCCCGGTCACCCCCAATTTCCCTCCTCTGCCAGCAGGGGATGTCACCCCTAACTGCCCTCCCTTGCAGGCCTGATCACACACAACTGCCCTCCCTTGCAGGCCTGGTCCCACCCAACTGCCCTCCCCTGCTGGCCATCTTGTAGTGGCCATCTTGTGTCCACATGGGGGCAGGATCTTTTGACCACATGGGGGCAGTCATCTTGTGTGTTGGAGTGATGGTCAATCTGCATATTACTCTTTTATTAGATAGCATAGAGGCTTGGTACATGGGTTGGGGCCAGCTGGTTTGCCCTGAAGGGTGTCCCTGATCAGGGTAGGTGTTCCCTTGGGGCATGGGGTGGCCTGGGTGAGGGGCCTGTGGTAGTTTGCAGGCCAGCCATGCCCCCCCGTCTCCCCCCACTATCCCCCACCCCCTGCCCCTCCCACCCCCCCACTCCCCCTACCCCCCCACTCCCCCCACCCCTGGCTTCCCCAAAGGAGGCCCTGATATCTGGGATTTATTTATCTTCTACAATCGAAACTTTGTAGCCTGGAGTGGAGCCAAGCTTTCTGCCTACACAGCCATTGAAACTTTGTTGCTTTAAGTGGAGATTGGCTTCCTCCATCGCCAGGGGCAACCTAAGCCTTGCTCAGTGGCGGCAGCCATTGAAACTTTGTTGCCTTGCCAAAACCAGTTTGGCTCAGTGGATAGAGCATTGGCCTATGGACTGAAAGGTCCCAGGTTCCATACCTTGGTTTTGGGCACATCCCCAGTAGGGGGTGTGCAGGAGGCAGCTGATCAATGTTTCTCTCTCATCAATGTTTCTAATTCTCTATCCCTCTCCCTTCCTCTCTGTAAAAAAAATCAATAAAATATATATTTTTTAAAAAAAGGAAACTTTGTTGCCTTAAGCAGAGGCCTGAATGGCCAGGGTTTGCTGAAAGCTTGGCTTCCTCCATTGCCAGGGGCAACCCAAGCCTCCTTCCTGCTTCTGTGTGGCTGTAGCCATCTTGGTTGGGCTAATTTGCATACTTGATCTGATTGGCTGGTGGGTGTGGCTGGTGGGCATGGCTTGGAGGTCAATTTGCTTATTACTCTTTTATTAGATAGGATTATAGCACTACATGTTAGTACAATATTTTCCCCAAAGTAGGGATGCAACAAATACTTTGGATGACAAAACCAGGCCAGGAGCATTTCTTAAAAACCATAAACAAGTATACCAGTAGAGATTAGATTCACCAAAGGATTCGGTAAGATACATGTGGGAGAGCAAAAAAGTCTCTTGTAAATTCAAATTCCATTCTGAAGACTGGTGGTACCTTGGTTTGACGACTTTGTAAAAGCAGAGTAGATAATAATGATTCAGGAAGAAACTCCTTCTATGGTGACAGTTAAGCACCCTTACCCCCAGTATATAGGACTGTGAGATTAAGCCACTGATTTGGTTCTGGGCTGTTCATGGATTCCTCATGGGACCTGGACTGCATTGACCATTTTGAATATGCCTTCCCTGAGGGACAAGGGAGACATCAGGAAATGGGTCCACTAACTTGTATTGATTTCACTTATTGTGCTGTTGCTGGTTCATTACTAACCATACATGAAACAACTCTAAATGGAAACTAAGCCTTCATTTGGGCCAATCTTCCAGCCCAGACCAGATTCAGGGATCCGCCTTACACAGGCCAACAATCACCAATAGCGAAGGTCTGCAAAGATAAGGTGTAAGCAGAAAAGCAGATCAAATCTGCATTCCAATAATGGTCTCAAAATGAAACAAATTTCAGCATTTTGGAAACCAAAGACACCACTAAAAAGCAATGTGACATTTCTTTAAAATATCATTTTAATATGCAATTAAAGAGGGAGGGTTAACATTTTGACTGAAAAACTAAAAATATAAATTGGACACTGATAAAGCTTGACAATATAGTAAATTACTTCTGTAGGCAAGTCAACCAGAGGAAATGTAACAATATTCTAATCAAAGGAGCATTGCATAGTTCCTAGGTGGCCACTTGGAATGAGAAAATATTTATTTGGATGTGTAATCTGGGGAAATTATCATGTATCCATCTCTATATCTTTGGGTCAAATATTTTATCTCTCAAATCTTCATGCAGCTCTACTCCTTTATATTGAAAGAATAATATAATTCCTTATGTTGGTTCTACAGAAGGGTGTAGCCATTGAATTGCTTAACAAAACTAAAGTGACTGCCTTGCACTTCATTTTCTATAACACTGCTTAATTATAAGCACTTTTGACTACTACACTGGGAGATACTTGAAGCCATGAACCCATCCTGTATTATTTATCTCTCTACCTCCATCATAGAAGCAAGAACATTATGAATACCTAGCAAAAGTTCCCAGAGTTATACCAACTCTCATAGAAAGACCCACATTTCATTTAGGAAAAAAACACAATAGCAGCATTTAAACTCCCACTAGAGAAAAGAATGGTGAAGTGCAGGTGAGTTTCTCAACAGTTTCATAGGTATACTGGTGGCCTGGTGCACGAAATTCAGCCCAGCCTGCACCCTCTCCAATCTAGGACCCTTGGGGGATGTCTGAAAAACTGGCAATTGGACATACTTCTCACAATCTAGGACTGCTGACTCCTAACTGCTCGCCTGCCTGCCTACCTGCTTGATTGTTCCTAACCGCTTCCTGCCTGCCAGCCTGATTGACCCCTAACCACTCTTCTGCCAGTCTGATTGATGCCTAACTGCTCCCCTGCCGGCCTGATTGCCCACAACTGCCCTCCTCTGCTGCGACCTGCCTTTTCTGCATGAGGTGGAAAAGATGCCAGGACTGGCCTCCTCCATGCCACATGCAGCTGAGAGACCCCCAGGCCTCATTGTGCAGAATGGCCGCTGGGCCCCACCTCTGCTGTGCACATGGCCATCTTATGGGGTCCATCTTTGCGGTGGCCATCTTTGTGGCAGCCATCTTATGGAGGCCATCTTGTGATGATGTCACACATGAGGGCCACCTAGGCTTTTATTAATATAGATGTGGATAGAAAACAAAGGGCAAGGTTAAAGTGACATTATAATACATAGGGCACTTTATTCTTGGAGGAATGAAACCATATAACCTAGTCGGGACCATTGTCTTTGAGGATATAGGACAAAACTGCGTATTCTTACAATCCTCTGAAAGCATTAGAATCCTTGGGTATATTTCTTTAGCAACATATAGAAAAAGCATTTAAGTTTGGCACTGCTGCCAGGACATTTTAGCTTTATGCTGAGGAAGAGAAATAAGGGGTTGGACTAGGTGAAGCAAGAATAAGAGATTTTGAAGTTCACTAAGCAAATTCTGAAAATATCCTGAAGCAATAATAAAGTACTCATTTCATGTATAAAATTTGTAGTTATAATTTAGGATTGTCATTTTTATGCCTTATGAAATTGATTAACAAGAATGAAATACACTTTTTCTGACTTTTAACATAATAGTAACTAGTATATAAAGTTTTTAAGTTTCAGTATGGTAACAACTTTGCAGTTTTGTGTTGCTAAGTATTTTCTTATAGATATGCCATTATGAAAAAAATAGAACGAGATATAAAAGAACAAATCTTGCCTTTTGCCTTTGGGACTGGAAGGATCCTCCACTTTAGAAACTCACATTTACCACTTGAATTTGTGACACAGTTGTACATATTTCTGGGTTGAGATTCTGTATTAATTGCAATATATCCATTATAAATATACCTGGGGGACAATAGCTACAAAGTTCCTTGGAATTCACAGAGCCAGTGATATTGTTATATTAACATTCATGATCAAAAGCAGAATTTTTAGTTCTTAAACATCTTTCCTCCCGAATATGCCATGAGGACAATTTCCTTTTCAACTGCCTGTTTCTCCACTTAAAACTATGATCTGCTTCATCTTTTATTATGAGAAGATTCAAAGAGTCAACAAAAACAAAAAAGACATTTCAGGGGCAGGATCAAAATAACTCAGTTTTTACTACCTAATGGCGAACATTGACTTGCGATTTATGTAAAGTTTATAGCATCAAATGTAATTAAATGCCTCTTTTTAGTAGGTTCTACAACAAGGAGGGAATATAACAATAGTAGATCTATCAGGATTTGCAGTATGATCGGCCACTGGCATATTGCTTAGACTCACTCTAGAAGAAGTTATTCTATTCTCTAGACTACCTGAGACTTCATTACCCTTAGAAGATTTTGATGAAATACTTGCTACTATCCACTAATAAAATGTACAGGTGGATTCTGACAATTTCTATGAGCTTATTTTTAACATATTGAAAAATTATAGGTTCAGAGTCTCATTAATTAAAATACAACACTCAAGCTTTCTTTTTCTAAAGTGTTATAAAAATTATAAACATTCTATCAGCAAATTACCTAAGGCTGCCAAATTGAAATTGAATTTTTAAAATATGTCAGCATTTCCCTATTAGCCCATCAAGTTATAAATTCTTCTTTCTTCCTCCCTCCTCCCTCCCTCCTCCTCCTCCTCCTCCTCCTCCTCCTCCTCTTCTTCTTCTTTTTTGCTTTCTGCAATGGTAACTATCCTGCAATTTTTCAAGGGGGAACTACCCTATATATTGTCAACAAGTAACAGTCTAGGAAACCAAAATGATTTTTCAACTGGAGTAATACTTTTTAAATGGATGTTATCATAATTGAAATGTTACAATAGAGAATAAAATCCTGATGTTGTAGCATAAATTATATATTTGGAAAATTCATGTGTTGCCAGCAGACATGTCTTAAGCAAGTACCTCATTAAAGAAGGGTATTTTAATATACAGTTCCTACCACTGATTAGTATTTTAAGTATTCTTTATGTGCAAAGATGCTAACATTTTTCTTAACTATCTCTAAAGATCAACATGACTCCACAGATATCTTCAACCCATTTTGAGATTAAACAATGTGATTCTTACTATTTAATTTTTTAACTCATGGATTTGAATTGCTAGAAAATCGGTTGGGCTTTAGCTAACAGTATTGTCAGGACAGAAAAGAAGAAATGAGCATTGGTGCTGGTGTGAGACAACATGGATTCAAATCCAACTCTGCCCTTTTCATCCATAGGGCCTTAGACACATTAGTCTA
Source organism: Lasiurus cinereus (assembly GCA_011751065.1). NCBI lineage: Eukaryota > Metazoa > Chordata > Mammalia > Chiroptera > Vespertilionidae > Lasiurus > Lasiurus cinereus. The sequence goes on along the minus strand of JAAGEH010000393.1, from coordinate 8,990,430 downwards.
TGTAAGCCACACTTTCTTCACTTACTCAGTGATAATAATACTGCCCACCTTTATAGGGCAGCATTGAGTAGTAATGAGACACTGTACCCGGAGCAAAGTACTGGTATGCACACTCGATATAGGCTGGTGTTAGTACAGCTTTCCAAGGCACCCCAAAATAACAATCTGATCATGTTGAGACCTGGTTTAGAGTAAAAGTTTAGATCAGTAAAGCTTGGATCTTTTTTTTTTTTTTTTTAAAAAATATATTTTTTTATTTTAGAGAAAAAGAGAGAGAGAGAGAGAGAGAGAGAGAGAGAGAGAGAGAGAGAGAGAGAGAGAAATATCAATGATTACAGAGGATCATTGATAGGCTGCCTCCTGCACACCCTACACTGGGGATCAAGCAACCTGGGTGGGAACTGAACTGTGACCTCCTGGTTTGTTCAACCACTGAGCAACAAGGGCCGGGCAAGCTTGGATCTTTTAAAATAGGGTTTCTGGAATCTTAACTTTTCAAAAGAAATGGTTTTCAATTGCAACAACAATGCAATAGCCAAGGATCTTAGAACAACACAATCTTATTTTGTAATATGCAGTGTATCGTGGTAAACACAGAGCATTATCATAGAACTTTTTTTTTCAACCACAGTACACCTTTAAAATTATTCTATATTGGTTTCAGGTGTGCAGCACAGTGGCCAATCACAAAGGGTTCCTTCTGACACCTATCTGGCACACACAGTCATTGCAACTTTACTGATTATATTCCCTCGGCTGTACTTTACATATCCCCATGACAACTTTGTAACTACCAATTCCTTCACCTCTTTCACCAGTCCCCCAGACCTGCTCTGGCATCTACCACTCTCCTCTCTGTATCTAAATCTGTTTTAATAATGTTTATTTGGTTTTTATATTCCACACATACATGAAGTAATATGCATACCATATATTTTAATGGCATTTGATGGTACCCAGAAAAATCTCATACGTTTTTTCATGCAATTGTAGCAACAATTCTAGGAAGCAGGGCAAGCAAATAGTATCTCTAGTTGACCCCTGATAAAAGCAGGGGTGGGTTGATAGCAGCTGGTTACTTGAAAAAGCTCACAGAGCCAGTCAAGTAATGGAGCTGCAACTAGGCTCCGGTGCCTCTCAATCTAGTGCTGCCTCCCACTTTCTTCCACATGAACCCTTAATTCTTTACTTCTGGAAGAGTAGAAAAGTGCCATATGGCAAACCAGTATTTATCAGAAATTAAGCAGAAGCCTCCCTTGAGAACATGCCTGTGGTCATGTGTGATCAGTTTTGCAGCTCTGTCCATTTAAAACTCTAATATCAAAAGCCTTCTCTAAGGATTAGCATTGGGGGAGTTACAAAGGGAGTTCAAACAGACGCTGCATTCAACAAGTTTAAAATCTAACTGGAAAAAAATCATAAAGAGCAAATAACCTAAAAGTATAGTGTAGACTATAAAAAAAGGAGTACATTTTGCCTTGACTGGTGTTCTCAGTGGTTAGAGTATCAGCCTGCACAATGAAAGGTCAGGGGCACATACCTAGGTCCTAGTTGGGGCGCATGCGGGATAATGCGCAACCAACAGATAATGTCTCTCTCACCTTGCTGTTTCTCTCTATCTCCCTCCCTCCTTCCCTCTCTTCTGCTTTCTCTAATCAATGGAAAAAAATATTCTTGGGTGAAGATTAACCAGAACAAACAAAAACAACCCACAAAACAAACAAACAAAAAAGGACCAGCCAACACACCGTATTTTTTATTTGTGTTTTTTCTACCTTAATTCCTTATTGCTGAACAACCATGAGCTCCCAAATTCACCAGAATTATTCCACCCCGGTTGCCTGGCCCACCTGCATCTGTGGGTCTCCACACCTACCTCTCTCTGGGCTTCTATTTCGACCAGGTCAAAATACAAGCCCAGATGTGGCTCTTGAGGGCCTGGGCCTCTTCCGTGAGTTGGTGGAGAAGAAGCTGGGGGATGCTAAGCATCTCTTAAAGTTACAAAGCAAGTGCAGTGGCCATATATTCTTCCAGAACGTAATGAAGCCTCCCAAGATGAGTCAGGACCCTACGGAGGCCACCCTGGCCTTGGAGAGGAACCTGAGCCAGGCCCTTTTGGAGCTGCTTGCCTTGGATTCTACCCACGCAGACTCTCATCTACGTGACTTCCAGGAGAATCACTTCCTGGATGAGGAGGTGAAACTCATCAAGATGGGCCACACCTAAGTAACATCCACAGGCTGGCTGTCCCCCAGGCTGGGCTGGGCGAGAGTATCTCTTTGAAGGGATCACCCTCAAGAATGACTAGGAGTCTTTGGAGCCCAGAGGCCTTTGAGGGGCCCCTCTGCATTCCCCTGGTGTCTGGCTTTTGCCTGAGCCTCTCCCTGAAAGTACTAGCCATTCTTTTAACCACTCTGAAGCCCTTTCCCATATATCGGACCAATGAAACAATAAAACTTTTTGCAGAAAAAAAAAAGTAAAGTGAATTCCCAAGAAAGGGTTAATGGTGATTAGGAAAAAGCAGCTATCTCAAAAAGTGGTAGAACTAAAAAAATAAAAATAATTTTATTCCAATAAAACAGCTGTCCTATTATCTAGAATTTCTGAGTTAACTGATAAGAAAAAACTGTAGTTGGAACCTAGAATTCACACCATCCCTTCCTACAATTTAAAAACAGTTATGTTTATAATTTTTATTGAATTTTATTCATCATATAAATCAAATGCAAATAATATACCAGTAGGTCTTAATGTCTGAAAAAATTTTTCAAAAGTAAATATTTTTGCATATTATAAATATTCATAACTGTATTATAAGGTTTATTCTGTACAGATTTTTTTGCAAAGTGGAACAGCAACTGTTTTTAAAGAAACTTTCTTGCCTGCTTATAAATAATATCCTTGTCAAAGCGGCTTCTGGAGGGGATGTCTTAAACTATGCTTCCACAGAGCACTACAACATTTAAAATTGTAAAATATTACTGTGACTATACATACCTTCTCACTTAATCCAACATTTTACACTCAGTAGCACAAGGGAATAGTATTTTCTTCTCATACCAGGTACACAATCGTGAAATGATTTGTTTTCCATGATGCACATTTTAAGAAGTACTCATATGATGTTATTGTGTTTCAGGCTCTACATCTGTTGAAACAGTGTACCTAATATCTTTAATATAGCAAAGCCATTTCCCCTATCTGAAGGATTTTGAATACCTAATGGAAACATGTTAAAACATGTTTCAAATATAAAGTATGATTTTTTAAAAATGCATAGAGCAATGTATTTGAATATATTCAATGTTAGTAAACACCTATTAAATATAGAATTTTAAAAATTCTACCATATTCCACTTTATCATTCTTAGGCTGACTAGAAATTTATAATTTCCCTTCTTGTGCTGCTTACTTTCTGATTAAAACAGGACATCAAGACACACTGCTCCCTGCACTATTTCAACTATATCTTATACTCTGGTTTATAAACCTTCCAAGTTATCTACCAACTGAAGAGTAATTTATAAACATGAAACAACTGAAAATTTCATCAGAATAATTATAATAATAATTACTTTTTTAAAATGGAAGAGACTAGGAGGTGATTTTTGGGCTTGAAATATATTTGTGGGTAGTCAGTCATGGAGGTAGGACTTAAAAGCAGTCATTCACGCTGGATCACCAAAGCAATGATCATATACAACTGTTTGGGAATGTGTGCATTGGCAGGAACTTAAATGAACACTTATTATGTGATTTGACCCAATGTGAAAAGTGAATGGTCAGGAATCTTTATCACTGAGATGAATTTATTTTCACACATTATCAAATAAGCTTAATATTTCAGGGACTAATTGCTAATTCATGTCCTTCAGTATAGTATTCTCAAGTGAAGGACGTGGTCCTACCCAGCAAACATCAATGGTATCATCTGAAGCCTTGGGATCCCAGGAAATCAGGGCAGCAAACACCATGAGAAAGCCAACTTTCCTTCCTCTCCACCCAGATTTTGGACCAAGACCTATGAAATCTTCTGACAAGAACATCAATATCTAGGTGAGGAGGGCTTTTCAGTACCAATGACTCTGAACTGATTTGTAAACCACCTTTGGAAAACAAGGATCCATTACTTTGGAAAACTGAGTAGAAATTACTGTTTTTTTGTAATACCATTACAAGTAGAACTAATAGCTGGCAGTGAACACCTCTGTAGAAATAAACTAAACATATATATCTGTTCACATATACAAAATTATCTCTGCTGTGCTTTCTGGTCAGAGGTGATCAAACCATCAACTAGAGTAAGTCATGTTTTAGCTGGTTGTGCAGCATATGGGTTGAAACTAGAATTTGAAAAGGACTCTCTTTGTTCAGAAGAAAGAAAAGGTTAAGAGTACCCTGTGACAGGGACCGAAGTTCCTCCTTAAAAGGTGTCTAGAATTGAGGGCTGACCAACAACCCCCTATTTTTAAGGCCTTGCCATTACTGTAGGGCTGGACGGTAGAGTGGCTGTTTCACCGGCACATGGGAGTCACAGATGTTATTGAAATGCCTCATTAGACATTTGGCAGTACAATATTGCTTTCAGAAAGTACAATTTCTACTTTCTGGTTCTCCATATATTTCTTCTCTTTGGCTCTGAGGGGGAAAAAATCTCCTTTATGCTTTAGGAGCTGTGGAAATCTACAGTTTTCTAAACTCTAGATGGGAGTTCAGGGAGATTACCATCGATAAAATATGCAGATAATTTAGGTTTAATGGCTGCCGTGTCATTCCAGGTTTTCATTTTTCTGTTCTTAAAAGAGTGTTCTCGGAAAAACATATTATTTTATAAATATAATTGAAGTGCTTCTTTCTGTACTGTAAAAGCAGTACAGCTTAATCATAGACATTTTGAAAAGCACAGGAAATGATAAAAATGAAAATGAAAATCGATATTTCTATCACCTGGCAATAACTACTTTTGACATTTAGGTATTGGTTGCATTTCCATAATTTCCATAGAATCCAGACAGAGTGAAATCTGGATGGCCCGAAGGAGACTTTCTCAGACTGAAGCGCTCTAGGAGGGCACACACATGGGAGTCTGTGCAGTGGTATCTGCTGGGTCCCGGGTCCGCCTCACGTTGAGATCTGTGGCTTCTACTTTGATATCTCTTACTATTTTCTTTCCTAGATTCACTGAACCAGACTGTTTGGTTCCCCATAGACCTGGTTTCTGGCTTGTGTAAGCAAGGATGAGAATGTGGGCATGATCATATTTAATAAGCAGATATATGTGTGGCGTTGGCCAGTACTCTGGATGAGTAGGGATGGGCCTAAATATTTCAGACTCAAAGTATTGATGAATGTACCACAGATAACAAATGTGGGGAATATGGGCTAGAAAACTCGGAATAGGGAGGAGCTAATAAAAAAATACATAAGTGGAAACCTTGAGTGCTCGCAAAGGATCAGCAGGTCATAATTCAGGGTGTGAGGAAGTGACTAATGAATGTTAAAAAAAGATTTCAGTGTCTCCTAGTGATGATGTCAAAATTTAATATTCTAAAGTCTAGGGTAAATTACTTTGTCTGGAAGAGGAGATTCTGTATTTCTGGTGATTGACAAATGCCATTTCTATTCACTGCTACTAGCTTATGGGGATGGAATGTTCCATACACATTGTCTTGAGACATAAATTTTGTGTGTCTTCTCAGAAATCCTTAACTGCTCCCATTTTTATTCTCTTTCTTGGTTTTCACCTCCATTTTCAGACCTGGACACTGAGCCAGAAGTTCAGGGGTTGCATCTTCCAGGGGTATGAACCTCAATCAGCAGAGAGCAGGACCCACGTGTGAATCTTTGCTGCAGCCTGTCTGAGAAGGAGCACGCATGCCTCGCAAACCCACCTACTGACAGAGCTGCCCTGTCCTTTCCAGATTCAACTGGACATTACAGATGGCATTGCATCTCATTGCCTTGCAACTTCCCTTATCTGACTTCCCCTTTCTCCTTACTCATACTCACCTAGGCCTGCACTTCTGTGCTGGAGACACCCTTATGAGACAACACTTGTAAAAGCCTCTGTGCTCAGCTTGGATGGGGTGGAGTCTCAGGGTGGAGCAGACACCATTTGTTTCCTGTCAGCCCTGCCCTAATAGGTGCCTGTGTCTCAGTGTCCTGTGATAATTGCTGCAAGCACATCTGAGAGAAAGCCGCCCTTGAGTTCCACCCATTGCCAGACAGTCCAGTTTCTTCCCAATGAGTCTGGGTCCCCAGAATCTCACCGGGAACTGGAGTTCAGTGCAGTCAGGAGCTTCTGTCTCCCTCTCACTTGAGAAAGCCAGCCGTGTACTCAGTTGCCCACCCACTCTGAGCGTGTGCCTCGGTACCTCGGCCTTCTGCAGTTCCTCTGAATATTAATGTGCTTTTCTTTTTCCTTCTAGTTGTAGAATTACCACATCATCCTGGTAATCATTCTGGATGATGTCCATTTTGTCTTTTAGTTGTAGTTTTGAAATTGTTGTGCAAAGCAGCAGTTTAGGTGTTTACCTATGCCGCTATCTTGGTTTCTCCTCCAGAAACTTTCTTTTACAGTGGTTCTTAATGTGTAGGCCTTGTACCAGTAGCATCAGCATCACCCAACAACTTATTAAATATGAAAATTGCTGAGTCCTGTGATTGTTTACTAATAAAACCATTTTTTTTCTGGGTGAATTTGTGAGCATATTTCTGGAAGAGACTAGCATTTAAATCAGGAAACTGAGTAAAGCAGATTCACCCTCACCAACATGGGCAGACATCAGTCAGTTTGCTGAGGACCCTCATGGAACAAAAGATGGAAGAAGGGTGCATTCTTTCTTCTAGAGCTGGGGCGTCCATCTTCTCCTGCCTCTGTATCTTCTCCTAACATGCACATTGGAGTTCCTCGTTTTTAGCCTTTCAGACTCTGGCTAAATTATACCACTGGCTTTCCTGGATTTCCATCTTTCAGAGAACAGATCATGGAACTCCCAGCCTCCATAACCATGTGAGCCAATTCCTATAATAAATATCCTCATCTCTATCTATCTCTATCTATCTGTTTGTCTGTCTATCTATCATCTATCATCTATATATCTATACATCATCCACATCTATACTCTCAGTTCTATTTCTTCAGCGAACCCTGACTAATAGAGGCCCCATTCCAGGTGCATTGCCTCAGAAACTCTGTAGACTGCATTTTAACAAGTCCTCTAGGTTATTATGATGTATGTGAAAGTATAAGAACTACTTCTCTCCTAGATATCTTCCTGTCTCTAAAGATAGTTTTGATGGAAGTATTAAGATATTTAAGAATCCAGAGAAACACTGAATACAGATGTTCTCCATAAGGATATTTGAAAATCTAAGGTATAGACCAGCATTTTTAGAACTGGGCATGAAATATATGTATATGTATATGTATATGTATATGTATATGTATATGTGTGTTAGTGTATGTGTGTTAGTGTATGTGTGTGTATATATATGTATGTAACACACACACACATATAAAACCATGGGAGAGATACTTAAAAATATGTAAGTATTACCCTCACCCAGACCTAATGAATCAGTGTCTGAGTGGGGCTGATTGCCTCTTAAAAGGCACGCCAGATAGTTCTGAGGCATTAATTATGATAGCTTCTGTTAACATCACTTATTTCTGGGTAATAGGGCAAAGAATAAAATTTATTTTCTATGTACTTTATGACATTTTTCAGTTGGATGCAATAATAATAGACTAGTTTTATAATAGAAAAATAGCAACAAAGCAATTATTTTAAAAGGATAATGCAGACAGAATAGCATCAACGCATCTTGGAGATAATGAATTTCCCTTACATTACTTGTATCTGAGTGAAGAGCTTAGACCCTGGAGTAGTACTGCCTGGGTTCAAAATCCTAGAGGCTTAATTGTTGTGTAACTTTCCTCCTAAAAGCATCCGTTTCCTCAATAATGTCTATTTCATAGGGTTGTCATGAGAATCAAATGAAAGTACTTAGTACAGTGCTTAGCACATAATGAGAATTCAAAACATCTGCCATTAGTAAGATAAACCTACTATAGTTTCTCTATTCTTAGCTCTATTTTCTATGTCATGTATTAATTAAGCATTTGTTTTAATTTCAATGCTTAAAAAATTGGCTATGACTCAAAGCGGAAGCCTTCTGTCTCTCTTCCTGGATAACAACTCCTCTGCTTCACTGGGGACCTCCACTCCTCTCACCCGACTCCCGTCCTTGCCATGACCGGACTCTCCCTCCTCTGGACAGAAAGATACAACTTAGCTCTTTTTCCATCCAGTGCTCATGCCTTTATGTTTCCCCCTTTGCCCTTTCAGATTTATGTCTGTTACCTTCACCAAATTTATTTGACCCCCAGAAGGTTGCAACTGTCAGTTATCTCTGTGCATTTCAGAAATGTTCGCTAAATTCTCTGAGGTTGAAAGTTCAGTGTCACCAGCTACTTTTTTCATCTTGGACATAATTAATGCTTTGGGTTTCTGAAGCTCTGTCAAAATAGAACACTTCTGAGTTTGAGATTAAGAATTGATTTTAAAAAAAAATTATTCCTGGGTTTGTACATCCAGGGCAGGTCCTGAAGCTGTGCCTGGTGCAGCCCTGCTGGGTCCTCCTGCAGCTAATGTTTGTAGGCCTGGCAGCAGCCCAGCCACACTTCTTTTTTTCACAGACAGATTTGTATATGCCAAAGGCTGAGCACCTGATTGGGATTTTTTCTCCCAGATTTAATCAGAGAACCGAAAGCATTGAGAAAGGAGTTCAGGAGAAAAATCCATCAACTTTCTACTTTCTGAAGCACTTTTAAATACATATATTGATTTCAGAGAGGGAGAGTTAGAGATAGAAACATCAATGACAAGAGAGAATCATTGATTGGCTGCCGCCTGCCCACCCCACATTGGGGATTGAGCCCACAACCTGGGCATGTGCTCTGAGCAGAATCAGACTGCAACCTCCTGGTTCAAAGGTCAACACTCAACCACTGAGCCATGCTGACTGGGCGCTGGATTATTTATATTGAAAACAAACTTTAAGGCAGTGATTTTCAAATTTTAACATGCATAAGAATCCCCTGGAGGAATACTACAGGTGGAATATTGTGTCCACCCCCCATTCCTCTTTTTAAATAGTAGCCCCTAAGGTAATAGCATTAGGAGGAGGGGTCTTTGGGAGGTGATTAGGTCATGAGGGGAGGGTCCCATGAATGGAAGTAGTACGCTTACAAAAGAGACTTCACAGAGCTCCTGGGACCCCAGACACCAAATCTAGCACTGAACTTGGACTTTCCAGCCTCCAGACTTGTGAGAAATAATTTTCTGTTTTTTATAAGTCACCCAGTTTATGGTATTTTTTGTTATAGCAGCAGAAATGGACTCAGATAAAAGCTTAATAAAAACTTGCTGAGTCCCACCTCAGAATTACTGATTTGGTAGGCCTGAAAAATGCCATTTCTAACAAGTTCCCAGGTGAAGTGATGCTGCTAATGCAGGAACCTCACGCTGCGAACTACTCTTCAAAGAATCTACACTAATAAAAGAGAAACATGTAAATTAACCATCACTCCCCTACACCAAGCCATGCCCACTAGCCAATCAGAGCAAGTATGCAAGTTAACCCATCAAAGATGGTAGGTAAATTTGTATATGCAGGCAGGGTGGGCAGTGCCATGGCCCGCCCCTGGGGGTCCAGATCCATTGGCAGAGGGAGGCCTGGCAGGCAGCACCAGACACCAGTGGCAAGGTACCAGTCCATCGGGGACCTGGAAGGTGGGGTGGGCAGCGCCAGATGCCACCCACAGGGTCTGCGTCCATCGTAGGCCCCGGAGGGAGAGCAGCCTGCCTGGCCACTCCCGTGGGCCTCTAGGAACAATCCCTGCCCAGGGGAGGAGGAGCTGGGCCTGCTTAGCCACTCCCATGGGGCCCTCTGAACATCGCTGCCCAGAAGAGGGGAGGCCAGCCTACCTAGCCACTTCTGTGGGGCCCTGGGAACATTGCAGGCATGGGGTTGCTGAGACCCAGACAGGGCCTCTGGCCACAGATTCACAGCTTTGCAGAGACGGACTCTATCAGGCCATCCAGTGCCCATGTGGCTGGGCCACAGGATGCTCATTCAAGATGTGACACAGAGAGGAAGTGTAGGAGGAAATCCAAAGAATGGGATGTTGCGGTTCAAGACCCACTTCCTTTGGGCTTTGTCCTTCTTGGTCTTGGTTCTTTTCTTTCGGGTCTGGAGCCCAAGCACTGCAGGAGAGAAGGATGGATGAAGGCCGAATGTGGAAGAAGAGGCATGAGGCCAGACTGTGGGGCTGCCTGAGGGGTGGTTCCAGGGCGAGTGCCACAGCTTTGGCAAAGCGGCTGGCCAGGAGGTGGGTGTTCCAAGTGGTGCCGAGCAGCGCCTCACCATCCCTCTATGAGGACATCCCACACAGGTGCTGCCTTTGCCTGTAGGCTCTGGGCAACATCTGCAAATGCTACTGCAGCCTCTACCATTCTGGGCAAAGAACTGACCCTGTGCCCCTCTGTGTACCAGGCTTGCTAGGAGTGTGCTGTCACCAATGCCATAGTTCAAAGGCAAAAACGTGGCGAGGTGGGTGCACCAGAGGGGGCTCTGGCTGGGGCAGAGGACCAGTGGGTAGGGATCTGCCTCGCTTGCAGAGAGGTTCTGCAGTGGCCCCAAGTGGGCAGGGATAAAAAGGCATGAAAGGACACCGGGCAGAGGGGCAAGGAACCGCAGCCCTAAGACAGAGGTTGAGGGGCAATGCCACTTCAGTGGAGGGGTGCCACACTGTAGGGTACTGGACTGACTGACATGATTCAGAGAAGCTCCCAGTGCTAACTGACGTGTCCCAATGCCTTCACTGAGCTTTGATGGTCAATTGAGATACTATGAAAGGAAAACGAGGGAAGAAGTGAGAAAGAAAAGGAAAGGCAAACAACACAAAAGAAAGACTGGAAGGAATCTGTAAACCCATTGTCACTTAAATAGGGGATATAGTCAAGAGTATTGTAATGATGGTATGATGCCAGGTGTGTACTGGAAATATCAGGGAACACTTTGTAAAGTATATGATTGTCTAACTACTATCCTGTAACTAATATAAAACCTGAAACCAATACAAAATAATATTGAATATAAAGAAATGAAAATTAGAGTGAAATTTTTATAAATTTCAAACTTTACATAAAGAATGTAAAGGAAGGAAGGGGAGAATAAAAATAGTGTTTTTCATTTTATCACTTTATTCTCTTTTCAGTACATGAAAAAGACAGTTGTCTTTATATGGTGCTTTTATACTTTTCTAAGTCATTATCTTATTTTAATTTCAGGACAACTTAAAGACATTATTCCCTCCACTATTTAAAGAAAGGAAATCTTGGCGTCTGGTCCCAATGATTCAATTGTCAAGTCCTTATTGTAAAGCAGTATTAGTAAAATTTTCTGTGAAGGGTCATATCAAGCCTTCGGGGTGATCAGGCCAGCAGATGAGCAGTTAAATGTCAATCAGTCCACAAGGGAGAAGTTAGGGGGCAATCAGGCAGGCAGGCAAGTGGTTAGGAGCCAGGGGTCCCGGACTGTGAGAGGGATATCCAACTGGGATTGGGCCTAAACAAACCTGCAGTAGGACATCCCCCGAGGGGTCTTAGATTGGAAAGGGTGCAGGCTGCTCTGAGGGGCACCCTCCCCAGTGCATGAATTTCATGCAATGAGCCTCTAGTTTATTCATAAGAATCTTGAGTACTTATCTCCCTACAAGAGGCGGGAAGTTAGTATTTAGCTATGCTAGGAGCCCTCCACTCATGCTTGCCTCTGTTTTTCCTGCTCTCTCTCTCTTTTCTTTCTTCTGCTTATTGAACATTACCCAGATTTGCCAATTAAATTCTAATCTGAGAAAGTTATTACTCCCATACTCAGTAAATTTCAGAGGGCTTCATCAAAGAAGAATAAAATAAAAATTTAAGCCTTGCCTTAGAAAGTTTGAATACCAGTTAACCATTGATTATAATTTTAACAACAAAATAAAAAAATTCAGCTCTACTGATAACAACCTCTGTATTTTATTTATTTTACATCTCACTTACCTTTCCATAGTCAATATCTGTGGTTCATTTTCACTTTAGGCTTTTGCACTTATAGCTCTTCCTGCCCTAACTGGCACTCTATTCCTTGTCTATTCCAGCCCATACTTCTTTCAAAACATAGCTTCCTAAGATTCAAGGCCTCCAAAATGCCTTTCTTGTGAAATATTGACTTACACAAATCATTCACTTTACTTCCAGGGAGTAAAAACAGTTGGATAATTCATTTTCTAGTATTATCTAGTATCTTCTGGCCAATTTGTCTGATTTTTAATTTTGCTATCTTCCTCTTATCATGGCACTCTTCTCCTAAAATCAGGAAATTACAGGGAATCAAAACAAAGTAGCAACAGTATCTCCTTTCATTGCCTGACTTTCTCCACAAATGATGCATTCGATAGAGGCCAGGCCACCTCTGCATGGCAGACCAAGGGGAAACTGACCTGGCTCTCCTGCCTCCAAGTTTAGAAGTCCACACTCCCGTTACCAGCAGACATATTGCCCCACATTATCTTAGCTTTAGCGGCTCCAGATCCTATGTGCATTGTGCTCATTCTTCCCTTCCACGTAGAACAGACACAATTCCCATGCTTAAGAAGGTAGCACAACCATAAGAGTGGTTGCTTTTGTTCCGAGGATATATATGCAGCTAGTGTAAAACAGTACCTGGTCTGTTTGCTAACACAATATTATAAAAGTTAAACATAATTAGAAAAAAAACAACCTGATGACTGGGCCTTAGGACAAACCTCAACCACAAATTATCACCTCACACTCGTAATTACCACAATAATTTGAGAGTGGAATAGATGCCAAATGACTCAGGCCAGCCAAGTTAGATTTCCCTGCTGTGCACAAGAACGTTTCAGGTGCACCTTAACACGAAATTACTATGACTATCAAAAGCTCAGCAAGGTCCCCATGAACATGGCAACCTCCAATAAACTCGGGGACTCACAGGCTTTCTGGAGCAAAATATAGTCAGCATTTATTTTAGGAAATGATTTATTCAACTAGATCAGTGGTGTTCACATTTTTGTTATCTTTAATGACTTTTTTTTTTAAACTTTGATGTTCAACATGCATACCCAAAAGCTTTGGCAGAAGCTGAGTCAACAAGCACTGTCTGATTTCTGTCCTCTGTCCCACTCAGCCAAGTACCTCTATGAGGATCTCCAAGCACCTCTTGCAGAGCTCTACCACCCTCAGAGCAGAGGTGGAAAAGCAATAATGAGACCTTACTGATTGATAGCAAGAGCAATCACTGAATATTAAGGCACTAGGACACAATTCCAAATTTTTTTCTACTCATTCATTTGAAAGTTAGATTTATTTATGGGGAAGGAGGCACACAATTTTTTAAAAAATTAATTAGTTAATTTGTAAAAATATATCGTTTATTGTTTCCAGAAAGAGGAAGAGAGAGGGAGAAAGAGATAGTAACATGAGAGAGAATCATTGATAGGTTGCCTTCTGTACTTCCCCTACTGGGAATGCAGCCCAAAACCAAGGCATATGGCTAAAGCCGGTTTGGCTCAGTGGATAGAGCGTTAGCTTGCAGACTGAAAGGTCCCAGGTTCAATTCTGGTCAAGGGCACGAATCTTGGTTGCGGGCACATCCCCAGTGGGAGGCATGCAGGAGGCAGCTGATTGATGTCTCTCTCTCATTGATATTTCTAACTCTCTATCCCTCTCCCTTCCTCTCTGTAAAAAATCAATAAAATATATTTAAAACAAAACAAACAAAAAAACGGAGGCATATGTCCTGACTAGGGGATTGAACCATGATCTTCTGGTTCATGGGTTGACTCTCAACCACTGAGCCACATCAGCCAAGTGAGGCAGTCTTTATAAACCAGCCTGAGAACAGATTTATACTAATTCTAAACATTTCAACATGGCTCTTTGAAGGCTATTCTCTCCAGAATAGGTAGTGTGAATGAAAAAAATATATATATAAAAATAAGTGAAAGTCCCATTAACCTTAAAAATTACTATTAAAGCTTCTCTGAGCACAAAATGAATATTGTGGCATAATCAAGAGACTCAGAGTCGGAAAGATATGAGATGGAATTCTAGTTCTGTTATGTACTATGAGGCCTTGGCAAGTTTCTTAACCTTTCTGAATATCTGTTTCTGATTTTTTAAAAAATATATTTTATTGATTTTTTACAGAGAGGAAGGGAGAGAGATAGAAAGTCAGAAACATCGATGAGAGAGAGACATCGATCAGCCGCCTCCTGCACACCCCACAGTGGAGATGTGCCCACAAGCAAGGTACATGCCCCCAACCAGAATCAAACCTGGGACCTTTCAGTCTGCAAGCCGACGCTCTATCCACTGAGCCAAACCGGTCTCGGCTGTTTCTGATTTTTTTAAAAAATGTTTTAATGCTAATAATAGTGCATTTCAGAGTGAATGTGACGTTCAGCTATTGACTAGTCAACTTCCTGTTTTGTGTCTCTTGAGTGATTAGCTAGGATTAGAACTTTTTCCCCTTGCAACTAGCTAGACACAGATGTGAACATTTCCTGTTCATCTGACTGAGATTTCCCCTGATTGCAAAATCCCAAATGTAAATTCTCCACCTGTAACTTGTCTACTCCTTCCTATAAAAAACTAAGGCAAAACCACTCTGTAGAGACACACTCTGATCTTTAGATATAGAGTACTCTTCCTACAGCAATAACGTGAATAAAATAATATCTTTATTAGTATCTTCTGGCCAATTTGATTTTTAATTTTGCTATTTTCCTCTTATCATGCACTCTTCTCCTAAAATCAGTATCATAGAGGTACTTGGCTGAGTGGGACAGAGTACAGAAATCAGACAGTGACTTGTTGACTCAGCTTCTGCCAAAGCTTTTGGGTATGCATGTTGAACATCAAAATTTAAAAAAAAAGTCATTAAAGATAACAAAACTGTGAACACCACTGATCTAGTTGAATAAATCATTTCCTAAATAATATTAGTTTTTGTCTTTGATATCATATATGTACAAATGCCTGGCACACAATTGGTCTTCAGTAATTGGAAGTTTTTAATGGTGCTCTGGGGCAACGTGTGTCCCTCAGCCCAGCCAGCACTCTCTCCAATCTGGGACCCTTCTAGGGATGTCCGACTGCCCATTTAGGCCCAATCCTACCTGGATTGGGCTGGAAGTCAACATCCCTTTCACAATCCAAGACTGCTGGCTCCCAGCTGCTCGCCAGCCTGCCTTCCTGATTGCCCCTACCCACTTCTGCCTGCCAGCCTGATCACCCCCTAACCACTCCCCTACCAGCCTGATTGATGCCTAACTGCTCCCCTGCCAGCCTGTTTGCCCCTAACTGCCCTCCATTGCAGGCCTGGTTCCCCCCAACTGCTCTCCCCTGCAGGCCTAGTACCCCCAATTGCTCTCCCTTGCAGGCTTGGGTCCCCCCCAACTGCCCTTCCCTGCAGACCTGGTTGCCCCCAACTCCTCTCCTCTGCCAGAATGATCACCCCCAACTGCCCTCTCCTGCTAGCCATCTTGTGGCAGCCATCTTGTGTCCACATGGAGGCAGCCATCTTTGACCACATGGGGGAAGCCATCTTGTGTGTTGAAGTGATGGTCAATTTGCATATTACTATTTTATTAGATAGGATGGAGGGCATGGGGATAAGTAGAAGGCATCACTTGCATTGGCATCTGCTTAATTGAATAATTCCACACATTTATGACTTTAAATTCTTAATTTTGTTAAATTTTTCTGATTCCCATGATAATAAGCTAATTTTGGCAGGTCATTACCCAATACAAGGTGGGGGAAAAGTGTGTTTACAGTTAAGAGTACCACAAATGCAGAGTTTAGTCTTGTATTATTATTTATTAATTATTGTATTATTTCTCATACAACCAACTATAATCCTACTTTTGCCACACCCTGTATGAATGAATTCAAAAACTATTTTAATGTGAACTTTATAGTCATTTAATCATAAAAACTATAAATAGAGTTGAGTTATAAGTCTTTCAGACTTATTTGAGATGGCTTCATTCCTATATAGCCTTCTCTAATTTATGCAGTCAGAAATAATCTCTAGTCTGTGTTTCAGCTTGCATTTTCCTGTACCTTTTCTAATACTATCTTTCACATTAAGCTCTACATTAGTCTGAATAGTGTTCATGTCTGATCCCGCCTCCTAGGTTTTATGTTGCTTGAGACAAGGTACTATGTCTCACTTTCTGTGGCACAATGTCTTAGGCAAAGGAGGTATTCAATTAGGGTTTGCTGAATTGAGTCTGTATATTCTTTGATGCCTTGGATCATGCTAAGCAAGCAATTCTCTTAATACAAAATATGCTGAAATAAAATGAAAAAAATTATCATGGTTCTGAGTACTTCTTCATAAAATGTCAAAATCCAAGAGAAGATGAAGTAATCAAGCCAGGATAATAGAGAATGGAGTAAAAAAAATAGAAGGGAGGTGAAAAGATAATGCTGCATTGAAAACTCTAATAAGGTAAAATTACACAGGAAACAAATGAATCCTGAATAACTTTTAAATAGAGAAGATATTCTAACTCTGCATATCTATGATACACAAAGGTTTACATAAGGCAGACTATAGTCAAGGTGTTTAGAAATTTCACCTATACTGACAAGTTAGGAAAATGGTAAGGTTGGGATACAAAATGTTCCTTTCAATAGTAGATCACCAGGGGAATGCTAATAAATGTTAGCAACCTGCTTTGAGGGAGAAGGAGCTCTGGCAATTTCTCTGGCGGAAATCTTCCCACCATGGCTGATATTAAGCTATCAGCATGGTACTTAATGCAAGTTTGGGGAGGGATGCACACAACTGGCTCTCCCAAGCCAGTGAGACTTGATACTATGCCAGCTCCCTTTCTCCTCACCTGCCTGCCTTCCTTCCAATGACAGGGGAAAGGGCAGCAGCAGAACCGGGCCCCAACAGGAGTATTGCTCCTCTGTTTCACCTCTGGGATTATGTTTTGGAGGCAATGGATCACCCCTAATTTATACCCTCCATCTCCTTTTCACTGTAACCGGAAAAGTCAGAAAACACTTTGGAAATAAAACGAAAACCTACCATCTCCTGTTTGGCCACTGATGAATATGATGAGAGACTTGCTTCATGATAAATGTTATTCTCAAGACAACATGATATAAGTTTAGCTTCTCTGAATCTGACACAAACTATAAAATTATACAAGAAAAAATACTGAAGCTACAGAATTGTCAGGATTTTTTAGCTTCTCCACTGTTGTATTAAGCTATAACCTTCTAGCTACAAGTTACAGCTCATCAGTTGAGCCAACATTTGCTTATTATAAATCTAATGCTTTTTTTTCCCTCTTAGCACAAAGTATGCTGAAGTAAAATGAAAAAATTACCATGGTTCTGAGCACTTATGCAAATTAGTAAGGGCTCAAAGACCCAGAGCTAGGAATGAATCAGATCTCAAGATGTTCAACAATTAATAAAAATGTAATGTAATAGCCCATCCCCAGAACTTGTTCAGGGTCATCACCACCAGATGCATCATCACCCTGACATCTTTCAGCCTCGCTTGGGCTGGTGTAAACAATGAGTCCATGAAGTGTCCTTGAAGAACATGCAGATGAATCCAACTTTTTGGATTCATATACTTTATGGCACATTATGGGACTGGAAAACTCCTGTAAAAACCTCCCTGGAATAACTCAGAGAGGTACCAAAGTTAAAAATAAACCTTATTTTCTAAGTTTAGGCTAGAATGGCTAAGGAGGGCATCCACCAAGGAAGATTTAAAGGTGTTATTTTGGTTCTAGCTGTATATTTAAGAATCTTACAGGAATTATTTATGTTCTTATTCTGCATTTTCAGAGCCTTGTATCATTTTAAACTGCATATAAGAATTTTAAGTCACAACTAGTTGGATACTCTTTCCATGTCCCCACTTCTGTAACTGCCACACCGGAGTGGGGTCTGGCTCGATTCTCTGTAACTAGCACTGTCAACTAACAAGAGACAGAAAGCAGGCTGGCCCAAACCCTGGAAGAGCAGCAGCTGTGCAAAGTCTGGTATGGCTGGCAGGCCGCCTGGTGAATGGACAAGCTCACACAGCTGGCGCCAACAAGGATTGGTTTGTGCGTTACCATCATTATTGAGGCTTCCCTGGGAACCCTCAGAGGGCAGAGACATGCTAAATTCCCAAACATTAGATTCATGTTCACTTGTTCCATTTAAAATATAAGCACCAACGACAGGATGAACTTGATGGCAGAATAACAAAAATAAAACCCATTACCACAGTTTCTTCAGGAGTGGTTGTGTGGCTACTTCTTTGCCTGCTGAGAAGGACAGATGCAAGAATGACTGTGAAGAAAGAACTGTGAAGAAACCTGTTGCCTGATTATAAAGTGTGTGTGTGTGTATATATATATATATATATATATATATATATATGCATGTATGTGAAGAAATATATATTTAGATATGTGCACATATACACATATGTCATGATTTTTTAACTTATAATTCAACCATTATGTCTTATTTATTCATGCCATAAACTGTGATAAATCCTTTGTGGAAGTTGGAATATGAATGAATATATAAACATGTGAATAAATGTGGCCAAATAGTACATTAGGATAAACTTTAGTCATTACCACTATTAAGAGTAATTACTTATTCAGCTCATACTATGTGTGCAAGGCACATGATGGCAAGAAGATAAGAAAGACTAAGGCAAAGCTCTTAACCCCAAAAGTACTGAATTCTTATAGAGATAATAGGGCTGCTACACAAGAATATAATAAATACAATATACTATAATCTATTATAGTATATATATATAGTGTACACACACATACACACACAAATTGTGTGTGCAAGGCTAAATAGTATTTGTCCTGCTTAAGAAAGACATAAATTAAAACAGACAGAAGGTGCGTCTCTACAACCACATCTTTCTAAGAGTCCAAATCCTCTCTCTAACTCATCTTTGCTGTTCCCAGTGAGGGTCAGGCAGATGCATAGCTGCCCCACCTCTCTAAATCCAGGGTGATTTTGTTTAAAACAACATTCCAAGAAGGTTTCTTTCCAGATATCATTTTGATGTGTACCACAAATGGGAGGGTTGTTGTTTTCTTTTCATGGACTTTATTAGTGCACATTTTAAAATATCAAAATTTTTCTTTCTTTTAGTGGGCTTAGTGACAAATTTTACTTCACAACTTAGAATATACACACACACACACACAATCACACACACAAACTGAAACATGTTTCACAGAATATGTTTCTATGTGTTTCTTTGTCTGACACATGCTAGTTTCTTCCCTATTTTTTAAAATACTTCATTTCTTAAAACATTCTTATTTTGGCCTGTTAAATTTAGTATAAATAGCTTTGTTTTAAGGAAACAGTTCTAATTTCCAAGGAATAAATGTTTTAATTTTTTGAAAGAAACCTATTCTTTTAAAAGCAAAGGCAATTGGGCATTTTCAGGTGGATGATACAGCATATTGCTTCTTATCTCTTAAGTGTTCTTATTTCTTAAAAATATGTAGAGTTATGATTCATGAAACTCCTTCAGAAAGGGAAATACACCTCCTCCTTGTATTCCCAGTAGGAAGATATCAACCCACACACGTAAATCAAATTTCAAATGCCTTCAGTATTACTGTCTCCATATGGGCTTAACTTACAATTGAGTTTCTCTCTAGCCTTGGTTATAGTGAATTTAAAAAATATTTTTATGTGTGCATACAATTCACCAATCCTGAAAACTGCATCATTATAAATCAATGATAACCTTAATTTTAGATTTCTACTCAGAAAAAAAATGCATTGTTCAGGAAAAAAAAAAAAAAGGGAGAAAAGCCTCTCTTACATTTACTGATATCATGGTCAATCCCTAACTTAAACACAAAATTTGGAAAGTAAAATATTACTATTATTAATAACTCTGCTCAAACAAAAATCAAAATTATAAATGGAAACTTTTCCAACTTGCCAACATAACCTTTAGGCTTATTCATGCCATAAACATTTCAGCTAGGTTTTAGCATTCCCCAGGGAAAGATTAAGTAAATTATAGGTGTTTCACCTTGTCAACTCTGAGATAATACTGAGTTCTTACTGTGTGTTTGCAGTGCCAGATCCATTGGAGAGAAACCCTACCTTTAACAGATAGTTCTAGCCACAATCGTATCACTTCCCAGTCTACCTATTAATATCCAACCAATTAGAACTTGGTGAGCTTCTGGCAGGTTTGTGACTCTGCCTGAAACATGCAATTTTAACTAATTATAGAAATTCTGGGCAAGAAGCCCTCTGAAAAGATGATCGGCCTCATTCCTTTCTTATGAAACTTTGAAACCACCCCAAACCAAGAGTTCTTGCTTCTATTTTAACTTTAAGAGAATAAAGGATGTTAGCAGGAACAATCACTCACTATGTAACTGGAACCATCGTAGGTCCTTTACATATGTAATCTCATATAATCCCTATATTTTAATGCAGCAGAAATTATCTCAATTTTATAGAGGGGAAACTAAGCCTCAGAAATACTAATTTAAGTTGATCAAGGACCTGAAGTGCATGTTAGAGTTGGGATCTGCCTAAGAGTCTGACTCTAAGACCTAACATGTCTCTATTACCTCTCCCAGCAGTGGGCTGTCGCTGGCCACACAGACCCAGGAAGAGCTGAGGGTGCCCAGCTCCTCCCAACTCCACACTCAGTAATGCCACATCAATAGAGTGAAAGCAGCCATGGTGGAGTATTCATACTGTGCAAATGGGCAACATTACATACGTATCAGTGTCTCTTCAGAGTGTCATCTAACAGCACACCACTACCTATATTTAACATTTAAAAAATAGTTCACAAATGTCATGACTGGATGTTTCTAATGGTCAATGCTTTTTCATTTTCAAAAACATAACAACAAGAGTCGAGATATAAACTCTTTCAGTACGTGCTTCCCACATTTATTTCTATGTACCTTTGCCTGTCATTAAGAAAAAATGTCAGCATTATCTGTAAGTAGTTGCAATAATATAAAAATCCCCATGTCTCCATCAACCAAATGTAATAATTATCAACATGTGCCAACTATGTTTCTCCTTCCAAACTTTTCCCTGGTGGAATCAATGGTTTATATGAACCCATAGTTTATATGAAGTGGTGGGTTAAAAATACAGGACATTTGTATTTTTGATTCAGTGTTTAGACCATCGGCATGTGGATCAAAGGGTCGCTGGTTAGATTCCTGGTGAAAGGCATGTACCTCAGTTGCAGGTTTGATCCCTTGTCCCCATTGGTGCACATGAAGAAGGAAACAAGTCAATGTATCTCTGTCACATCAATGTTTCTCTCTCTCTCTCTCTCTCTCTCTCTCTCTTCCCTTCCTCCCTCACTTCCACTCTCTCTAAAGATCAATGGAAAAAAAAATATCCTGCTGAAAGGATTTAAAAAAAATACAGGACGTCTGTATTAATATATCTAGCCACTCTTGGCAGAACCCAAGAGTTCAAGTGAAAATATTAAGAAAGTTGTGGCCAATTATTAGCTCTTATTCTGAATAGTACTATAACCACTCACTATCAAGAATGACAACTTGCCATTAACTACAGTATGTTGTGCCTGTCAAGCATGGGAGTTGCCAGCAAGCATTTCAGGATAATTTCCAGAGCTATTATTAGATATAATATGGACTTTCCTACCTAGTTCTCAGCCTGGAGATTTCGGGTAGATGCCTTGGTGATTACCGTGGCAGGAATGCTTGGCATCCTGACATACAGCCTCTCCAGGACTGGCAGTAGCAAATGATCAGGGTTTTGCAGGAGGAATTTTTATTTTTATTTTTCAGATACTTCAAAATAAGGACAAGGTCATTCTCAGTGCCAGAACTTCTATCTAAGCCATAACTTTTCCTTGCGTGTCAAAAGTATTGAGAGAGAAAAATAAAAGACAAAACAACAACAAAACCCTCAGAAAAACTTGTTACTAAGAAAATCAGCCTTTAAAATTAGGACCTTGGATATCCAGAATGTACTGTTAAAACTTAATCCCAGCATCACCACGAGCACCACCCAAATCACAGGTATGATTCAGTTTGTACTT
Organism: Lasiurus cinereus; assembly: GCA_011751065.1. Taxonomy (NCBI): domain Eukaryota; kingdom Metazoa; phylum Chordata; class Mammalia; order Chiroptera; family Vespertilionidae; genus Lasiurus; species Lasiurus cinereus. The sequence goes on along the minus strand of JAAGEH010000393.1, from coordinate 8,968,224 downwards.
GCTATCCTTTAGGCACTGAGCTAAGTGTCTATGTTAAACTTTTCAGTACCAAAGTTTACACATGAGGAGGACAAGAGAATGAAAAGATAATAAACTGGACCAGGTTATAACCAATAACCAATTTGCCCTCAGGCAATCTGATTTCAGGGACAACTTGAAAAAACTTCTCTTGATCTTGAACTTGGAGTATAATAAAATGTTGAATCTTTTTTTTTTTTCTCACTGAATATCAACTTTATTTTTATAACTTTTATCTTTCTTGAAGTATTTGAAAGATGAATTTGAGGTTGGGAATTTAAAAAATCTGAAGAAATTTAAAATATAACAATATAAACATATGATTTAGTTCCATTAAGTTAAATCACCCATATTGAACTATTGATAAACTGGACAACATATGTAAATAAAATAAATGTAAGAAATACATCATTTTTTCCACATTCATTGCATGCAATATTTCCACATTACATAATTCACCCATTCATTCTGTTTATTTTTAAATTAAATCTTTATTACTCAGGTTATTACATTTGTTTCTCTTTTTTCCCCTCCATAGCTTCCCTCCACCAGGCTCCCACCCCTCCCTCTACCCTTACCTCCCTCCAGTTGACCTCATCCATAGGTGTATGATTTTTGTCCAGTCTCTCCCTGTACACCCTTCACCCCTTTCCCCCTGAGAATTATCAGTTCACTCCCTTTCTGTGGTACTGATTCTATTGTATTAACCAGTTTATTCTGTTGATCAAATTTTTAATTCACTTAATTTTTAGATTCACTTGTTGATAGATATGTATTTGTTGTTCATAATTTTTTGTCTTTTACCTTTTTTTTTTCCTCTTCTTAAAGAGTACCTTTCAGCATTTCATATAATACTGGTTTGGAGTTGATGAACTCATTTAACGTTTTCTTATTTGTGAAGCTCTTTATCTGTCCTTCAATTCTGAATGATAGCTTTGCTGGATAGAGTATTCTTGGTTGTTGGTTCTTGCTGTTCATCACGTTGAATATTTCTTGCCACTCCCGTCTGGCCTGCATTGGGAATTCAGCTGACAGTTGTATGGGTGCTCCCTTGTAGGTAATGAACTGTTTTTCTCTTGCTGCTTTTAATATTCTCTCTTTGACTTTTGCTCTTGGTATTTTAATTATGATGTGTTTTGGTGTAGTCCTCTTTGGATTCCTTTTATATGGGGTTCTGTGTGCTTCCTGGAATTGTAAGTCTATTTCTTTCACCAGATGTGGGAAGTTTTCAGTCATTATTTCTTTAAATAGGTTTTCAGTATCTTGCTCTCTCTCTTCTTCTGGCACCCCCACAATTCTGATGTTGGTATGCTTGAAGTTGTCCCAGAGCCTACTTACATTATGTTCACATTTTTGGATTCTTTTCTCTTCTTGCTTGTCCAGCTGAATGTTTTCTGATTCTTTATATTTCAAATTTTTGACATGATTCTTGCCTTCCTCTAGTCTGCTATTAAGTCTCTGTATAATATTTTTTATTTCAGTCAGTGTATGTTTAATTTCTAGTTGGTCCTTTTCCATCTATAGTTGGATCTTTTCCATTTCTAGTTGGTTCTTTTTCATCTCTAGTTGGTCCTTTTTCATCTCTAGTTGGTCATTTTTCATCTCCTCTTGGGTCTCGCTAACTTTATCCAACTTTTCTAGCATATTCTTGAAAAGCCTTATAAGCGTGGTTTTGAACTCTATATTCAGTCGTTTGTTTTCCTTCATTTCTTTTGTTTGTGATCCCTTCCCTTGTCTCGGCATTTTCACTATGCTGGGAAAACTTCTGTGTTGGATTCAGCCTTATGATACCAAACTTGAAAAACTGCAAAAGCCTCTCTGCTGAGCTTGCGATGGGTGGAGTCTCAGGGCTTAAGGGACCGCCTTGCCTTCCTATAGGCCCCACCCTCCACTGCCCCCCAGTCTCACATGACTGGGTAATCGCTGGGGCAGTCCCTGTGTGTGTGTGTGTGTGTGTGTGTGTGTGTGTGCGTGTGCTCTCTTTCGTAGTGCCTCTAGACCACTGCCCCTCCGGCTCCCCTGCACTCCGGGACTACACGAGTCCAGGTCCCTAGGGCCTTGCCGGAAACTGGGGTTTAGTGGAGTTAGAAGTGACGCAGTTGTAAGGGTCCATCTCCCGCCCTCCTGTGAAAGCCAGAGCTACAATCAGCAGTTGGTCCTCTGCGCAGTGCCGTGCACACCACCAGACCTCTTATCCTCTGCGACTCCCCTAAATTTCCGTGCACTTCTCCCCCTTCACAGTCCAAACTCCCTCTGTATGAGTTTCAGCTGGATCTGGGGTTTAGTGTCATAGGATAAGGAGTTCAATACCTTTGAGAGTCTCTGTCTCCCTCCCATCAGAGAAAGCCAGCCAGGTACTCCAGCACATGTCTCTGTACCTCAGCTTTTTTGCAGCTCCTCTGGGTCTCTGTGAGCCCCTCTATTTCCTTCTAGTTGTAGAATTTCCACTCCACCCACTCCGCCAGCTTTCTTGTGGTTCTGGATAATGTCCGTTCTGTCTTTTAGATGTAGTTTTGAAATTGCTGTGCGAGGCAGCAGTGTAGGTGTTTACCTATGCCGCCATCTTGGATTCTCCCAAAATGTTGAATCTTTATTAGCACAAGGGAAAAATTTATGCTCTCTGAATTTCTAAACAAATCTTGCACATGATGATGACACTGAATTTTGCATAGTTAGTAATATAACATTTAGATTTATTAGCATTTAAAAATTATTAGTTTTTGCATACTCAAAGTTAGATAAACAGCAGTGGAATTAAATTCTTAAATCCATTATCTATATAATTTTGTTTTGTTAATCCTTACCCAAGGTTCTTTTTTCTTTCTTTTTTCTTTTTTTAAAAAAATATATTTTATTGATTTTTTACAGAGAGGAAGGGAGAGGGATAGAAAGTCAGAAACATCGATGAGAGAGAGACATTGATCAGCTGCCTCCTACACGCCCCACACTGGAGATGTGCCTGAACCAAGGTACATGCCCTTGACTGGAATCGAACCTGGGACCTTTCAGTCTGCAGGCCAATGCTCTATCCACTGAGCCAAACCGGTTTTGGCCCAAGGTTATTTTTTCAATTGATTTTTAAAAAGTGGAAGGGAGGGAGGGAGGGAATAAGGGAGGGAAAGAGAGAGAGAGGGAGGGAGGGAAGGAGAGAGAGAGAAAAACATATATGTGAAAGAGACACTTGGATTATTGGGCACAGTATTACCTATGTAGATATGCAGATACCCTGCCCAAAATGCTTACTCTGAAGCTAATAATGCATGTACTCTGACTAGGGCTGCGATCCAACCTGCAATCCAGCTCCATGTCTTTGACCAGGAATTAAACCTGTGACCCTTCGGGGCACTGGCTGATACTCTAATCAATGACCAACGTTGGCCAGGGCTTAAATCAATTATATATTTTTTAAAGTAAATTTAAACCTATATCATGCTGCTAAGAAAAAAAAATCCACATATAAACAATTTCTTTTACAAATATTCTGACTGTATATAGAGAGACATATTATAAGGACAAAAAGGATTATAAGAAATCTTGAACCTGGCACAGTAAGATTGTTGTTGGTAGTGGAATTGGTGTGGCAGATCTGAAGCTATTTTGTGTGCCTTGTAGAACTGAAGAAATGAATAAATACAGGGTGGGGTAAAGTAGATTTATAGTTGTTCATATGGAAATAATAATTAATAAATAGCAATACAAAAATAAACTCTGTGTTTCACATACCTACAACTGTAAACCTACTTTTTTTTAATCCACCCTGTATATTGATATTGTAGGGTAAGAGGATTCTAAATTGAAAGAAGAGAAATCCAAATATGGAAT
>JAAGEH010000393.1:8888511-8964374 GCA_011751065.1 Lasiurus cinereus | reverse complement strand
ATTATATTTGAATTTAAAAGGGAAAAATTGCTTTACAATGGAAAAATCATACAGACATTATCTTTACCTTAACATCACCAGTAATGGAATACATTCATATCCAACATTTCCTAAGAAGGACACAGAAGGATACAGTATTACCTATGTAGATATGCAGATACCCTGCCCAAAATGCCTACTCTGAATCTAATCATTAGGAAACAGTCAAAAAAATCTAAAATAAAGGACATTTTGAAAAATAACTACATTGAATTTTTCAAAAATATCAAAATTATGGAGAACAATAATATCACCAAAAAATAAAAAAATAAAGAGCTGGAAACCAGATAAATTTAAAGGAAACTAAAGAGAGATGACAATTAACAGTATGTGAAATCCTGGCTTGGATCCCAGATTGAAAAGAAGAAGAAAGTGACTATAAGTGATATCATTAGGACAAGGAGAATTACGAGAGAATGCCTGTTATATAACAGTACTTTTATCAGTACTCCTCTACCAGTACTTCCTGCTATTTTGCAGAGAGTATTCAGGGTTCTTAGAATATCCATGCAGACATATTTAGGGGTGAAGTGTCTTGATTTCTGCAATAATTCTCAAATGCTTCAGCATGAGAATATTATACATTTATGTAAATTAATTATATATAAATGTCTAAATATAAATATGTGAAACATAAATCAATATTCTATGTATGTTAGAGAGTTAGAGAGTTAATGCAAAGTGTAAAAATTAATAGTTAACAAAGCTAGGTGAGGGGGTATTCCTTGTACTATTTCTGCAATTTGCTGAGGTTTAAAATTGATCAGAGTAAAAAGTAAATTGGAGATATGAGGTTCAATTTAAAAATAATGATCTGAAAATTGCTAAGTAGGGAGAATATATGGCTAGGAAGATAGTGGAAGTATAGGTAAGTAGTTCACAGGAAGAACTTAGGGTATTAAATTGGCCAAGTAAACTCAGGAGGTCCTATTCAGTATTATCACTAGTAAATTGGAAAAAAAATTACACCTAGGAAAAACTTTTTAAATAACATTTTAATGGTAGCTTGATTGGAATTGAAGTTTTCACTTTTAACTTGTGAACAAACGATATGGTGGCCACCACCTTAGGCCAAACTCATGGATTATTTGGTCCCAAATTCTCTAATTTCTAGTTCAAAAATTATGAATGCATTTTATCCCTCAAAAAATATTGCCTTAAACTTTTGTTAGAACTCTATTAAACATGAATATTCTGAAATCCTCTTTGAATCTTTATTTTAGAGGTCTGCTCCATCTATCATGGCAATGATTTCCATAATCTGATTACTGCATGAAAAGGTGAGTCTTTTTATTTACTACATTCTATTTGCTTCTTAAGAGCTCCAAAGTATTCTTTCATAGTGCTCTTAAGGGATATTACGAACATATGTGTTTGGTCCTATTTATATTCTACAAAATTTCATAATCTTCAATTCCACTCCTTTGTTTTTCCAACCTGAAAATAACAAATGCTATCCCAATCTTTTTAATCAGTCTTGCTACCGCCAATTTGACGTCACTTCACTTTTGTTTTTCTTCAATCTTCCCCAAGCAGTTAGCTTTTTTTCCTAAAGGCAAAACAATGGGAAGAGAGCATATCTTACCTAATAACAGAGAAACATGTAAATTGACTGTATCTCCGCTACACCCACAGCCAATCAGAGTGAGTATGCAAATATCCCCAAAAAAGATGGCGGTTAATTTGCATACATACTTGGATCCCAGGAACCTCCTCGGCACCCAGGTAACTCCCAGCTGGCCATGGGAGGGGCCGAGCCTGCGATTGGAAGGGCAGGGAGAAAGGGGGCACTTCCCAAGCCTAAAGCTTGGGGCTTGAGAAGGGGTCAAGACTGTGAACAAACGCAGACCATCCGCAAGTCAGCGCTGGGTTGCCCAGCTGCAGCCTGGCAACCCACCTGACTGCTCAGGTGGCTGAGACCCAGAAAGTGAGTCAGGGTCTGATCTGCAGCCTCAGTATAAGCTGTTGATCAGTGTACTTACCTCTCTCTTTCTCTCCCTCTTTCTTTCTGATCTTTGCCAGCAGCCAGGCTTTTCTTTTTCTCCCACCTCTGTGGGGGCTGCTGTTAAGCCTGGCCTTTTTAATCAGGCCCATAGATAGGCCTGGAGATGCTAACTGGCATAGAAACCAACCAATCAGAACCAAAGGTGGGTGCTGTGGGAAGCCAATGGCTGCCTAGGAGGTGGAGGTTCTGACACTGACTGGCATAGGAACTGACCAATGAGAAACAAAGGTGGGTGCTGTGGGGGCCAATGGCTGCCTTGGAGGTGGAGCTTTTGATGCTGACTGGCATAGGCACTGACCAATGAGAACCAAAGATGGGTGCTATGTGGAGCCAATGACTGTCTAGGAGGCAGAGCTGTTGACGCTGATTGGCAGAGGAACCGACTATCAGAACCAAAGGTGGGTGTTGTGGGGAGCCAATGGCTGCCTAGGAGGTGGAGCTTTTTTTGTTTAATTTTTTTATTGATTAAGGTGTGACATATGTGTCCTTATTCCTCCCTTAGCACCCATGGAGATGGAGCTTTTGATGCTGACTGGCATAGGAACTGACCAATGAGAACCAAAGCTGGGTGCTGTGGGAGCCAATAGCTGACTAGGAGGCAGAGCTTTTGACACTGATTGGCATTGAAACCAACCAATGAGAACCAGGTCTGGGTGCTGTGGGGAGCCAATGGCTGTCTAGGAGGCAGAGCTTTTGATGCTGACAGGCATAGGAACCAAACAATGAGAACCAAATCTGGGTGTTATGGGGAGCCAATGGCTGCCTAGGAGATGAAGCTTTTGACGCTGGCATAGGAACCAACCAATCAGAACCAAATTGGCCAGCAGAGGAGGGCAGTTGAGAGTGACATCAGGCTTGCAGAAGAGAGCAGTTAGGGGTAATCAGGCTGGCAGGCAGAAGCAGTTAGGAGCCAGTGGTCCCAGATTGTGAAAGGGATGTCTGACTGCCCAATCCCTGGGATCAGGCCTACAATAGCAGCCGGATATCCTGCAAGGGGTCCCCAGTTGGAGGGGGTGTAGGCTGAGTTGAGGGACTCCTCCTTCTGTGCAAGAATTTCATGCACTGGGCCTCTAATTCCTCTATATCTATCTGTACAGACTAAGGTACATTCACAGTTTCATTGCTGAGACCCTGATGCTGTCCACCAGTTATTTATTGTTTTACTGAGAAATAACGTGTACCATAGCTTATAATTTCAAGGGAAAAATTGCAGGGCCCCAGACATGTGCCCCACCTTCTGGAAGAGGATGGCAGAGGTGGGCCTTGTGCAACTTCACTTGTATACATTCCAATGTGCATTGTTCTCTCTGTGGAGAAGTCTAAGGTTTTCATTTGATTATTAAAGGGGTCATAACCACATTGGGTCTAATCTGTTCCCTCTGTTTCATCCCGCTGCCTTTGCTTCACTTCAGCATCTTTCCCCTGAATATTGCAATTTTTTCTGACCTGCTCTCTTGCTTATGTCTCCCTGGCCTTTACTCCTGCCTCCACAACTCTGCCAAAGTAACTTTTTATAAAAATAAACCAGATATCATATTAAACTCTGTATCTTATTACATACTTAACAGTGTGTTTATCACAAGAGGCATACAATATCACTGAATGAATGGATAAAGGAACTGGTGCTGACAGTCTTAGTCCTCAGTCCAGGAACGCACAATAAACCTCCCTGACTTGCTTCCTGAGACACAGGAAGATCTTTGAGCCTCTGTATCTGGCACTGGATTAGGTGTAATAGAATGTACTCCAATATTTTAAATTAAAATCACCATCTGAAAGTATACTACAAAAGTATGCTTCTTGTTTAAATGTTACAGATAAACAGATTGCCATTAGGTTACTAGGCAGGTGGTACTGAGTTTGTTTAGAATGGCTAAGAATGTCTTCCTTTGTGGAGAAGATTTCAAAGAGCTACTACAGAAATGAATATACTATTTAACGTACTATTTAGTATGTAAGCTTAGACATAAGCAAAGTGGGAATCTGGATCCTGGTTAGCAGAAAACTTTTAGGGATTAAATTTTTATACAATTTTTTTTTCTCCCCGGGTATCAATGTGCTATGTCACAGCTTTGACTTTTAGACAGGAAAGGACTGCCTGTCCTCCAGGTCAGGCTGACATAACTCATCCGGGAGTCCAGCAGCACCAACTTCCCATATCGCAATTTATCTATCTGAGAACAAAACACTAAACAGCTGTGAACTTCTATAGACTAAAACATTCCCCAGAGAAAACGGACTACACTCAACAGAGTGCCTTGCTATGAAGATTAGAGAAGACCAAAGTAGAATGAGAGATTTCACTTCTAAGGATCGTGTGTATGTAATATGTTTTCAAAGAAGAAAGCACGTTTGAATTAGGAAAAGGAAATAAATTTTGATTCACATGTAGCTCCATTATACCAAAGCCTCATATTTAGAACACTAGCCTATCGGAAATTTTTGCTTGACAAATAGGGTTTAACACAGAAAAAACGGGCATATATGAGAGGTGACATACATTTTCAAAATAAGTAATATTGGAAAACAAATGAGAGTAATAGATATTGCTAAATCCTGAAAGGATAACAGGAGACTCATGCTTGAGGTTGGTGTGTAGGTTGGGGGGGGTTGTTGGCGAAAGGAATCCTGTAACAAGCTGTCATTTTGAAAGTGGCACAGTGCCTTTTTCAGTCATTTGGCTAAATCAGTAACTCACATTTATTCCATACACAGCAGATAATTCATTGCCTTTATCATAAGTAGAAGAAAAGCACATTGATAAGGTAGGAAGGTGAGAAACCAAAACACAAAAGTCTTTTGTGGTTATCTATATAACATTATAAATTGCCTTTGAATCAATTAGTCACAGCACAGGACTTGGTGGAATGATAGCTAAACAATTCCCTATCTTACTAGATAGCTAAAGGGCATTAAGTCTACTAGACAATTGATACAGTCACACCCTGGTACAGGGGAGAAGTGATTAAGGCTGAAGAGCAGCATAACAGTTATCTTCAGAATCAAAAAGGCAAACATTTGGAAACAATGCCTATTGCTTCACCTTTGCCAGGATGAAAACACAGAGAGATACAACAATGAAATGCATAATATAGAAGAGACACATATAGACTTACTGAAATAAATCTGAATTTAATCTCTTCAGAATGCATGTTTTGTCCCATGACATTTTATTTACCATTAGAAGAAAATCTGGCAAAAGAGTCAAATTTTACACAGGTTTTCTGCAAACTTAGGTAACTAACATGGAATAAACATTATCATCATTATTATTATTACTGATATATAATTGACATATTTTATATCAGTAATCAGGATCAGGCCTAGTTTAAAGAGTATAATAACATTTGATATTTGTAGAGAAATCATATTTTTAAATAGTATGTAAGTTAAATTTAAAAATAATATGTTCAATATGTATTTTCAGGTGAAGGATCTCTAAAGTAAAGTAATGCATTTAATGGTTAATCTGGGAAAAGAAGTTAACAAATATACTAACAGTGCGCTAAAAGTCTGAAACACAGAGAAAATAAGGTATTTATTGTATCTAAAATTGATATTTGTATATGTTGCTATATATCTAGAGATATTTCACCTAAAAATGTGTTTGGAAGATAAAAGTACATCAAGTATATTATTTAAAATGTAAGCTAATGTACAGTATAAAAATAAGGTTATACTCTTTTCCAGCCTCATGGACACATTATATAATAGAGCGCATAAATCATTTAAGCCTCATTCACAATAAATAAATAAATTAATTAAATAATAAATAAATAAATAAATAAATAAATAAATAAATGCAAAAACAAAATCCCAGTAAGACAGTCCCTGAGACTGAGAATGTTTTATAAGAATTCCAAATGTGACCCATAAGTTGATAAAGGAGGATGCAACTATTGCTCTGTAGAGGTCTCCGAGGTCAGGGAGCTAAACAATCAGCATGGTACCACGTGTGTGGGCTGGTGTTAAGATAGGTGCTAAGGTCTGAACTCCATCACTGTCAATATGTTATTGAACCTAAAAAATATTGTCCTCCTCATGGAATATTATTACTATGACTCCCCTTTTCTTTATCAGGAATAACTTCTAAAAAAAGAAAGATTCAGGAAAAAAAAAAGAAAAATATATTCCATAGCAATGTCATTACTTAGAAAAAAAGGTAGAGATTCATTGGGCATGCCCAAACTGTACTGCTAGAGAAATGTTCTAGTCTCAGATTAAAAACAGGCTCTTTTTCAACGTGTCAGAAGATGAGCTAACGCTTACCCAGATAAAGCATTGTAAGATGTGGATTTGCAAACATGATAAGAGGTATGACCTCCTAAGTAGCTATGGAGCCCATAGTTACAACTGCTAAAATATATAAACAACATCAACCACTATTAGGACTTTTTCACAATTATGTGGTTTCATTATTATAACAGTTTCAATGAGTATTTTTTCCAGAGTACAGGTCTACACTATTAGTATAATGTTCAATGATGTATAAAACCATAGTTTCTATTGAGGACCCTAATTCAGAGTCACGTGGTTTATCCCCAAACAGTGTTAACAGTGTGCTTAGAGCTGTTTCATGTGTGTTCCAAAGAGTTGAACAGTTTGTGCCCATGGATTCTGGAAAACACTGTTTTTACAAGCGACTACTTACAGGACTCCTATTAAATAAAAGCACATATTACTAACAGGGAGGCTTTAAACTGCTTGCCTGAGCAGCCAGAAAATGGAGCATTATGCTTATTACCACAACTCTCATAGTTACCCTCACCCAAACAGTGGAAATCGTTTGCTAGTCCCATAACTCTTGACATCTTGCTGTTGTAGTTATTTGCATATCTACTTCCCAACTAAGCCTGAACACTAAGGTATTTTATTAATTTCTCAACTGCTACCTATACTAGCATACAGTAGATGCTCAGAAATCATTTTTTGAATGCATGAGTGATACTAAACACAGTAACAAATAAATCACATATTTATTTGGTAACCACAACAGTTCAGAATTCAGCACAGCACCAGAACATATGCCTTCCTATTCCCGCAAAAGCATCAGAAGATTAAGGATTCTTAAGACAGTCCCTGAGGTCTCAAAGGCAGATGTAGTTTAGAAAAAACACTGAGTCAGAAGCTTCCCAAGGTTGAAAGGCCTTTCTGCTTTGCTCACCTTGATATCCTCAGGGCCTTTATTGAGCATAACAGATGCTCAATAAAAAAATGTGTATAGTGAATGACTACTGTCTTTTCTAGCTTATTCTGCATGGAATAATGAAAATAGTTGAATTCAGAAGTAGGAACCATAGCTGCTATAGACATGGACAGCTGTGCACATGCCAGCTAGTCATAGAACATAAAAATGCACAGCCAAAAATGCAAAAGTATGACAAGTTGGGACCATTTATTTTAAGAGCAAACATCTCAGTATCTCAGAACCGCTTCTGAAAAGCCTAAGACCATCAGAAAACACAGATATTTACATTTTGATTCATTAACAGTAGCAAAATTACAGTTATGAAGTAGTAATGAAAATAATTTTATGGTTGAGGGTCATCACAACATGAGGAACTGTATTAAAGGGTCGTGGCATTTGAAAGGTTGAGGACCACTATCCTAAAGGAACACTTCCATCAATTACTGTTCAAATTAAATACTGGGTGGGGAAGATATTTGGAAATGAGTTCAATTACTATGTATGTAGATTGAGCTCTGCTCCAAAATCCTTTCTCTACTCTTTTCCTGTGCTGTGTGGGAAGAAAAGAGAAGTTGGAGTATTTTTCTCAGTCTCCCTCTTTGCCTGCAATCTGGCAGTGGCATCTTTCAGTGATAACAGCTCCTACTGAGCAGTCTCCCTTTCAGTTTCCAATTTCAGCTCTTACCAAAGGTATCTTCCATTACCTCCCCTTCTTCAAGAATGGGGGAGCCTGTGGTTGGTAAATAGAAAGCTTGACATCTAGTATTGATTCCCATCTAGTATTGATTACCACACCTCTGAAAACAGGTTCTTTATTAAATTATCTGAAAATTCCAGCTGATTGTGCTTTCTTTGTTCAATTAGAACTTTTTAAAATTGATATATCATAGTATAAACTCAGGTCCTTCTTACTTTGTATAGATTTAGAACCAATATATTAGGCAGAAGTCACTTATTCAACTAAACTACCTCTATTTCCTCCACTCAGATGAAAGTACCCTGTTAGGCTCAAGAGGATATAAGACAAAAATACTATGAATATGACCAGCAGTGAAAAGCATCCTCTCATTTCAGGAATACCTGAACTAGTGAACAAGTCCAAATTGGCCAGTGCTTTTCCTACCTCTGCCAAGGCCACTTAAATCTTTCTAAAGGGATGAAAAATAATTGGCAATGCTTCACCAAATTATTTTTAAAAGATTTCCACAGAAACAGTGAAATGCATGTGAGTGAGAAAAGGCAAAAACAGTTTCAACAGAGAAAGGTTATGGATTTGGCTCCGCTAATTTTCTAGTAGTTTACAGAAGAACTTGTATTTGTCAACCTGGAGATGAAAAAATTATTAAGGCATGGAATAGGACATTACATGACCTTCCTGCACAGGTTGGTAGGAGCCTATCACCTGTGCCCTTGCCCACCCTACCTGGAAGACTGGAAGAGAGGAAAGCATAGGTAATGAATGGAAAGAAGTACTGGATTGTGGATTGTGGCGATATATATATATGTATTTCAGAGAGGAAGGAAGAAGGGGAGGGAGGGAGGAAGGGAGGGAGAGAGAGGGAGGGAGAGAGAGAGAGAGAGGTGATGAGAGAGAATTATTGATTGGCTGCCTCCTGTACTCCCCACACTGGGGATTGAACCTGCAATCTGGGCATGTGCCCTGACCAGGAATCGAACCATGACCTTCTGGTTCATAGGTCATTGTTCAACTACTGAGCCATACCAGCTGGGCTGGATTGGGTTCTTATTCTAATTTTCATAGATGAGACATCTTGTTAAATCACTTTGGCTATCATAAATGAAATAAATAAGGATTATGAAAAATACCATATTAATATTAATGCCTCATGATACTGTGATTCAAACTAGATGAATATTAATCTAACCTATTAGATTTTAAGTTTGGGGACATTATTTCACTTGTCAGTCCTCAAAGAGACTCTCATAAATCTCAACAATTCAGCTGAAACATATGTCTCCTACTATTCTGAAAACTGATTTTTCCACTGTAATGTAGTAATTGACTTGAGACAATTCTCTGTGAAACAGACAATATCTATTGTGCACCAGAACTTCCAGGGTGTAATTTAGCAAATATGTATTCTTAATCCAACTTTGCAGCTTAATGGTTTTTTAAAGACAAAACTTCTTCCAAAATCCTCTTGGAGTATAATTTTTAAAGCATATGAAAACAGAATCTGAGCCAATATATTTTATTCCAAATGAGGCTCTTTGATTTCTCATATGCTTTTGAAATGTGATGTTTGTATACCTTGTGAAATTCTGTTCTCTCAGCTCCTTGGAAAGCTAGGAAGAGTCTTAAATAATTGTATCATTAGTGCTTTCTGAGTTCCACTAGTTGTGTTCTATTTCTTTTGGATCAATGTGTTCCCTAACTATACCATTCTTTTCACTCTGCTCCTCAAACTTTTATTTTCTGTTGTCAAAGCCAAGAATTACAAAGCTGGACTCTGGAATAGAGAACACTACTTTATGGTTATTCATTATTAAAGGATTTTTATATCACAGAAAAGTAGGCATAATGTAGATGAGATAAATTACCAGAGAGAGAGAGAGAGAGAGAGAGAGAGAGAGAGAGAGAGAGAGAGAGAGGTGGGGGGGAAGGGGAGAAGCTGAAAAGGCAGAGAGAATATATTGCACATTTCAAAGTTGCTCATTTACTCTATTTTGCCACATTGCAATCCGTATAATGAAAGCATCCTCCATCTTTATAGAGTTTTCATCTGTAGAGGTGATTCTTAATCTTACAAAGAAAGCAAAATAATCTGGGAATGAGACTGGCAGGTTAGAGTTTTAATAGTATATCACAAACGTAGAACAATCAGCTGTGGGGGGTAGGGGCAGGTAGGTAGGGAAAGAGAGAGAGTATATGAATTGTGAATGCTCCTTTCAAGGAAACAAAATCCTCCAGAGCATTGTATCAATACTAAAATTTACCCAATTCTACATGCATTCTCAAATTTGAAATACTGACTGACTGTCACTATTTCATTAATTTCTCTAGCCTACGATTCCATGCAAGTTGGTGAATATCTAAAAGCAAGTATCTTAACATTCTAGGCAAAAGTGATGTCACAAACAGACATAAATTTCAAATGACATTGCATTCTCATGGTACTAGGTGAAATCAAACAATGACTTTACAGCTAAATCCAAAGTAAAACATATTTGAAGAAAAACATATTTCAACAGAATGGCCAGAAAATTAACTCTTCTACATTTAACATTTAATATACTACTACATTAGTGTCTAGACAAGTCAAAAGTCTAATTTAGCAGAGAATTGCCTCTAAGCACAAAAAGGACAGATACAAAATTTAGATTTTACTTGTTTTGATTTATGTCAATTGGGGTAGTACTGGTTTAAAGGACAACCTGAAGTATTAATATTCATCCCAGAGAAGCTTCAATGTTTTATGGAAAACTAGAGGCACGAATTCGTGCAACAGTGGGGTCCCTTGGTCTGGCCTGCAGGATCAGGCTGAAACTGGCTCTCTGACACTTCCTGAGTGGTCCCAGACTGCAAGAGGGCACAGGCCAGACCGGGGACCCCACTGCTACATGATCGGGGTCTGGGAGAGACTTGGGAGTTTGGCTAGCCAGGGCATGTCCAGCACATCTTGCTCAATCCCAATTGGCCAGACCCCAGCAGCAAATTATCTGTTGGAGCACTTGCCCTCTGGTGGTCAGTGCACATCATAACAACTGGTCAACTGTCTGCCTCCTGGTGGTCAGTGCAAATCATAGCAAGCAGTTGAGCAGCCTTTAGCATATCATTAGCATATTACATTTTGATTGGTTGAAGAGATAAATGGACACTTAGCATATTAGGCTTTTATTATATAGGATAATATTTTTATCTCTCAAATTTAAAAATCTTTTTCTATGATAATTTAAAAAAACAATAACTGACACAAAAGGCACAACACATAGAATTACAGTTACTTATTAGCATGCATATATTACATACTAGGCAATGTGCAGGAGGTTTTATGTATATTATTTGAATTGATTCTTATGGTACTGGAATTCCACAATGTGAACAATATGATCCCTGAGTAAACTAAAGACAAGGAAACTGAAGCTTAAAGAGAATAAACCATTTGCCAAGGGTCACAGAACAAATGAGAGAGAGAGAGAGAGAGAGAGAGAGAGAGAGGGAGAGAGAGAGAGAGAAAATTTAAATCCAAGTACATCTTGTTTTCAAGTCTCTCCTTATTTCCTCTTATAATTAGAAGAGAGTAAACAAGTATAAGAAAAGACCATATTTGACTTATTAGGACATAATTACTGGTTTCAAATGTAAGTACTAAGTCAGACATAAGTTGCTTCATACTGAAAACATTTAGAAACAATTCAGCAAAATTTGCACTCTACAGGTTTCTTGAGTCCCTAATATGGAGCAGTTTCTCTCTCTCTCTCTTTTTTTTTTTTAAATTATGGTATCCCTAAGGGGACTTCCTAACTTTTTTTTTATTAATGTCCCCCTCTCCAGTTAAAGTTTAATACCACAGATTCACCATATGTCTGTTTATATATTATTTGAGTATCTGTGCTCTCTACATAAAAGAGTTAATCTATATATTTTTTGCCTCCTGGAATGAATTTTTGCCCATTGAAGAACAATGAGAATACATGATCTAGAGGATGTAGCTATTTTTCATTATTACTTCCAAACCTTTCAACTCCCTGACTATTACTTAAGATTGCATGGGATTAGGGCTTTAAATATTTAGCTTTAAGTTTTTCAGGATATTAAAATGTAAATACATGGAAAATGTTGATGAACCACTATAAGGTTTTTATATCTTAGTGTGACTAGAGATTGGAAAGCTAGTTTGATGAGGGCACTTCCTACTGGAACAGAGAGAAGGGGAAGAACAGAGAGCCTCTGCAGCTGAAATGCTGTCACAATTGTGCTTCAGTCTAGTCTTGTTGAACATGTTGACATGAACTAAGTCCTTTACGATGCTAGCTCCCATTCAGGATGAATAAGAAATCTTAGTCATGCGCCACCTTAGGGACCATCACCCTACTGATTAATGTGTAAATATTAGGTTTCCTGCCTGTGAAGATTTGCTGTTTGGTTCCTTTCAGTCCTGTTTGTATACTCTCAACTGCTACGTGGCCAAGAACAAGTAAGTTTATGTAATGTTCCAAAGAAACTGCTAGACACCATGGCTCATTTTAACCCAGGTATGAATAGAAGACAGTGATGAATTCACAAATACGTCTTTCACATGCTCTGTAAAATATAACTTTTCATTCCCAGAGGCCAAAATGGTCTTAACCATTGAAGTAATTATAGCTCACAACTATAATTTAGAGTTAGCTCTGGTTGACTTCAAATTCACACAGGAAAATAATTCACTCATCTTATTGGAACACGTCTTCCATAAAACTCATATAGTTTTAGCAATCCTGGAAAGTATGATGAATCCAAACAAATCAGTTGATAATTTAATAATATAACAGTAATAATTATCTACCATTTGTTGGTCACCAACTTAAATGCTCAAGTATCAGTTGAGATTTATAAGTATTCCCTATTTAATCCTCACAGCAATGAAGATATAAGTATTTAAAACAGATTTTTTTCTTAAACTACTAATCTTTGGCAAATGGAGAAGTAGAACTAATGGATATGATGTGTAGCATATCCAAATAAAATCTTTGGCAAATGGAGAAATAGAACTAATGGATATGATATGTAGCATATTGAGATTTTTGCCTGTGAGAAGTTACTGTGTAGATGATTTCCATTGAAGGATGTATTTTTTTAAGTTAAAAGCCTTCAAGATGGGTATTGTCAGAATTTTATGACTTTGAAGGTTGTGAAATACATGCATGTGTATCAGGATCTTGGTAGAGATAATAGACAAATGCTGGCTACTGCACACAAGCACACTTTCCAGAGGCCAGGACTCGTGCCCCAAATGCTCTACATTACCCATTCCACACCAATGGCAATGAGCCTTATACCTGAAGGGAGCTTCCAAGTGAAAGAATGGTCTTTGTTTGGAATTTCAGTGTATTTTATACATGTATATAGTACCTCCAACATGACAAGATAATGAAAACTAAGAGGGCAGAAGTGAAACAGCAAAAATAAAGTAAAATAATTTTATAGCAGAGTTAACCCATTGGTTAGAGGATCTGAAAACTAAACTTGGGTCTTCTAATTTCTAAACCAGTATTTTATTCATAACAGTATACTCTACCAAATGGAATAATAAATAAGACTGAAATTAGAGGAAAAGGTGACCCTTAAATTACATAATCAATTATGGGATTTCTCTGTACAAACTGACCTATTATTTAAACTATTTAAACTCACAAACAAGTAAAAACAGAATTTTTCTCTTAAACTACTAATATAGTTATGTTTACTATGTCCCAAATGGATTATCAAACATCCCAAAGTAGTAATTTTATGAATAACTCAAAAATAAAGGTTAAAATTGTTCTCATAGGGGAAATAATGTGTACAACTGGTCAAAGTATAACCATTGCAATAAAAGATGTTTTCACTTTATTTCCTGGAGATTTCAGATGTTTGTTTAGCCATTATTAACTGGAAAATTCCTCAACTTATCGTGCACTTACTGACATATTCTATTAGGCAAATGTTTGTTTTCCAAGTAAATAAACCCATGGCATAAAACTCAGCCAGTGTGTCACAATATTAACTTAAGAGTAAAAGAAGCATTTTATCAATAAAACATTTTAAAAGTGTTTATGCAGCTTCCAATGAAATTCTTATTTAAATATACTGTCCTATGAAGTGAGAAAGCTTCCTATATCAGATCTTCTTTGAAAAGTTTTGCCAGATTTCTATTAAGACTAATGCAAATGATATATTTTAAAAGGTCCTATATTATATAAGATATACTTATAGTATTACTAAAAATATTCAGCATACTGATACTTTACCCTTTCAATGTTCTATTACTGGAAACTAGTTTAAATGGGCAATCTGAGTATTTCCATATACTTCAAATATTAATAAAATGATAATATAGAATGAGCCTTTATAGAGGACATAGCATAGAATTTTAACAACATATGGAAGTCAAACATATTTTTAAACCAGAAGTCATGTTAACATTTAGATCATGAAGACTTCTGTTGTCTATAACAACTACTGATTAAATCCCAAAATGTTAGCTCATTTTTATGGGAGGAAAAAACGTATAGTTATTCTGATCATGACTGCTTCTTTAATTTACACACACATTTCCGAGATCATTCCAAGTGGCCCAAATTCATCACTTAAAACCCAATAGGACAAATAATACTAATTATGGCATTGCCCAGCACTGTGTGAAATCTGTACAAACCTGGAAAATTTCAGACAAAGCCAAGTTTACCTCCGTATATATTTTCAAACACTTCAGCACAAACCTACCATCTGTAAGTTATGTTACTTACCTAGAAGCATGTTTCTTAGCAATAGTCAATTCAGTCGGTCTGTAATTTCTGTATCACAAAGGTAGCAAGAGCAGAGAAGTACTTTAACCTGTCACACGTTTTATTACAGAAAGAGTGGGAGCCTTCACAAACTCTTCCTTGTCTCCTAAGCCGGCTGGAGTACTGGACCAACTCCACTCCCTCACTGTGTACCTCTGTTGAAACTAACAAACAATACAGTGACTGTCAGTAGACACTGCCTCCTCAGCCTACAGAGCCAAACTAAATTATGGAAAAGTAGGTTATTTCACTGGAGTTGGAAATGTAAATTCTGAGTTGATCATGCTGTTTCGTTAAAATTCCAAGTACTGTAATATTTTTCTACCAATTTCACAAAGAAACATTTATTTTTTTAATTTAGGCAAATGTTATCATAAAACCATCTTTAAAGACTGTAACTATTCTCTTTCTCCAATATTTTCTTTAATAATTTAATACACATTTGACTCTTAACTGGCATATAAAAAGGTGTGGGGTATGTATCTGTTATAAGTGAAGCAGATGTTCATTATTGGAGAAATGACAGCAATGTCAGGTTTTCTTGGAAAGCAGCATTCTTTTGAATTATAGGATAAAAGAATGGTAACCATAAGTAGAAGAAGCTGTGGTACATGTAAAAGTTTTGTCTATCACAGGCCCAATAATGCAACTGAAGGCAGAAGAAATTGATAAATCCCACTGAATAGAATTTTCAAAATGATGAGTTGCTGGTGTGAATAATTCACAGGTCTGTGTCATTGTTTATTGAGAGTATTTTTTTTCTTAGTGATACATAAAGTAATGAGATCTACAATAACCATAAGTCTTAGATTTGACAAGCTATGATGTTATTGAGAAATAAAACAATCATTCCTAGTAACAGCTATTTAAAATTGATGATCAATGTATTGATTTAAAACAGGGTGTTTTTGTTGCTCCAAGTGTGGTGTGAAGACTGTAAAGAATTGCTGGAATGCCTGCTTCAAAGTAGGTGCCTGGGACTACTAGGAACCTATTGAATCAATATTTTCAGTTTCAGAACCACTGACCATTTCACCTTCAAGTAAATAGCAATCTAATAAAAATAGCACCACTGGACGATTATTATCTGAAAAACTGCCTTTGATTTCAAATCAATTACAATAAACCTTTGGTACAGTCTAAATGACATAAAACTATACAAGGACAATTCTGAGACAGCTTACTTCCACAGGAAGTTTTAAAAATCAAAACACCAAACTGCTTAAACTTTCCAGTGTAATTTTGTGAAGACATAGGCGAAAAGCCAAAGGCAATAGTGGATGTACATCTGACCAGCCCCAAGGCAAGCAGTGCTTGATAAGAAGACATGATGCTGGGAAGAAGCATCACATCTCCACGACTGCAACACCAGCACCAGCCCAGCCCAGCACTGACTGCATCCCCTGCGTGCTCACTGAGTGGTGTGAAGAATTTGGAAGAGGTAATAATAAAAGGCCAAGATATAACGGACTGACTGGAAAGTCACCCAATATCACAGAGTTTGTTTTCTCAGTAACAGAGTAAAATTCTATGGTCCATTCTACCTCTAAAAGTTTTAATGTTTAAAAACTTTTATAAAAGTAATAGGGTGTGGTATCTTTCAAACTTTTATTAGAGTAAACCTCATGAAAGCAAATAATTGATTAATCAAACAGAGAAAGCATCTGTTATGGTTTGAATTATGTTCCCCAAAATTCATATGTTGAAATTTGGTAAATGACCTTATATGAAAATAGAGTCTTTGCAGAGGTAATCAAGTTAAAATGAGGTCATTATAGGCAAGCCCTAATCCAATATGACTGATGTCTTTATGAAAACAAAGCATTGAACACAGATAAGGTTCACAGGGAAGACAACATCAAGAGACACCAGGGAAAGCTGGCCATCTACAAATTAAGGAGAGAGGCCTGAAACAGATCCTCTCTTCAGAGGAACCAACACCCGCCAACACCTTGATTTTGCATATCTAGCCTCCAGAACTGTTAGACAATGAATTCCTGGGAAGCCACCCCCATTTGTGGTGCTTTGTTATGGCAACCCTAGCAAATTTATACAGCCTCTTTATCAGATGTTTGATATTAAGCCGAGGCTAACTTTATAAAAGGATTGGGGAGCTGATCACTTACTCTTTCTCTGAGACATGTGAATAACAGGAGGAGGAGCTATTTTACGAAGGTTACTTAGAACTCAGATGTGTTATACTGGTACTTTTTAAACATTTTCCTCAGTCAAGTTGGTCATCCATTTGTCTATTGAAGTAGATTTCCACCCACACCCAAAGAACTTGCTGCTGGTTTTTGGCAAACCGCTTTATTTGTTTCTTGTGTTTTCTACTCTACTAATGCTATTTTACCTTTATTAACATTTGCTTCCTGACTTCTTTTAATTTTGATACATTTTTCTAGTTTTTAAGATGTACATATGGCTCATTTGTTTTCAATTTTTGTTTCTTAATATTGAAACCATTTAAGAGCACAGTTTTTGATAAGAAAGCTTTCCCTTCCATTAACTTTTAGATAATGTATCATTTTAGTTTTTATTTTCCCCCCTCTTTTCTCTTTACTTGATGGTTGAAAGAACTGAGAAATAAAAATAACAAGATATATTTTATTCTGTCTTTAGTATTAATTTAACTTACTGTAAATTTGTCAATGTTTTAACTATTTTTGATCAATGAACTATCCATAAAGAAATTAGGGTACTTCTGAAGACATCAGAATTACTTACTTTTGAGTTTTAACTTTTCAATTGTTTTTTTAGTGTGTATTATTAATCATCTTTCAATTGTCTATATGTTTATAATTTTATGGTAAAACTAGGGGCCTGGTGCATGAAATTCGTGCACTGGGGAGGGGTCCCTTAGCCCAGCCTACCCCCTCTCACATACTGGGAGCCCTCAGGGATATTCTACTGATGGCATAGGCCCGCTCCCTGGTGAAGCAGTCTGGCCTCCCTTTGCAAGAGATGACCAGGCTGATCAAGGGAAGGTGCCAGCCCCATCACCCCACTACTGCAGCCACAGCCAGTCATCGCAGCCACCAAGGTATTTTCAGCAACATTGACTCCAGTCCCTTTACCATGAAAAAATGACAACTTTCTTTAGGCATTTTCAAGATATGCCTTTCATAAGATATGACATTTCTTTCTTTATATTTCTTTTTATCCTCACCTGAGGATATGTTTCCATTGATTTTTTTCTCCTTCCCTCTGATTCCAGGCTCGGCCACTTCCCAAGCAGGAACCCCTGGCCCTCCAATGGCTGTAGGCTTGGGAAGTGAGCACCCCCCACCCCTCTGATGGTACCACCATCCCCCAAACCTAAAGCCTCCTCAGGATAGCCGGCTGGGAGTGATCTAGGTGCCAAGGAGGTTCCCGGGATCCAGGTATGTATGCAAATTAACCACCATCTTTATTGGGTTCATTTGCATACTTACTCTGATTGGCTGTGGGTGTAGCAGAGGTACAGTCAATTTACATGTTTCTCTATTATTAGGAAAGATGGCAACCACTTACCTACTAGCACTGGTTTAATCACTGACTTCCATTCAAGGAAAAAAAATATTTTAGGAACCTACTGCTTAAAATAATCTGTCATTATCATTTAAAAGCATTAACATTTAATAAGCAGGAGTCAATTATGTCTCAGGCACTCTTTGAGGTGCTTTATATTCAATTCTCATCACAACTATTGTCCAAATGAAGAGACTGATACTAAAAGAAAATAAGCAAATTACCCAATGATATAAATCTTCCAATCCAGTGCTCCATCCAAGCTTCCTCCTTATAAAAACCAGTGAATTGAGACAGTAGCAATTTCCAGAGAATGTAAAATATTTCTTTCTTTTTTTGGATTTGAAAATATAAATCACTTTGAAGTAAAAGAAAATTTGTTTCCAAAAAGAAAATGATCCTGTTTTTCTTTCTCTCTTTTTTTTTCCCTTCAGGGGAGATTTTAATTTTTTTTTTCCTTTTATGGAAGCATGGAAGTACTTAAGAGTAAATCACTTTATTTTGAACTATATCATTATCTCAGATTTAATTATCATGCTAAATATTAACTTCTAGCAGCACATCTTATATATTAACTCAAGAACTCTCATATTTAGTGTCTAAAATATATGCAAAACTCTTTAGTATCATTCATTTTTAATACTTAATACTTAGTACTTAGTTTTTTCTTAAGACCTCCTAAGGCATTAACTATTATCATTTCTGGTAAAATTATGCTCAACTGAGGAAAAATTGTAGCCTAATCAGATTTTCAATTTTCTGAGTGCAGTGCTTTATAGATGAAAGGTAATTACCATTAACCAGGCTGCCACTTACTTGAATAGAGTGAATATTTAGGGAGCTATATGAGTTCTTAGTCTGACATCCAAAGGGACCCAGAAAATAAAAAGAATAAAAAGAGTTAAAATTGTTGTAGGAGTGAAGATTTTCATTATATACTAATGCTCAATAGCATAAGAAACATGCTAAGTGCTCAACAGAACAGAAATGGGTGTTTCGATATTATGAAATATTATAAAATGTATTTAATGACATGAGAAAATATTCTATATAACAAGTAGGGGAAACTATGTAGAACTTATAATACAATAGATGCCATATATGTAAAAGAAACCTGTTCTATATCATGTGATATTTGTATATATGCACAAATAGAGAAACATATTTCGAAGAAAATATGCAAACCTCATTAACATAACAGATTCATAAAAAAGTTACATTATTCTTTATTCTTTTCTTTGTTGTTACTTTATTTGGACTAAGCTGAAAAAACACACACCATGTTTTAAAATTTGTAGTGGGAGAGATTTGGCTATTTAAAAGATAATTTAGCCCTAATTGATTTAGCTCAGTGGACAGAGCATCTGCCTGTGGACTGAAGGTTCCCAGGTTTGATTCCAGTCAAGGGCATGTACCTTGGTTGTGGGCACATTCCCAGTAGGGGGTGTGCTGGAGGCAACTGATCAATGTTTCTCTCTCATCTCATTGATGTTTCTAACTCTCTATTCCTTTCCCTTCCTCTCTGTAAAAATCAATGAAGTATTTTAGAAAAAGAAAGATAATTTGTATAACTGATAAAAACTTGGAAGTAATAGTAGCTAATTTAGATAATCTCACTTAAAAACCTTAGTATTTAAATGTTGAGAACTAGTCAGGTTTCTTTTGGACCTAGTGATCCTCTGATTGGCCTTGAATAGACAAGGCAAGAGACACATTGATCACTGAGAAAATTGTAAAGGTATAGCATGTAAATCAATTAATCAATCAATCTACCTATCTAATCTATCTATCTATCTATCTATCTATCTATCTATCTATCTATCTATATGCATAACATACAAATTGTCCCCTTGGGAGTTTGACCAGGAGACTGGGAGTTTGAATGCTCACTATGACATGTACTGACCACCAGGGGGTGGCATGGAATGAAAAAAGGCCCCAGCCGGCAGTTGGAAGGCCCCCATCGGCCCTGGTCACCTGCCAGGCCTAGGGACCCTACCTGTGCACAAATTTCGTGCACCGGGCCTCTAGTGTGAAATAAGAAGGAATTGGGATAATAACCATACAGTGAGCTTCAGCCATCAATCCCTAAAACTCTGTGACTCAGTCTCTTCCCCTGTTGTCTATAGAGGACCACTGAGAGCCTGCAGAGAAGTGATGCAGAAGATCCGACCTATGGATAGGCTCATATGCATAGATTTCTCTTAAGGCATTAAAGCTTTTTAATCACTATGGTAGCATTGCCATTTCTACCCAAGTGTTTAACTTATACAGAGGAAATAATTTATATGCTGAGAAGCTATGGCTCCCCAGAAACCTTGTATAACATGGCTCTCTTTAAACTATTTGGTACCAATGTCCTCAGAAAATTTCCATGACAACATCGTGACATATAATTAACATGGTTTATACACATCAGATCTGTGCACAGCGGGACACATCAAAAGAACTCTTATCTCATCAATGGTGCTACCAGATAGAGCACCTGCTCCCCTCCTATACTAGAGAGCAGATGCTCAAATAATGCAATGGAGGTTTTCTTACGATAGATGCTCAGCTGTGTCAAGCTTTTCAATTAAGTTACATTAGAAATACTATCATGTTCTTCTTCTTTTAAAAATCTCTACCTGCCAAATAGGCATCCACTCTACCTTGCTTATTTTTATGCAATGCCACCTATCCTCTCAGGCAGAGTTTGCCTAGGGCAGCAAAGTGCTCTGCCACTGTTTATCCCGAGTGAACGATGGCCAGCTGGGAGAAATGGGCTTTTTCAGCTTTGCCTGAGGCATATACTTGGAGGGAGATGGACGAGACCATAACACTTTGGACAAGTCGGAAAATTTTGTAGTGAAATGATATTCAGTAAACAAAAGTGTTTATGTACATCTAACTCTGGGAGATAAAATCCAGAGGGATTTTAAAATTTGCTCTCTATTAACATAAAATCTTTTTTTAAAAGCTATTTAAAAAGTCACCAATGGGCTTTGTTTTCTTTCAAGAGCTGATTACAGTAGGTGTTTGAAAACAAAACTGGAAATCATTAAAAGTATTCTCTAAAGGTGAATTCACTGGAGTCAAAACTGCTAAAATATAGTTTTAGAGGCATATGGGTCGAGCTACCCTGCATCTGATCTGCATTGTTAAATTAGCTGTAAAATATGTTTAGCATTAATATACTTTTCCAATGTAATTCACATATAAAAACTCTAAACCATATTAATAAGGAAAAAATAAAGAATGTTGTCTTGTCCTGGGGAATGAGTTTACTTGCTTTTACCATTCAGATTTAAGATTTAAGAAATGAGCCATCTGAAGCACTTTACCTTCTCTGGGGTTTTCCAACTTAAGAAAAAAATTAAAAAAATTTTGGACAGTTAAAAAGGGAAATATCGAGCACAGCCAGTGTGGCTCAGTGGTTGAGCATCATCTCATGAACCAAGAAATCCCCTTGTTTAATTCCTGGGAAGGGCACATGTCTCAGTTGTGGGCTCCAGCCTAGCAGGAGGCTGTTTCTATAATGTTTCTATCTCTCTATCCTCCTAATGTTTCTCTCTCTCTATTCTTCTCCCTTTATCTCTCTCTGAAAGCAATAAGAACATATTTTTTAAAAGGAGGGGAGATATTGATACAATTATGAGCTAAAACACAGTAGTAAAGACAAAAAGTATAATAAATACAATATCAAGAAGTAGCCCTTAAGTATGTATACATTATACAAAGCATAGCGGTGACATATGGAACTACTAAGCAAGTGTCCTTAGTAGTAATAACACTAGCAACAAACACTTCAGTGCCAGGTCCTTCTCTAAATATTCACCTGTATCAACTAATGTAGTATAACTCTACTTTCTTATTTTTAGAAATATATTTTATTGATTTTTTACAGAGAGGAAGAAAGAAAGTTAGAAACTTCGATGAGAGAGGAATATAGATCAGCTGCCCCCTGCACACCTCCTACTGAGGGTGTGCCCACAACCAAGGTACATGCCCTTGACTAGGACCAAACCTGGGCCCTTTCGGTCCGCAGGCTGATGCTCTATCCACTGAGCCAAACTGGGTGGGGCTACTGTACTTTCTTAAGGGAGGAAGCTGAAGCACAGAGACAGTAAGTAATTTATCTGAGGTCTCACAGCTAGGCAGTTTAAAAGTGGGGATTTGAAAGCAGAAGTTCTGGCCCTGCAACTGGAACCCTTAATCACAGACTGTTTGCTCTCTCTGTAAGTACTTTGACAAGTAGGTCTCAAATCAGTTGTACATGAGAGCCAACTCAAGAGTATTTCAAAGCATACCAGCTCCTAGGCTCCACCCCCCTCACCCCCCACCCAGAGATTCTGATATGATGAATCTGGGTGGGGCTTGTTATCAGTATACTTTCAAAAATGCTCAGGTGATTCTAAAATGCTGAGAGGCAAGACTACTATTGCCCAGGTCACCTGGCTATTTAGTGGTCCAGCCAGAATTCCTCTACATTATGACTCCCACTGTCAGCAACAGGGGGAAAATGAAACACATTTTTACTCTGGAGCGATGAATTTGAATTTCTTAAACCAAAAAGCTGAGGATCATAAAACATAAGGATGGTGTTATTTTGAGTGGTGATTAAAACTAAGGTGAATTCTCAATTTTCTGAAATAAATGTGTTAATCAGAAACTGGTTTCCAAATTCCCTTTCTTCAGTGTTGGAGTACTACTATAATTTAGACACCAGAGGTCCCTGCTATACAATTTAAACTCTCTATATAGTACAGAGCCCTCCTGAGAATCAACGTAAGGCAAAATGTTTTAAAGGAGGAATGAAAGCAGTGTGATATCTGTTCATACTGAACAAATCAGAAATCTGGGGAAAAGAGCCCTGATTTGTAGTGCTTACCAAATCATGATGTAAACACTCCCACCACTGCGGATTTTAAGTTACCAGTGTGACGACATTACTCCATGTGCAGCTGGGAAGAGATGCTCAGAAGCACACCATCACAAAGTATTTCCACCATATTTCCACAAGACACAAAAACTCCAAGGAGCATATGTAACACTCAAATGTAGTTAAATACTTAGGGTGTAATGGCTTCTGAATATTTATCGCCTTTGTTTTAAATATAGGTCATTTAATGTATATTTATATAATTTAATTTTTAACAACACTGTATTTAATAACTGGCTTGTGAAATTCCTGAAAATTTAATGATCAGCTTCTGTTTTCATTCAAACAAAAATTTTTCTTAGAGAAGGGCAATATTTAAGTAAATAGTCAACCATAAGTCAATTCTCACGGTACATAACATCTATGTGGGAGAAAACAACCCTTCTTTTTTTTTATTTGGCTTTCTCAGGAATGAGAACTCTTGACTAAGTCCTCCAGGATAAATCCAGTCTTCATTTTGAGCAACAGAGCATCAAGGTTAAGAGCATGGGTTGTGGGGTCAGAATGCCTGAGTTTGAGTCCTGGCTTGCCCACCTATGACCTTAGGAAAGTTACTTCAAAAGTGTGGCCATCTGTCAAATGGAATGATATTAGCACCCACCTCACAGGATTGTTGACACAGTTAAGTAAGTTACTGCATGTAAGATCCTGAAAACAGCACCTGGCACACAGGAATGCTCAGTGAGTGTTAGCTAGCACTATCACATGAAAGGGCCTCCAAGTATGTAAACTCAGTGTATTTGAGATGGATTCCTGAATACATCAAGAGCTTAGAGCATCCTTGCCTTCTCTCTTGCTCTTCTTGCCACCTGACATGATGAGCTGCCATGTCTTTTAGGTTCAGCTCACAAGTGTTATTTCTCTTAACCTTCTCTGATTAACTTGCACCATGGACGATTCAATAGCCCCCCACAGGAAGATACTACATTTATTCTTAACATGTACAGTGGTTAATTCGTTCCGTAACCTTGAGGCGTGGGAAACTATGAGACACTCGAGTCTCGGTAAACTGGTGGGTCGTGTGCAGCCGGCCGATCCGCGAGATTACTCCTATCTCAAATGTTGCTCGTATTTCAAAGCAAAAATCGCTCGCTTGACGGCTCGTATCTCAAAAAATCTCGTATGTTAGGGCACTCGTATCTCGAGGTACCACTGTATTTAATACGTTCTGGGGCCCAACTTTTGAAGGCCAAGTGCAGAGGCATGCATAGTATGAGGTAGGGTGAGGGCTTCTGTTTCCCACCATCCTTCTTCCTCACAAGTCAAACCCTTCTCACCAGAACTTGCATATCCATGAGCAGCTTCTGGGGTAATAGCTCAAACCTGTGCACAAAAGGTTTAGCTCCTAAAGTTTGGGATATGTACAAAAGTAAAGATTGTGTTAAAGTTAAAATTATTTAAGTTAAGGGTTACCCATACTTCTGAGTCTGTGTCTTCCCTCTATTTCCTACTGGCAGAATCTTTAAGGCATTTTGTTTAATATATCAGGACCTGCAGAGCACAGGTCCAGGTACATACTAGGTGATCAGTAAGTGTCTGTTGTATTTCATTTCCATTTATTAGAAAATCCTACGTTTAGGAAAAGAATATCTGGTGTCTTCTATCAATTTAATGTTGTTTATATAATAAAGGAAGCTGTAATACTATAAATTCCCTTTTCCTTCCAAGAGTAGCTCTAAAATTTTATTTAAATAATCAACTACCTTATGTAGATAGGTTAAAAGGAAGAAGAAAGGGAGGGAGGGAAGAAGGGAAGTTTCTCTTTCTTAAAATAAGTATCTCTTTAAATATAGAATCATTGTTGCATGTTATTTCTAGCAATACAATGAACTGACAGATAGCCTAAAAACCCTCCCCTTGTATAACGGATAAAGTTATTTTAAGAATTCTTTCAGACGCATAAGATACTTAGCAAGAATGTGAAGGAAACCCACAGAGGAGACCGCCAGGGAGACCAGCTTTGTGAGGAGTCAGTACTGCCAGGGATGCCCCAGGGACAACTGCCGTGTGGGCACCGTAGCGTCCTGGGTTCAGACAACTGAACGGGAGCAAAAATCAAGGCTTTGCTTCTCTGCAAGGTGGAAAGCTGAAAATGAAACTCAAAGCCAAATCCTTTGAAAAGTAACCTTTCAGAAAGCCTACTTGACAGCAAAGAGAAGTCACCAGGAAACCTGCTTTATCCAAAGACTGGGGAGAAAGGTTGGCTTTCTGAGAATTTATGATCACATTCCTCCCATTATGAGGGTCTCAGGATATAGACATTCATTGCCTGCCTGGCCCAGGACACCCCAAATCACAAAAAAGTATATGGTCCAGGATTGGATACATCCTAGGGCGTCTAGAAGTAGCTAAGACAATACCCTCTGGAGGGATGAATCCTCAACCCGGGCCTCACAGGGCTCCGACTGGGAAAGACCAGTGAAATAAGCGCTCATAACTACAAATTATAAAATACACAAAGAAATAAGCCACCACTGACAGAAGCAGCACACTTTAAACTTCTTTACAGATCTCTTATTCAATACAGAATATAGAATACTAGTATATCTGAAATATTTGAAATGCTATAGACTGCAGATACCAAAATGGTCATTAAAGGATTCAAATGACTGGCATTTATGTTGCATATGGATTCAGGATGTAGAGAGAGACTCTGAGAACTTAAGTGTGGAATTACGGAAGTTTTAAAATAAGACTGCATAGACTGAAAAGGCAATCTTTCTTTCAAACATACCAACTGCCTATATTTCTTCTGCCTCCTTCACTGCCTCCCCTCTCCTCCACTCCCTTCACGGGGCTTGGAATATTCACAAACTCACCTCAGATT
Source organism: Lasiurus cinereus (assembly GCA_011751065.1). NCBI lineage: Eukaryota > Metazoa > Chordata > Mammalia > Chiroptera > Vespertilionidae > Lasiurus > Lasiurus cinereus. The sequence goes on along the minus strand of JAAGEH010000393.1, from coordinate 8,938,393 downwards.
AAGAACAACGCTAGCTCCATAAGCATCACTGCTAGCAATCACTCATGTTGCTACTTATATTGGAAGATATTATTATACATTATTCATTTAAAAACATACCATTATGACATTTTAAAAATTTTGATAAAGAACCATGCTATTTCATTTGAATATGGTAGTCAATAAAATTTATAAATTTACAAACCTGCTTTTCATTCAGCTAGAAACCACACATACTTTTATCTGAAAAATAACATGTTGTTTGGTATTACTATCAAAAGATGAAGTGAACTGTCTCACCCTTAGAAGCACAGTGTTTCAAATACTGTAAACAAATACTGAATACAAACTCAGTTGTATGTTCTTATTGTTTTTATAGAATTAGGTCCATAATAAGCAATTGCCTTTATAATGCCAGGAGCTGCTTGCAGTGTATTATTATACCTTAAGAGGCTAATACTGTATTTTGTTTTTATACATATTTATTCAAAAATATTTAAATAAGCATATACTTTGTGCGTGATGCTGTGATATGCTCTGTGGATAATTAATGAGCAAAAGTAGTCACAGCTCTGCTCTCGGAGAGCCACAATCAAGTGAGGAAGGCAGGTTATTACTAGAGTAATGACCAAATAATTGTAGTACTGGAACCAGGCAGCTATGACATATTCTTCTTGACTAGAGTTAACAAATACATTGTTCCTAAGAATTTTTGAAGGGATACTTAATTTTGAAAAAGTGAAGGGGTAATAAGTAATTTGTTCTTATTGTGAATACATTCTTTTTTTAAATATAATCCAAATTTCATGTGAGAAATTTTAACCTGAAACTCATTCCCATGAATCTTCTTAAAGTCATTATCAATTTTGCCAATATTTAAGAACATTTAGGATCCTTTCATTATAATCTCAAATGAAAAAATGCTGAATTTATTAATTTCTACATTTTACAAAATTTTATTTCGTTAACTACCTATAAAGCAATCCAAATTATATGAGAAATTTTATTTTATTTTTTTATTATTTTTAAAAAATATATTTTATTGATTTTTTACAGAGAGGAAGGGAGGATAGACAGAAACATCGATGAGAGAGAAACATCGATCAGCTGCCTCCTGCACACCTCCTACTGGGGATGTGCCCGCACAACCAAGGTACATGCCATTGACGGGAATCGAACCTGGGACCCTTCAGTCTGCAGGCCAACACTGAGCCAAACCAGTTAGGGACATTTTAATGGATTTTGAAAATTTCTGCTTTTCAATAAATTATCATAATTACATTTTAAGCAACATTTAATTTGATTCTGAATCCAACTGCCTATTGGAGAAAGATGGAGACAAAGACCAACACATTGGGGGTACTGGTCTCTTAGTCCCAGTGAGGGGAACTTGAACTGTTGGACAGGGTTCATAGGTAAGGAGAGAACCAACACACATCAGAATATCCAATTACTGACTATAGCCTTCATAGTTCCCTAAGTCTAACTCAGTCAAAACTAAATGTAGGAAACTCTATAAGTAGTAAAACAAACAAACAAACAAAAACAAGATTTGTAGATTTGGTGACTAGTTCAGTAATTTGATCCTTTGGTAAATTTGTTTTTAAAATGATTGGTTTTAGGCCAATTGGCCTAAAATTGCATACAGCAGGTCAATCTGACTTGGTCCTAAGTAATTAGATAAGAATATTCTGGCGCTTGAAGCTAGATGGAGCTAGAACTGAAGGGTGAGTACTCAGTGATTAGTGGGGAGAGGAAGGTAGAGCAAGGCAAGAGAAGGGGGAAAGGCTGGTAGAAAGGCCTGACCAGCAAGAGAAATTAGGTTGAGATGAAAGTAAGGGGTACTCCCGGAGGTCCAACTAGGATAAATCCTATAGGGTATTTTTAAGAGTTTTCCCTAAGTCCTACGTCACTGGGGAGCAGTGATGTTATTTCAAAAGGCAGTAATATGATGAGATTGGGTTTTGAAAAGATCACTCTGGCTACAATATGGAGAACAAACTGGAGAACAGCTGGGGTGTAACCCTGACGATCCAGCAGAAAAAGATTGCAGTGCTTTGCTAAGTGATGACAGTCGCCTGGCTTGGGCAGGAGTGAATAAGATGAAGAGCAGTACACAGAACAGCATAGTGGTCACAAAGGGGGTGATTTTGCTCCACTGGGTCATTTCGCAATGTTTGGAGATATCTGTGATTGTCACACTTGGGTGGAGGCCTGGGATGCTGCTGAGCATCCTAGAGTGTACATAACAAAGAATTATCTGACTCCAACATGCCAATCGTGCCCAGGCTTAAAAACCATGACTAGAGAAATACGGTGTAACATGAACTTCAGGTCAGAAATTAACTTCCAATGTGACATCACACTTATCAAAAGTAAAATGCAATGAACACAAGAAAAACAACACGTGTCATAACTACTTTAGAGACAACAAAATGTAAATGAACAGGTGCAAATCAAAGCAGTCATTAAATGCCTATGTATAGTTATTAAAATGCTTAGAAGGGATGGGAGCTGTAAACTGCATTCCTGGTTCAACAGAAATACACACTGACTAAATCTAGCATTGTGTGCAAAAGAGGCACACACTTCACTCTGGTGACAGTCAGCAGGATCTAAATTTAGTTTATACTCTTAGTGCATTAAAATAGCATCAAGAAGCTCAGGAAGTCTAAAACCATCACTCTCTACACTTCTGTCTATACTGCTCATAGCTATTTGCCAAAATCCCTGTTGCTAGTGTGATTATAGCCTATTAAAAACATGTCATCTGCAATGCTCTCCCAAAAAAAACAAAAACAGGAAATGGAGTTAAAGCAATGATTCCAGATGAAATCATTGGCAACACAAATATCGTATCTTAACTTCAAAAGTTTTGTAAGAAGTTTATTGAGGTTTTTTTGTTTGTTTGTTTGTTTGTTTTTACTGTTTACTAGAAAAGTTAAAATGCTTTCTCTCAGAGTTCCAGGGTCACAATGGCAAATGAGAAAACCAAATAAATATTATTTACTTAAATATAAGGTCTTACTAATTGCCTATCGTGTGACTTGAGTAAAAGTTGAACTGTTGAAGGGCTGAGCAGACCTGTTACTGAAATGGGAAAAGATTAAGATTGTATCTCATTGCTTTAAGTTATCTATTTAATCTCTCTTGTATTAAAAAATTTAATATTTGAAAAAATTGCTATGTTTTCTGAAATTTTAGTTCCAGATGTATTCCTCTTAGTATAGTACTCTCAATTATTGCACTCTGTATTCATCTAAGCCAGTGGTTCTCAACCTTCCTAATGCCATGACACTTTAATATAGTTCCTCATGTGGTGGTGATCCCCAACCATAAAATTATTTTCTTTTTTTTAATATACTTTATCGATTTTTTACAGAGAGGAAGGGAGAGGGATAGAGAGCCAGAAACATTGATGAGAGAGAGACATCAATCAGCCACCTCCTGCACCTCCCCCACTGGGATGCAACCAAGGTACATGCCCGTGACCAGAATTGAACCTGGGACCTTTCAGTCCGCAGACCGACACTCTATCCACTGAGCCAAACCAGTTTCAGCCATAAAATTATTTTCGTTGCTACTTCATAACTGTAATTTTGCTACTATTAATGAATTGTAATGTAAATATCTGTGTTTCCAATGGTCTTAGGCAACCCTGCTAGTGGTTCTCAACCTGTTGAGACCCACAGGTTGAGAGCTGCCACTGTACAGCCTAAGACCATCGGAAAACACAGATATTTACATAACATACAAAAAGGATTTGCTTCAGTTATCCTGTCTGCTCACACTTGTGCTACACTCTTCATGCCTATACTCCTGTGCTTATGGCTAAAAATAAATAATTAGGTAGATGACTACTATAATAAAGACTACATTTCCCAGTCTCTCCTGAAGCGAGGTTTGGCCATGCGACAAAATTCAGGACAAATGAGGTTTCCCAGTGTTTCCTTAGAGGGAAAGGAAGTTACTGTGTGCTTCTTTCTTCCGATGACTGACATCTAAGAAGCCACACAGGAAGGACAGGCTGTGTGCTGAGAATGTCACAGCAAAAGGAGGACCTGGGTTCCCTGACACGATAGAATGCCATTCCACACATGGATAAGATCCGTACTAAGTTTGAGTGAACAAGAAATACATTTCTATTATTTAAATTGCTGTTAATTTTGTTTATTCTTTCACTATAGAGGACTTCAATCCCCACTAATAGAGTATCTTCCTAACCTCACTTTTCTGGCCTGCTCTGTCTTTCTGTAGTTCAGGTTATGTGTTTTTAGAAACTCTTTCCACTGCCCATTCACACCGAAATGTCTCTCTGCATTGAACTAGGCCTCGCCCTCCACACATTTTCACCTGCTTTTGAACGTTAACAATACTGTGTATAAAATGTATGAATTTGAATTTAACCTATGCCTCCATGACTAGATGATAAATTCCTTAAGATTAGGAATTGCACATTCTATCTCTTGGTATTTCTAATACTTTGTAAGAGTTCATAGATGCTTCAGTAGTTTAATATACAGAAAGGGGAAAGAAAGAAAAGAAAAGAGAGAGAGGAAAGGAGCAAGAAACAGAAGAGGGGAAAGAAAGAGAGGGACAAAGAGTGAGAAGGTCAATCCAACATGTGATTAAAAGCAACACAGTAATGCCCTAATCGGTTTGGCTCAGTGGATAGAGTTGGCCTTTGGACTGAAGGGTCCCAGGTTCAATTCTGGTCAAGGACATGTACTGTGGTTCGGGCACATCCCGAGTAGGAGGTGTGCAGGAGGCAGCTGATTGATGTTTCTCTCTCATCAATGTTTCTAACTCTCCATCCCTCTCTCTTCGGTGAAACAATCAGTCACTATGACATGCGCTGACCACCGGGGGGTGCACGCTGAACATGGTGGGTGTGCACAGAACATGGTAGGCATCGGCCACAGCGGGATGGTGAAATAGGTGAGTGGGGGTGCAGGTCACCGTCATCAGGGCGAGCCCCTGGTGGTTACTGAAAATTCTTTGCTCCCAGGTGCTGTGGTCTTGCCCGCAGTGGTCCCACTGGCACTTGCACCTGCTGCCAGTGCTGGCCCTGCTCACACACACACACACACACACACACACACACACACACACAGTTGGTGCCAGAGCTGCCATTCACGCCTGCCACTTGCACCCACTGACAGTACCAGCCCTACTTGTACCTGCTGTTGATGACAGCTCCAATTGCTTCGCACCATCAGTTGGTGTGAGCAAGGCTGGTGCCATCATCACACATGGGAGCAGTGGCAGTGGGAGCGGGACTGCTGGCAGAAGAGGACCGTGGTGGGAGGGGCCGGGCAGGGCGAGGAGAATGGGCCGAGACCCACCCCTGTGTCCACTGCAGCCTTGAGGCCCACAGTTCCTTTCGAGGTGCATGAATTCATGCACTGAGCCCTCAGTATTTAATAAAAGTATTTACATTTTCACACCTGTGGGCCTTATGGGACATTATAGGATCTATTTAAGCACTTATTTGTTAAACATTATTGAACAACATTTTGAATAACTGGGTAGAAATATATGGGGGTAAGAAATGGCTCAACCTGACACAATAAGTCTCCTTGAGCCTAGGACAGTGGACGGCAAACTCATTAGTCAACAGAGCCAAATATCAACAGCACAATGATTGAAATTCCTTTTGAGAGCCAAATTTTTAAACTTAAATTTCTTCCAATGCCACTTCTTCAAAATAGACTAGCTCAGGCCATGGCATTTTGTGGAAGAGCCACACTCAAGGGGCCAAACAGCTGCATGTGGTTCACGAGCCACAGTTTGCCGACCACAGGTCTAGGAGATAAGAATCTCCTCAAACCTCTCTGCTATTATTCCTTGCAAAAAGAAAAAAAAACTGTTAATCAGAAAGGAAATTGGATAGGGCTTAAATTTTGCTAGAAGCTCAAAATGATTACCATCAAAAACTGTCTCTTGAGTCTGAAGAAAAGCAAACCATCTACGAACCAGGGTCAAGTTAGGACAGAGGTTCTTACTGGTGCTGACAGATTAAGAAACTCAGTCTTGGTATGGAATTTGCCAGACTAGAATTATCTACTTGCTTGAAACAAAATTAGTGCCTACATTCCCTTATGCATGCAGATTTCTTAGTCACAGCTAATTAATTGATTTTGAACTTATGAGTCTTGAAGGTTTTCATTATGTAATGTTTCTTATTTATGTTTTTGGCTACCTCACCAATCTAAACCTAATTCCTGATTTCTCTCCATTTTGCTTTAATTTTGTTTGAAACACATGACTTTAAAGTGAATTTTGGCTATAATTAACCCTGGTTGACAAAAAAGAACTCCAACTTATTTTTAATTTCCTTTCTCTTTTTAAAATAAGTTTATTACTTTGGAGTGATTTTAGTGCAAAAAGAATTTTTTAAAACATGAAACACCCATTCTGACCAAAAATCTTAGTAAAATATAAATAGAATAAAATTTCCTGAATTTTAAAAAGGTTATTTATAACCAAAACAGTATGGTACTGGCATAAAAATAGACTCAAAGGCAAGAGATCAGAAATAAACTCACAAATATATAGTCAAGTAAGCTATGACAAGGGTACCAAGAATACACAATGAGGGAAAAGTAGTCTGTTCAATAAATGGTATTGGAAGAGCTGGATACCCACATGGAAAAGAATAAAATTGGACCCTTATCTTACATTGTGTACAAAAATCAACTAAAAATGAATGAAAGACTTAAATGTATTTGTATATAAACCATAAAACATCTACAGGAAACATAAGGAAAATTCTCTTTGATATTGGTCTTGGCAATAACTTTTTGAATGATACCAAAAGCAAGGTTACAAAAGCAAAAAATGAATAAGAGGGACTATATCAAACTCATAAGCTCTTACACAGCAAAGGAAAAAAAATCAACAAAATGGAAAGGCAACCTAAGGAAATAGAGAAAAATATCTGCAAAACACATAACTCATAAGGGTCTAATATCCAAAACATAATAAAAATTCAATTCATAAAGTTAAAAATCAGGTAACACAGCTATCCTATATAATGAAAGCCTAATATGCTAAGTGTCTGATCATCCAGCCATTCGACCAATCAAAGCATAATATGCTAATGATATGCTAAGGCAACTCAACCATTTGCTATTATGTGCACGGATCACCAGGGGGCAGATGATCTGACCAGGAGGTTAGCTTGCTGCTAGAGTCTAGCTGATCGGGACCAGAGCCAGATGGCCAGACACACGCTGGAGCCCTCCCACAGTTCCTTCCCAGCTGGCCAACCTTCGGCATCCCTCCCTGGCATGCACCAGTGGAGTCCTTCTGTCTGGTCTGTGCCCACTCACAATCCAGGACTCCTCAATGTCAATGAGTAGGTTTCAGTCTAATCCCACAGGCCAGACTGAATTCATGCACTGGGCCTCAAGTACTATTAAAAGTCAGGATGGTGGTAATCTTTGGAAAGGCAGTTTGTGGTTTTTGTTGGTTAAGATGGGCACAAGGAGGCCTTCTGGGTTGCTAGTAATTTTCCATTTCTTGAACTGGGTAGTAGTTACTTAAATGTACAGTGGTACCTCGAGATACGAGTGCCCTAACATACAAGATTTTTGAGATACGAGCCATCGAGTGAGTGATTTTTACTTTGAAATATGAGCAACATTTGAGATAGGAGTAATCGCGCAGATCTGCCGGCTGCACACGACCCACCAGTTTACCGTGACTCGAGCGTCTCATAGTTTCCCATGCCTCAAGGTTATGGAACGAATTAAACTCGTATCTTGAGGTACCACTGTATTAACCTTGTTATAATTCATTAAGGTAAACACTTATAATTTATAAGCTTTTTGGAGCTGTGTTATATTTCAATATAAATCTTATTGGAAATATTCTCTACTATCATTTTTTTTCTTTTATTTCCCCTCACCTATCCTGTTTTTCACTTTGAGTGCTAAATATTAAAACCTAGGATCTTGAGATCTTGAGAGAAAAGGTATTGCTGTAAATATCTTACCTAATAATAAACAAACATGTAAATTGACCAATACTCCACAATGCCCACAGCCAATCAGAGTGAGTATGCAAATTAGAAGGCCAAAGATGGCAGCCACCTGGCTGGTTAGGACAGGACACCTGCTATGAGAGAAAGGATGGGGGGCTAAGGAATCTACAGGAGCAGAGTGCTCCAACGAAGATAAGACTGCGGACTCTGGAGTCTGCAGTGAAGATGAAGAAGGCAGACTCTGGCCAGAGCGAAGGCCTGGGCCCCGGGGGCCAGAGGAAAACCGGTGCTGGAAGCCAAGGAAGGGAAGGCCTATTGCATGAATCTCTTTTTGCAATGGGCCTCTAGTTAAAAATAATACATAATGTTACAATAGAGCAGTTCACAACTTTTCACATCCATTATCTCAATACTCATAACAATCTTGTGAGAGATAAAAAGCAATGAAAGTTGTCTCTTTTTGAAAAATAGATGTATAAACTGAGACTCAGAGATATTTAAATTTTGTTCCCTAATTGACACATCAACAAAGTGGCAGAGTTCAATCTAAGACTTCAATTCTTGATCTCATAATGTTGTGCTTTCTACTGGAGCTATCTAAAATAACAGGTAGTTAGAATAAATGACCTATGTTTCAAATACCTGAATGTGTTTTATTTTGACTAGACTCATTGTGACTCTAAAAAAAGTGCATTGATATTTTCTTTCAAACTTCTTTATTTTAAAAATAAATGCATTTATTGTCCTTAACAGAAGGACAACATTGCCATTTATTTGTATTTTCCACATCAAATAATATGCATGAACAATGTTTAATACCTTTTTACATGTAGGAATAAATTTCAAATGTGGGGAGGATTATGCTTTAAAGATAAACTAATATTATTGAACTGTTCAAGGACCTTATGTTTTGAAGTTCTCTAGTTGATTTTTCTAATTTTAGGAAAGAAAGAATTGTTGGTTTTTCTTTCTAGTCGTTACACACTTCGAAGGATGAAAGGCAAAGAGATATTTTAGACTGGCTAAAGAAACAGGTTAGAATACTTTGATAATAAAATGAAGAGTCTGACTACTCTGTATACTTAATATTCTCTGATCACTATAGAACATAGCTCCAACTTCCATCTTTAATTACAATGGGTACCAGAAAAAAGAGTTCAGATGACTTAATTGACACAATCTACAATATTGGGAAAAAACATAATTCATATATTTGTGAACCTGATGATGATTCACCCTTGAAACACTTGCTGTTCTATTGTTGATGGCAGTGTACATGGGTACAAATTTTATGAAAAAAATTTGGTGCCTAAAGTGGGCATTTTCTAAGACTCTGTAACTCAATTAAAGTAATTACTCAAAGGAAACAACATATAAAGATTTACTTGCAAGGATATTTGCTGTAGCATCCTATATAATCAAAGGGTAATATGTAAATTGACCTACCAAACAGAACATCCAGTTGCTATGATGTACAATGACCACCAGGGGGCAAATGCTCAATACAGAAGCTGCCCCCTGGTGGTCAGTGCACTCCCATAGGGGGAGTGCTGCTTAGCCAGAAGCTGGGACTCATGGTTGGCATGTGCAGCAGGAATGGCGGCAGAGCTAAGGATGTCCAACTGACGGGGAGTGGGCCTAAGCTGTCAGTCAGACATCCCCCAAGAGCTCGCATACTGTGAAAGAGCACAGGGTGGGCTGAGGGACCTCCCCCCGCAAATGTACAAATGTTGTATACCAGGCCTGTAGTAATTTATAATAGTAAAATCTTAACTGTAAATAAATGTCAAATAATAAAAAGTATGAAATTATCCAAGGCATATTAAAAAATTGGGCACTTTGGGGCCGTTAAAAATAACACTGCAAATGAAAAATTGTTGTGAGATGGTATTTGGCCAAGCAAACCAATAATATTCAAATCTTTAACCAGTTACCTCTCACCTGGTATGCAATTGAAAGACACATATGCACAGGTGACAGGTCAGACAAAGGAATACATTTTGCTAAGGCTCCTGTAACTTTTAATACTTCAGTGTCAGCAGGAATATTTCTTTCTGACACATTTTTCCTGCATCAGCAAGATCTGGCTCTTCTTATTATAGTGTGCACTTTCCTACCCGTTCCCTCTTTTGTGACCCTACACCCTTCACTTAGGTTTAGAACACAATTTTTGAATTTCTACCCTGCCTTATTTGATGATTTCCCCCCTCTGTTTCCATGTCCCAGTATAACACTATTTATTGGATCTGTGTCTTTTTTACATTTCCTATTATTCTTGTAACTACAAGAAAACATCCTTTTATAGTTAAAACTGATCTCTTGAATCACTTATTTCTGATCTCCTATGTTCTGATTCCAAATTCTAGCAATAGTTTCCTTGTTCATCCACCACATTTGCCTTTTCACTGTGGTTTACACCTCTGTCTCTGAACAAACCTCTTTACTAGAATTTAGATTGATTATGGCACAGGTCTGAATAACCTCCTTCTTAGTACTCCTTGGGTTTGTGATAATTTCACTGAGTTTTCATTCTTCCTCGACTCAAGAAAAAATATTCATCTCCAGTAGTAATGGTCCCCAATCCTATTATGATTTATAACTCCCCTGCCCCATGAGGTTGAATCAACACATTGTTTCTCTGAAGTTCGTAGCTGAGATCACAGCTCAGGTAATGTAGGCTAAAAGCCCCTGATCAGGAAGGAAATTCATCCCTAAAGAGGTGGAGAGCAAATGGAATGGAAAAACAGCTCAGGATGCAGAATCTCAGCTTTCTTTTCTTATTCTCTCTTTTTGGTTTCTAATGATTTATAATGCAAACAAATAATGAGAAATAATTAAATGGGATAAAAAGTACCTTCTAAGTAATATGTAAAAAAAAAATCCCATTCTTGTAGTTAAAAGAAATCTACCTCCCGCCCCCCATAGCCACACATAAATAAGATGGAGGAGGTAGGCAGTTAATTTATCTCTTCATCTCTATTTTTTAAAACTGTTTACAAAGAAAAAAGCCCGTGTGATATTTTACCACTAGAGAACATTCATGTTCTTTTCTTTTTAAAAAATTATGGCTACTTTACCTTGACCACCCTAAGTAAACCTTCTTAAAGGTCTAAATTATTTGTTTTCCATATTCTCTGATTCCCCAACCTCATCATCTTTCAGTACCATTCTCATGTGACATTCTCTTATTTTTAACTTCAAGAAATGTTACACAATGAAGAAAAAATAGTTTTGCGAATTTGTAGAACATGGACCTTACAATCTCATCACCATCCTCCTCATCATATATAATCCGGTTTTCAAGTCCAAGGTTTCTAAAACTTCACATTTATACTCACAGTCTGGTAACAGAAGCCTCCACAAGCAGATCAAAATCAGGCAAAATTCCAGTGACTATTTGGAACCATTCTAAATATGTGTTCTACTAGTATATCCCCTTTGTGCTTAGATTAGAAATAATTTCTAGACTGACACATAATCAGAATTCAGCTTCCTGGTGGACCATGGTTGTATAGCTGCTTCCATTTACCTTGGTAAACAGTTACACCTTCACTCTCTGTTTAGCAGCAAATAACAACAAACACTACATCATAAATGAAACAAGAGATTGAAGTCACTCAATTCACCTTCTAAGCTCCCTTCACTTGAAAATGGTGAAATAAAATATTCATGTGCTACCATTATGTGGTTGAACAAAGAGAGAAGCATTTCCTCTTACTTATTTTAATCCATAATTGCCCACAGCCTCCTACCAAGTCAATCATTTATACCTGCATCTACCTTATACATGAATGAGGAAGGTAGAAAAAATAATGGTCATGAAAAATGATGCTTGTCAAATAACATTAGAATCAACAAGTGAAACACTAATCAATCTTCCTGACAGCATGACAAATATACTGAATCACATTTTAAACATTCTTGGCACTTGGAAAAAAAACACTACTGAGTTCATCCACAGAATAACCTATTTTCCCAAGGGATGTCCAAGGAGGCCCAAGCCAACTAACCCTCCTGAGAAATGAGGAAACTTAAAGAATGCCGAATGCAAGTTTATTTTCTGAATTAAAATTTTAAGCATCTTAAGTGAAATCGCAATACTGAAAATAATTTAACCTCTCTTAAGATAATTCAAACTGCTTAATTCATTTAATATAATAATATAATTATCTCTTAACAATTTTATAGAGTCTCTATTTTCCTAGTGTTCTTTAGAAAGGACAAACACCCTTCCTTTTACCATAATTTCCCCCTTGTCTATATCTAATTGAAGAGCTTTCTATCATGAAACTTGAAAAATGGATAATTACTGCTCTGGGGCCTCTCATCAACTATGAACTTGGGAATTGGAGTTTCTGGCCTTACCTAATGAAAAGTGGCTGAATTAGATTTTCTTCATCCACAAGTATCTTTATCCCTCCTTTTGGTAAAAGTTTCACAGAGAAGCTCTCTTAATAGCCACTGGCAAAGCCCATAATTCTACTACTGAAACAATGAGATCTATTTTCCAGAACATCAATCTTCATTCTCCAGATGGATATAATTGTTTGAAGAGTTGCAATTACATTATTCCTTGGTGCTTCTTCAGCCTCCACATTTGACTGATTCCACAGTTAACAATTAAAAGGCCAAAGGAATTGAGGATTAATTTTTATCTCTAATAATAAAAAGTTCATTGCATTGAATTTCTTGATATCAGCATCACTGCCCTCCTAATTAAAAGTGTAATAGTTATATAATTTTGCAAAAGGAAAAACAGAAGTCGATGCCCATTCATGAACGATATAATTCAAGTTTAGTAACTGCAATCATCCTGACTGTATGGACAGGACAATTTTTTAGTACCTATAAATAAATCACTTTGAAGTTCTAGACTTTGACTATATAGCTAAAATTTAATCCATCCTCTGATGTTAACCATTACATGTTTTTGAATAGCAAGTTATATTCATCAAGAATAAGGTCTGATAGATTCTGAACCAAATGTAGATCATCATGATGAACCATACACAATATCATCACATATGTTCTCCTTTAGTTGGTATCAAAGGCCAATAGGGCACAGTACCCAGCAGCCTTCTAATAATCAGAAAGGGAGTAGAGGCCACCTCTTCCTTCACATTTTTCTCTCTTCCTTTTTGGCATTATGACTCCCTTCATCCACTATGTTACAACCAGTTCTGCTCATGTTGGTGTTCTCCCTCAAAGCTCTTCCAAGAACTGCCTCCCCTCATTGCTTGCACTGGTTTCCATTTCCACAGCCCTCCACTGGGACCCAGGAATCTGAATTTTCTCATGGGATTCTTACAAGATTAAATGGAACCCCACTGATGCATGCTTGCTCACAATAAATTCTTTATAAATGACAGCTGTACTTGTTATTCTTGTACTCCATTACATCCCTTTCTACCACAAGTCTCAGTTTAAGAACCCTAACAAGCCTGGCCAGTGTGGTTCATCATTTAAGTATCGACCTATGAACCAGGAAGTCACAGCTGGATTCCCCATCAGGGCACATGCCCAGATTGAGGGCTTGATACCCAAGTAAGGGGGGGTGCAGAAGACAGCCCATCAACGGTTCTCTCTTATTATTGATGATTCTTGCTTGAAGGATTTGAAGATGGCAGTATAGGTAAATTGTACTTACTTCCTCCCACAACCACATAAAAATTACAACTAAAATACAGAAAAACATCATCCAGAACTACTGGAAAGCTGGCTGAATGAAAATCCTACAATTAGAGAAGTAAAGAAGAAAGCACACTGAGATGGGTAGGAAGTGTGGAGGCACAGAACAGGCTGGTCCTGCACACCCACATGTGTGCCTTTTTTAATTTGGAGGGAGGTTGTCTCTGTGGAGGCTGCCCCACATCAGATCCCCAGTCCAGGGTCTCAGAGCTAGGAAAAGAAGTCTGTAAGGGCAGTAAGAACTACAGGCTGTAAAAACCAGTGTGGATTGGGGCTCAGTGACACAATGGCTGCTGGAGACCCAGCTATTCCTTTTAAAAGGCCAGCACCATAAATTGAACTTACAAGGTCCTGCTTCCTCTGAGCTCCAGCAGCAGGGAAAGTCTTTGAACACAAACACATATGAGGAAGGACTGAATTGTCTGGCATTGGAGCAGGAACACAGGAGAGTCTTTCTACTAAATACAGGTGTTTGCAGTGGTCATTGTTCCTTTGCTGGAACCTCCCAGGCTGACTGGGAGCCATTTCTGTTTGCTCTGCCTAGGTGATTCCCTAAAACCCTGCCTCCAATTTACAACCCAATCAAGCTATGTGCAGCAGCTTTTGCACATGAATAGTCTGTCCTTGCTCAGGTTAAAATTTCTCAAACAAGCTGCAGCTTGGTCAGAAATCCCCAAACCTATCAATAAAAGGCCCAAGACCCAGCACCAGCACCCCTGCCTTGCTTCACAGCTGGGCCTAACTTAGGCACTTCCAAGCCCATTACAAAGGGGAGGAATCTGAAGATCTCTCCTCTCTGTAGCTCCTGATGGGTGGCCCCAGGCAGTAGCTGACTTTGCACCTCCCTGAGACCCAAAAGTCAATGTACACAGTGGTCAGTGTCAGAGCATACCAGATTACAAATTTACACATCCATAAGCAACACATTCAAGGGGCAGACAAAGTGAGCTTCAAAGCCCCACTGAAGCAAGTCCTGCTCCATAGGGATGTATCCTGCATAGTAGCTCTCCCATTATAGTTGCAGCTGGTCCTCCCAGCCATTTGGCGTGGAGGTCAATTCTTCCCATTTACACCAACAGCAATCAAATCTCAACTACAACAGACTGTGCTCACAACCACAAAGGGATGCACCTAGTGCTCCCAGCCCAGGTGAATGGGGAGTCTGAGCCATTGGGCCCTATAGGGTATCTACTACACAAGGCCACTTTACCAACTCAAGGAGACATAGCAGCTCTTCCCAATACATAGAAATAAACACAGGGAAGCATCCAAAATGCAGAGACAAAGAAACATACCACAAATGGAAGAAATGGAAGAAAGCAAACTACTGGCTATAGATTTCAAAACCATAGTTATAAGGTTACTCAATAATCTTTTAGAAACCTCCAAAAAAACTGAAAAAGGCCAGTCAGAAATTAAGCATACACTGATTGCAATAAAGAATAATATACAGGGATTCAACAGTAGAGTAGAGGATTCTGGGAAACAAATAAATGATTTGAAATCTGAGGAAGCAAAAAACACCTAACCAGAAGAGCAAAAAAAAGAGTACAAAAATATGAAGATAGTGTAAGGAGCCTCTGGGACAACTTCAAGCATACCAACATTTAATTATGGGGGTGCCAGAAGAGAGAGAGCAAGATATTGAAAACCTATTTGAAGAAATAATGACAGAAAACTTCCCCCACCTGTTGAAAGATATAGACTTACAAGTCCAGGAAGTACACAGAGTTCCAAACAAGAGGAACCCGAAGAGGACCACACCAAGACATATCATAATTAAAATGCCAAACGCTAAAGACAAAGAATCTTAAAAGCAGCAAGAGAAAAGCAGCTAGTTACGTACAAGGGAATGCCCATATAACTGTCAGCTAATTTCTCAACAGAAACTATGCAGGCCAGAAGGAAAATATATTCAGTGATGAACAGCAAGGACCTACAACCATGACTAACCTACTCAGCAAAGCTATCATTTAGAATTGAAGGTCAGATAAAGAGCATCACAGACAAGAAAAAGCTAAAGGAGTTCATCACTAGCAAACCAGTATTATATGGAATGTTGAAGGGTATTCTTTAAGAAGAGGAAGAATAAAAAGATAAAAAATATGAACAACAAAATGGCAACAAACACATATTTATCAACAACTAAATCTAAAAATCAAAATAAATGAATAAGAAATCTAATGAACAGAATAAACTGGTAATAAAATAGAATCAGAGGCATAAAAATGGAACAGAATGACAACTCTCAGAGGAAGGGAGGGGCAGGAAGCGATTAAACAAAGATCTTATATGCATATATGCATTACATATGGATACAGACAATAGGATGGTGAAGACCTGGGGAGAGGGAACCAGGTAGAGGGGGTAATTGGAGGACAAAAGAGGAACATCTGTAATAATTTCAACAAAAAAGATTAAAAAATATATATGTATACGTGTACTAGATGCCCTGTAGACAAAATTCATGCAAGGGGCTTGGCTCTTGCAGCCGTGGTGGCTTGCCTCAACCCTCGCAGTGCAGGCTTTATCTGAAAGGTTATCCAGAAGGATGTCTGGAAGGTCGTTCAGCTGTTTGGTCTAATTAGCATATTATGCTTTCAATATATATATATATATATTTTAAGAGCACTAACAAGATGTGCTTTTATAGCAGGTGCTTAAATCTGGATGAAGCCAGTCAGTTCCCTCAGCACTGATTTACAGCCAGGTGAAGATTACTCTGATCAACTTCACTTACACCTACCTTGTTGGCAGGGCAGCTATGGCCATATTCTAGCAATTGGCACCTCTGCCAGAGTGCCCTTTGGTGGAAAATGAGATCTGAAGTGTTTAATTTTTCAGAAATTTATTCCAAACCACATCAATTTGTTCTGTACAACATACTTTAAATTCTTGAGTTATTATTAATCAAAGCCTTAAGAATTGCTCTTGACAATTCTAAAAAAAAAAAAAAACTAGTAACAAAGAATTTAAAACCCTAACATGACTCAAAAATTCAATCTCCTATCTTTAGTCTTTCACTAGAGTTTCCTCCTTGCCCCTCTGATCTCAGGAGTAACCACTTGCCTTTTGTCATGCAGGCTTGTTCTTTTACCTTCCAACTCAGTACCCTGAGGGGACCATTGCAAGCTTGGACCACAGAGGCCCAAGCTACTCAGAGTGGTCCCTGCACCAGCAGCAGCCCTCACTTACTCTGTTTAATAATATGGAACCAAAATGCGTTTTTTCAAGTTTGGGAAGTATTTATTTAAAACATCTCTTGTCAGGTACAATTTTTCCAAGAGACAGGAAGTGCACAATTTGGTCTATTAGAATATTCCAAGAGCAATGGTCCCTAACCTATTTCTGCCAAGGTACACCCACAGGATGATATAAACTCCCATAGAGGGGAGATGTGATGCTCATCCCCACCCACCCTGCACTCTGCTTTTGTGAGTCAGTCTTTAACATCAGCTGGGACACTGAATGACTCCAGTGAGAAGGTGGGAGAAGCCACTCTCCATGTCTCAATATCTGTAAGACTGTCCCCTAAATATATGAGTAATAGGGAAATATTAATTATAATCTTTCATCCTATACTGGATGTATCATATGGCCAAATAAATGGACATATCTTGAAAATGGAGAGAATAATACAATAACGAATTATTTCCTATGCAGAAATGCTTAATGAATAATTTAGAAACATTTTACAATCTCAAAGTTCTCAGAGATTGATAACTAATGAAAATAACACAGAGTTCCATTGGGTAAGTTATTCATATTTGTATTATGCTCCATAGAGCTGTTCCCGAAACTGATAAACATGTAACAGCATTCAATATACTTTTCATGAAATAATCACTGATACCAAAAGATTGACAGAACCAAGAAAGCAATAATCGCCAGTCTTTGTAAACAGACATTTGGTGGTTATATCTTCTTTAGACCCTACGGACAAAACTAAACAAATGTGAAGTAAACAGGTTTTTTCCTGACTGTAATATTAATCTTTGGATAATAAGATACTAAAAGGCAGAAAAAGAATCCTATATACCAAATTCTCAAGTAACACAAGATTGCAGAGTCAAAAAAATTTATCTTTTTTCTTATGAGAGCGATGGTTAAAAATATTAATCTGATAATCAGTGAACTCATTTACATTCAAATAGAGAAGTGTACCTATTTTAGTACTACATTCAAGGATAAAAACTCAATGAAATATCTAATTATTATTAAGAGAGATAAATGAGAAAATATTTATTAATGATTAAATTCATAATTATTCTTAAATTCTGTACAGTTTTTATGCATCATTGTCAATACATAATTAAGTTGATCTGATAACCAACTCATAGCCAAATTGATCTTTTATTAGGTCTTAAGTTCACTGCTGTACTTCACTTAAAAAGAGTTATATAGTTAGAATATTTAAATTGGTATATTTAGAATAGGTGAAGAGATGACAAGTTTAATGCTAGACTGTAGAGAATTTGGAATAACTCTCAGTTTAACTGTATTAACACTTTAATTTTAACCTGGATTTACATTTCTGTGCAAATATTAATCACTAATTCCAACAAGTTATAAAATTTGCTTATAAAATATGTATTTAAATTCTTTAAGAAAATACTCTGACTCATTCTAACTTGTCTAAAAATTATTTTTTTCCATATTTTCTTATGGCCATATGACTTTTGTTTGTATATGTGGTTAATCTGGGTAGGTTCACTGTTAGAAAATGATGCTACTAAAGTCACAACTCATATTCTCATAGGTCAGAGGGCTTTACTCTCTTTCATGGACTACACCCTAACTAGGATGGCCATATAATTTATCATTCTACCGGGTATTTTTGAGAGTGAAAGGAGGTATGATTCACAGTTATGCTGGTTGATATAATATGCAAAAATTAATGCAAAATGGATCAAAACCTAAATATAAGAGCCAAAATGAAAAAATAAACTATTAAATAAAGACATAGGGTTAAATCTTCATGATCTATAATTTGGTGAAGGATTCTATATGAAACCAAAAGCACAAGCAAGGAAAAAATATATAGACAGGTTTGACTTCAAAATTTTTTAAAAATTGTGCTTTAAAGGATACCATTGTAACCGCACAGCAACTTAATTTCATTAATGTTACCTTTTCTCTTTTCTTTCCTTTTGATTTAAACTGACCTCATTGACACTCTGACTCATCCATCTTTCTCTCCTTTGCATGTTCATTCCCTTAATTATTAAGCCCTCAGGACAATGAGGCTCTGGTCACCATCAAATAATCTTAGGAACAAAGACTTGGGTCTATTGACTCTAGAGTTTTAATCAAACTAGAGATAACGTCCAAGTCTCAGTTGTGTTTCAGTTTCAGGCCCAGAAAAGAAGAATGACCCACTGACCATACTCTTATGAAACCAAAGTAATACCATGGCTCACTCAGGACCACCACCTTCCACTACGTCCAGCTGCAATGAGCTTTTAATCTCAGCATACATATATCTTACCTAATAATAGAGAAACATGTAAATTAACCATATCTCTGCTACATGTTTGCATGTTCATTCCCTTAATAAATAATGCATTTGCATATCCACAGGACAACACCCTCCATAATCAGGAGGGTGATAAATACATATACTCACAGCCATGATAAATACATATACTCACAGCCAATCAGAGTGAGTATGCAAATTAACCCAACAAAGATGGCGGTTAATTTGCATGCATACCTGGGTCCCAGGTCACTCCCAGCTGGCATCAGAGGGGCCAAGCCTGAAATTGGAGGGGCAGGGCGGGGGTTGGGGGACACTTCCCAAGCCTAAAGCCTGGGGCTTGGAAAGGGGCTGAGCCTGCGAACAAACGAAGACCATTTGGAAGTCAGCGCTGGGTTTCCCAGGGGCAGCCTGGTGACCCAACAGTGACTGCTCAGGTGGCTGAGATTCAGAAAGTGAGTCAGGGTCTGATCTGGAGCCTCAGTGGAAGCTATTGATCAGTGTACTTACTTCTTTCTTTCTCTCCCTCTTTCTTTCTGATCTTTGCCAGCAGCCAGGCTTTTCTTTTTCTCCCACCTCTGTGGGGCTGCTGTTGAGCCCTGCCTCTTTGATCAGGCAGGAGAGGGAAGTTAGAGGTGATCAGGCTGGCAGGCAGAAGCAGTTAGGGGCGTTCAGGCAGGCAGGCAGGTGAACAGTTAGGAGCCAGTGATCCCAGATTGTGAGAGGGATATCTGACTGCCAGTTTGGGCCCAAACCCTTGGATCAGGCCTAAATGGCAAATGGACATCCTGCAAGGGGTCCCTAATTGGAGAGGGTGCAGGTTGAGTTGAGTGAATCCCAGCTCCATGCACGAATTTGTGCACCAGGCCTCTAGTCTATATAATAAAAGCATAAGTGACCATTACAGCAGAACAACCAGAATGACCAGTCATTATGATGTGCACTCACTACCAGGAGGCAGATGCTCAATGCAGGAGCTGTCCCTGTTGGGGAGTGTAGTGGCAATGGTAGGAGCCTCTCCTGTCTACAGAGCAGTGCTAAGAAGCAGTGAGCCCAGCAGTCAGGAGCAGCGAGCAGGTGGGCGATAAGGACTGAGGAGTCCCAGACTGCAAGAAGGTGAAGGCAGGGCTGAGGAACTCCACCCACACTAGTGCATGAATTTCGTGCACCAGGCCTCTAGTACATTAATAATAGGCTTTGAAGGTTTAGTATGACTTTTATTTTGAAAAATATCTTCAGTGCTGAGATCATCTACAGGTTCTAATCCAGCAGTGTGAGGAAGAAAGTGTGGACAGCAGAAGTCAAAGAACAATGTCCAAGCTCAGCATAGGTACTGACAGGAGCGTCACAGCCAGGACCAGTGAGAATCAAAAACCAAAGCAGCATTGCCATCTCTCACTGTGCCAGTCAGTAAAAGAATTTGGTACTTTCCATATGACCCTTTGGATGGGGAAGCCCCAATGAAGGGAGATGAAATGTCCCATTCCCTTGGAGTCAGATTTAATTTTGCTTATAAAAATGAACATATGTGTGTTTTCCCCCCCAGAAACTCATTTTGTGAGCTAAAATTGACATCCACCTCACTACTTCTGTCCATCTAATCATGACTATAAGCTAACCCTCTGGCTTTTCTATAGTCCAACTGGAGATTAGAATGTAAAATGCCTATCAATGCTGTGGTTTTAAGATGATTCTAATCATGAGAATGTATGTGCTCTTTTCCCTTTACACTATATTGAAATAATATTTAGAAATGTGTGAATTGGACAACTAAGTTCTGTAAAAAATGTAATCATTAAAAAGAATTTGCTAACCATTGATGTATATGAAGAGAGTCTTTGGCCAGTATTTTAGGAAGGAAACATAGTTTGTTCAGGTGAGGGGTTATCTTCCAATAAAACATGGCTAAAGCAATAAGCATGGTAAAAATTAAAGTATTTATGTCACAAAGCTTTTAGTTGATGTTTAAATAGCCATCATATACACTGAAGATTCTTGAAGGCAATTATTATTTATCCACTCTGACACCTCACAAAAGCATTTCAGCACCTGAGAGGACAGGATAACTTAGAGTGTCACATAAATTCCAGAATCATTTATTCAAATCAAATATCCAGTTTTACATCAAGGGCAACTACTTCCTCATAAAAGAACAGTGTAATATATTACCTAGAAATGAATGCTACATATTTATAACTCTGGCTGGTAAATCCCAGTCATACCATTATTATGCCATTAAACTGGAAATATAGGGAATTGAAAAGAAGAGTGATCATAATAAAATCACTTTATTCTGCACATAACACCTGAAATTCAATCTAGTACAACTTCCAAATACCAGAAGTTTAATGTTTACGATCTTTACTGAATAATCTTCTCTTTCTTTGACTAAAGTCAATAAAAAGTCAACTCTAAACTTTTCAGTGGAGCTAACAAACACTGTACTCAACTGCAAGGTTACTAAGATAAGAATGAAGCCAAGGGGTCAGTCAACTCTATATTACTATGAGATAGCATTATAAATATGCTAGAGAGCACTTTAGCTTAGAGGAGACAAACCATTTTTTTCTTGTGGCAGAATATATATAAAGCTACAATTTTAACTATTTAAAAATGTCCAGTTCATGAAGTACATTCATATTGTTATGTAACCATTACTACCATTTATGTCCAGAACTTTTATGTCTTTAACTAAAACTCAATATCCACTAAACTCCTATTAGCCCCTTGACCACTGGAGGAGACAATTTTAAGTAATATATATTTTTTAGAAACATGTTTATAAGTTGGAATTACAGTCTTAAGTAGAAGTCCTCAATTAAAGGGCTCTAGATTCTGTTCTTTCACTTTAGAGACAATGATTGAAAACTGCCATTTGTTGAAATATTTCTGGCAATAGTGACACATCCCATTGTAGGCCTATTCGTTTATGTTACAGAGTAGTCATTGAATTTGGATTTTGTCATGCAATTATTTTAAAACTAAAGGCCCTGTACATAAAATTCGTGCAAGGGTGGAGGTGTGCCTCAGCCCAGCCTGCACCTGCTCCAATCTGGGACCCCTCGAGGGATGTCCGATTGACCTCTCACAATCCAGGACTGCTGGCTCCCAACCGCTCACCAGCCTCTGCCTGACTGCTCCTAATCTCTTCTGCCTGCCAGCCTGATTGATGCCTTATTGCTCCCTGGCTGGCCTGATTGCCCCTAAATGCCTTCCCCTGCAGGCCTGGTCTCCCCCAACTGCCCTCATCTGCCGACCTGGTCACCCCTAACTGCCCACAACTGCCCTCCCCTGCAGGCCATCTTGTGGCAGCCATCTTGTGTCCACATGGGGGCAGTCATCTTGAACAATTTGCATATTACTCTTTTATTAGATAGGATATCAACAAAATACTACAAATATATAGAATAGCATTTCATATGATTGAATAATTCCTGCTTTTAACAAAAGATTCAGAATGTGAGGACAAAGATATCAAATAATGCATTTGCATACCCACAGAAAAACACTGATCTCCTCAAACAGGAGGGTGTTTTGTATAATTTTCCTAAGGATGACTACAGATCTAGAGATTCACCCATAAATCTCTGTAGTCAAGTGACGCACTGTGAGTAGATGAATATATAAAATTGTATATCTAAACAGAGAAATTCTCTCATTAGTATTAAAAATAATTTTAAAAAGATATAAAAAAGAAATAATTACTTATAAAGATCAATAAGGAGAAAATAAACCAGATCTCATGGAAAGTTACCATTTTAGGCAAAGAAACTTTTAAAAAGCACCTCACTCAGATAACCTGAAGGAAGTGTATGTAAAGGAAGGAAGTCTGTTCTAAATGGCCTTTTTCTGTTTGTAATTAGTCCTCAAATTCTTCAACCCATCACTCCAACATGTAGTCCTATCTAATGAATAAATATTTGCTGACTTCATCCTCACAGGCCACAGTTGATCCACTAAGTCCACATTCTATTGCTGGCATACTATGGAATTTTTTCCACAAAACCTTTCCAATGCCTGAGTGTAGCATATTCAGTCACCCTAGGTTCTCTACTTTTACTCTCAAATTCAAACTACCATCAGCAATATGTCACATGCCATTCATTCTCTGCCCCCGTGAAAATTCTGCTTTTTTCCAATGTGAACTCTGGGTCTTCAGATTTTGTATACATTTGTGATAATGGTAACTAGTAAAGAATAGCAAAGGAATGTGATCCACTTTCGTGGGATGTTAGAAGAATGGTAGGACTGGGAAAGCAGAGACAATGTGGTCCAATTTCCATGGTGATCATAAATGCCCATCTTGGTATCATCTGACTGTTATCACATTTACCTCATATTTTAGAACTAAAGATGATTGCAATACTCACCACCTTCTTAACTTTCTAATGTTATTAATATTGATATAAGATGTTATGATTCATACACTTTGAAAATCTCACATGCAGTTCAGAAATCCTCTCCACCTGGTTTCTGGCAGCAATATTAGTCACTCATTGATGAATATGTAACAGTGAACCAAGAATAGCGAGGATAAGGATTCCTCTGAAATTATTTTCTTCACTTTAATGCAGCCTCTTCTTAATATGTAATTTATATGTAAACTCAAGAGCTCCATTATATATTTATAGAATAACAATAGCCAACAATTATGGAAAGTTTACAATATACTGGGAACTGTCCTAAGAGTTTTATATTAAACTGTTCATTTACTCCTCATAACAATCTGTTCAGGTAGCAACAATTATTCTCCCCACTTAATATACTGTGTAAAAAGGTAAAATACGGATTAAGAAATTTAACCAAGGTCCCCCAGACTTACCCAAGGTCACTAGAGAAACTACATTACATTTTTAATTGGTAGTTTTAAATGTCAATATTGTTTTTCCACATGTACCTTCCTTTCATTTTTCAATTTAACCTGTTTACAAAAATTTAAAGAAGTAAATGGCAGTGCATATTATTTCTCTGAAAGCCCTGGTGTTTATTCATCTTGCCTGAGGTTTCTGTCATCTCAAGGCATTGGCCTATGTAAGCATCTTCCATTTTGAATTCAGTTACTGAATTCTCACATTTTGGGACACAAATTTTATAAGTAGTTCACTGCTGAACCTCACGCAAGGGCCACTTGACTTGGACATTTGGTAGTCACAATTCTGCCTAAATGACTTTTCAGTGTTTAAAGCCAAATTTGGAGAATCTCCTAGAAAGCCCCAAACTTAAAAAATGGGTGTATCTCTTGCTCCTCTAAGTATCATTATAAAAGAATCCTACGGAAAGAAAGAGGCACTGCTCCAATTCCATCATCATCATTCTCCCAGAGATGAATCCTTAATCCATAAATAAGAGCAAATGGGAGCAAATACCAGCTGTGTCTAACAGTGTTCAAGATAACTTTTACCTTTTCATTTAAAAGTAGTGATACTCCCTGTATTCAAATGATTTTAGTATTAATTTTTAAATTCATGAGCAAATCTATTCATATTACCCTATATTTTAAGATTTGTAACTCCACATGACTGCTTTGAATAATTTAATCAAAATATAAAACTGTATTGTTACAAGTACTTTATTTCCACTTATAGCTATTAATGTAATCAATAGAAAAGTTATGAGTGAAAGGAAGGCTTGCTTTATTTATTAATTCATTTAGAGTCATCTGGATTCATTTACTGAAGAGTGATCCAGGTGTTGAGCAAATGCAATGGCAAGATTCAGGACAATTTTATTACTAGAGCACCATGGTCCAAGGAATTTTATGACAGATATTAAAACTGGATTTGGGTATTGTACGTGATGTGTTTATTAAATATTAAGACTGATTCTTGTAAGACACACATACATAAATTGCCTTAAATACCATGTAAACAAATGGAAAAATGTTCAAATACGGAGAATTCTCTCTCAGACAATTTTAATTAAATATAGATAGAATGGGTTAAGTGAATGTATGTGAAATTAGGCAAATGGGACAAAACTGATTGTTGGGTAAATAGAATACAATTTTTATTGTTTTTATGTTTTGACAAATTGAGGACGTTGGTGCTACCTGTGATTCTGCTCTTTCTCTCACCTCTCCTCTCTGGTCCATTAGCAAAGCACCTTCAAAAGAAATTCATAAGATAATCATTTACTGTCATTTTCACTGCCACCATCCTGGTCCAAACAACAGGAATTTGTTCTCTGAATTATTGAAATGGCCAACTAACTGTTCATGTTCAACATCCTTTCAACATAGTAATCAGAAGATTATGAAAAATCATATTATAGCCCGCCCTCCCCACTGACTGCTCTGTTCTGAAGATGCCTTGACCATTTCACTTGCTATCTTCACTCTGACCTCATCTTCCCTGCCGGCCATTCTCTCTGAAATGGGAGCACTGGCCTTCTTGCTCTTCCTCGAACATGTCCGGCATATTCCTGCACTTGCTTTTTCTATTCCTAGAATGCTCTGCCCTCAGAAACTGTATGACAAGCTCTCTTCCTTCTTAAGGAGACAGGCTCTCCCTCCTAACAATATACACACACTTCAAAATCCCCTCCCCCACTTTATTTTTTATTCTTAAAATATATCACCCTCTAACATTGTATATATGTCGCTTATTAACCTTATTTATTGCCCGTCTCCTCATTAGAATGTCAGGTGCAGGAGATTTTGTTCACAATTTCCTAGCACCTATAACAGTGCCTGGTACATAGTAGATGCATGATCAGCTTTTGTAAAATGGGATAAATAGACGAATAAAATCAAGATTAACAGAAAACATAACCTGTGACAAAATCCTAATTAATAAAAGAGTAACATGCAAATTAACCATATCTCATCTACACCCACAAGCCACACCCACCAGCCAATCAGGATTGCGTATGCACATTAACCCAACCATGATGGCTGTGGCCACGGAGAGAGCAGGAGACTTAGGTTTCCCTGGCAATGGAGGAAGCTAAACTTTCCACTTACCCTGGCAGGCCCAGGCCTCCACTCAAGGTTATAAAGTTTCAATTACAGAAGATAAATAAATCCCAACAAAAATGGCAGCAGCCAGGGAGCTGGAGAGAGCAGGAGGCTTGAGTTTTCCCCAGCGATGGAGGAAGCCAAGTTTCCACAGCCCTGGCCTGCCTCAGCCTAAGGCTATGAAGTTTCAATTATAGAAGATAAATAAAAACCAACAAAAATGGCTGCGGCCATGCAGTGAGCAGGAGGCTTGGCTCTGCTAAAGGCTACAAAGTTTCAATTCTAGAAGATAAGTAAATCCCAGATACCAGGGCCTCCACTTGGGTCTCCAGGGGGCATGGCCAGCCTGCACATCACTATAGGCCCCTCGCCCAGTCTGCCCCAAGCCCCAAGGGAATCCTCACCTGATCCCCAGGACACCCTTCAGGGCAAACCAGCTGGCCCCACCCATGCACCAGGCCTCTATCCTATCTAATTCTCCTATCTAATATAAAAATATTGCAAATTGACTGTTACTCCAACACACAAGATGGCTGCCCCCATGTAGTCAAAGATGACTGGCCCCATGTGGACATAAGATGGCTACCACAAGATGGCCAGCAGGGGAGAGCAGTTGGCAATAACCAGGCCTTCAAGGGAGGGCAGTTGTGGGTGATCAGGCCAGCAGAGGAGGGAATTTTGGGGTGACCGGGCCTGCAGGGAAGGGCAGTTAGGGGTGACCAGGCCTGCAAGTAAGGGTAGTTAGAGGCAAACAGGCTGGTAGGGGAGCAGTTAGGCATCAAGCAGGATGTCAGGGGGTGATCAGGCTGGCAAGCAGAAGCAATAAGGGGCAATCAGGAAGGAAGGCAGGTAGGCAAGCAGTTGGGAGCCAGCAGTCCTGGATTGTGAGAGGAATCCTACCAGGATTGGGCCTAAACAGGAAGTCAGACATCCATCAGGGGGTCCCAGATTGAAGAGGGTGAAGGCTGGGCTTAGGGACACCCCACCCACCATGCACAAATTTTGTGCACCAGGCCTCTAGTGAGAACATAACATCTATTATAACTTTCCTGCTTATAACTTCTCTCCCAAACCACGCACATGCAAGCCATCAGTTATCACTGCTGACATAACATATACACACAGTTAAACCTTGAAGACAATCTCACTTAGAAGAATAAGAATCACTATTATGTGGTAACACCTCATTCCAAATCCCTGCACTTCTTGTGTGCCAATTGACCCCTCCACCACACTGGCCACATGCCTCCATTGTACTTGATACCTTCAAGTTCACATCTCACTTCTAACTGCTGGTAATCTCAGAATCCTTATGCCACCTCTGACTTCCATTTGTTGTCTCCTTTTTAGTCTAATCATCTAAGTCTAAGTTATCATGTACAGAGTAACAACTATACACCTATAGATTTCTTCATAATCATAACATTTTAGAAGAGTGTTTGCATGAGGACTGAATGTGGCTCTTGATAGAGGAAGCATTGGGGCCAAAATCACATTTATAGCCTGTTCCTTGAATTAACAATGCACATTAATGTATTCCCTACCCTTAAAACTTTCTAAAATATTTTAGTTCAGAATCTATTGCAATTACATATCATAAAAACTAGAATATATGAACAAAATCTCTTCCACTTGCTAAAATGCTAAATTGAAATTGATAATGGATAATCTCCCTTTTAATTTATAATAGGTAAGTAATGAATTAATTATTATTATATTTTGCTCTTATTCTTGCTTTCACTAAAAATTTTGGAGTGGTATGTACATTTCAACAATTTATGCCTTGCCAAACCGGTATGGCTCAGTGGTTGAGCATTGACCTTTGAACCAGGAGGTTACAGGTTGATTCCTGGTCAGGGTACATGCCTAGGTTGTGATTTCAATTCCAGTGTGGGTCATGCAGTACGCAGCTGATTAGTGATTCTCATCATTGATGCTTCTATCTCTCTCTCTCTTCCTTCCTCTCTCTGAAATCAATAAAACACATTTAAAAATAATAATTTATGCCTGTAATTTATGCTTTGCAATATTATTGAATTCTATCTACACAATGCAATGCGAAGCATAAAAAGAACCACCACAAAAAATGTTGTCTAGCCCCCACATCAATCCTGATAGACATGATTTTGCTAAATTCAATGTATTATGTTTATAATATGTTTATAAAGGGTTATATCTTTTTCTTTTCAGGGGTTACATTGGAGAGATTAAGTCACCATTTTCTTTTATCTTCACCAAACTAATCTAAAGGACTGTACATTCAATGTTATGGTAATAACACACCAGTAGAGAAGGTTTAGGTGTAATAACAGGTATTCTGAAAGTATCACTTAGGCTTGAATAATGGTTTTAATAATTGAGTAAGGCATATTTTTCCATTATTGAAATCTCAGTTATGAAGAAATATGTCTTCAATAAGTCTCATATGCTTATAAACTATGTGTGTAAACCTTGACCTTTTTTCCATTACTGAGTAATCTAGACAGTTTCCATACTGCCTGAGGAAATATTTTAGTAGTATTAAAATTTTATTGCGTTAAGTCTAGTATTCATCTGACACCACATATAGTCATTACAATATTAACCTGGGTGATCACTTTGTGAATTTTATACCTGAAACTAATATAGTATTGTATGTCAACTGTAACTGAAAATTTTTTTTAACTTCTTCACTACATCAAAATGCATACAAGTTATTTATCTGATTTACTTAAGAATCCTAGAGCAAATCCTTTATTCAAAAGATGTCTTTTATCTCTTTCCCACATGCACTTTTGGAACCTTCACATTCCCCCATCAAAAAGTAGACTTTAATTCCTCTCCCTGTGATTCTGGATGAGTCTGTGACTCTTAACCAACAGAATATGGTGGAAGTGGCAGTGACTATCTTTCTGCAACAAGATCATGAAAGGTGATGCAGCTGAGAAAGAAGATAGAACACTAATATTTGGCTCCCTAAGCCACCCTGTCCCCTAAGGTGGCCATGCAGTGGGGAAGCCCAAACTAGCCTTATGGAGAGACACCATGAAGAGAATCCCTGAGCTACACTGACAGGCGCAGAGAGATTCCCAACCACTCCCCAGTTGTCCAACTACTGCCTACGGTAACCTCATGAAAGCCCATGGACTCTCACAAACTGCCCAGCTGAACTTTAATCAAATTACTGACCCACATAAATGCTGAGATATTACTATTGCACATTAAGCTACTAAGTTCTGGGATGAGTTGTTTGGTAAGCAGCATTAAGTAATGGGAGCAAACTGTGGTGAAGTGAAATTTGGGGCCAGATCTAAATTTTGTGGAGACAGAAGCTTACACAAAGTTAAAGATTCTTTTTAAGAGAAGGAATATAAAATTACAAATATAAAACCAACCAATGGAAATAAATACTTAGTTAGACTGAGATGAAAAATTCATAACAAGAATCCCAAATTTTGAAAAGTTGATAAATAACATGAACGGCACAATATCTTTGAAAAATATGTGTGTTAATTAACTACCTGATACTCAACTGAAATACATTTAAAGAAAATTTTTATTGAATTTACTGGGGCAACATTGGTTAACAAAATTACACAGGTTTCAGGTATACGGTTCTATAATACATGATCTGTATATGGCATCAAGGGTTCACCACCCAGTCAATTCTCCTCCTATCTCCATTTATACCCCCTTTATCTCATCCTACTTTTCCCAACCCCCTTTCATTCTAGTGATCACCATATTATTGTCTGTGTCTGTTTTTCCTTGTTTTATTTTGTGTTTTTGCTTAATACTGTCATCTTTTTCACCCAGCCTCCCAACCTTCCTCCCCTCTAATGGCTGTCATTCTGTTCTCTGTATCTATGAATCTGTTTCTATTTTGTTTGTTCATTTATTTTGTTCATTAGATTCCACATGTAAGTGAAATCATATGATATTTATCTTTCTCTGACTGGCTTATTTCACTTAGCATAATACTCTCCAGGTCCATAAAGCAATGTATTATTTCATTGTGTAAATGTACCACAGCTATTTTATCCACTCATCTACTGATGGGAACTTGGGTTACCATAATACTTTTTATAACTACATATTTTGAGCTGTTTTTATACGCTGATTATAAAATATTTTGTATTGACTAAAAATATATCTTTCCTCTAGCATGATTGATTAAACTTTGTTATTAATAGTTTATAAAAGTTATAAATGTTTAGCATCATATAAACTACATTAGTGAATATATATACTAGTATATATGTGTGTGTATATGTGTATACATATAGGTGTATGTGTGTGTGTGTGCATGACACACACTAGAGGTCCAGTGCATGACATTCATGCACTGGGGGTGGGGGTGGGGGTTGTCCCTCAGCCCGGCCTGCAGCCTCTTGCAGTCCAGGACCCCTTGGGGGATGTCCACCTGCAGGCTTAGGTCCACGCCCTGCCGGTAGTTCACTATCCCTCCTAGGGATCCTTAGCACTGCCACAGAAGTAGGAGAGACTCCCACCAGGGCTGCTACACTCGCCAGCCCTGAGCCCTGCTTTTGGTTGAGTTGCACTCCCCCTGTGGGAGTGCATTGTTCACCAGAGGACAGCTCCTGTGTCGAACATCTGTCCCCTGGAGGTCAGTGTGCATTATAGTGACTGGTCGTTCCGCTGTTTAGTTTATTTGCATATCAACCTTTTCTGTATATATCCTATATAATAAAAGTGACCATTATGCCCGGTCGACCAAATGACCAGTCACCAGTCAACCAGTTGCTATAATGATGTACTGACCATCAGACAATCAATGCAGAAACTACCCCTGGTGGTCAGCATGCTCCCACAGCCAACCTCCCATGGTTGGCCGGCCCTGATTGCTAGCCAAGCTAAGGAATCCCAGCTGTGCACAAATTCATGCACTGTTACACACACACACACACACACACACAATGAGAACCAAATCCTCCACTTAAAATTTTGCATTTCAGATAACTAAAAGATTTTTCTACCAGTCAGCAGCTTCTGGATTTATAGTTTTAAACTTTCTTTCTCTTCTATTTTACATAGTTTGTTGCTATAAGACAGTGGTTGGCAAACTGTGGCTCGCAAGCCACATGCAACTCTTTGGCCCCTTGAGTGTGGCTCTTCCACAAAATACCACGGCCTGGGTGAGTCTATTTCAAATAAGTGGAGTTAGAAGAAGTTTAAGTTTCAAAAATTTGGCTCTCAAAAGAAATTTCAATTGTTGTACTGCTGATATTTGGCTCTGTTGACTAATGAGTTTGCCGACCACTGCTATAAGATATATTCATTAATGCAAAGGATATTATTATTTAATGTAGAATACACTTATCTAAAATTTTATTTACACATAGCGAGTTAACTTAAAAATAATGAGAATTTTAGCTTCATTTGTTTTTAATAGTAGGATTAAAAAGTGTTTTCCTTATTTTATTATGAAAAGCTAAATATATATTTCTTTCATTATGGAACAAGTCTATCTTCTGTACTTTAAGCTATACTTTTAATGTACTTTTACATTTCATTACCACCTAAATAATCAAAATAAACATTGAGGATTATGAATGATTTGGCTTTTAAATGAGTGCCTCTGTATATCATTTCTTTACAAATCACTGGTTTTATTTAAAGTTAATCAATCATAGAATCCACAATACCAGAACTGGGAGTTGATGTGGGAAGATTACAAATGTACTCCCACTTGGTAACTCAAAAAGTCAAAAAATAGAACTTAAAAAAAAATAATGACCCGTTCTTCCTCAGGAATCCTCCTCACTAACTAGCATATTAGGAGCTTCCAGAGCCGCTGCGGGTCTCTCACCCCTAACCATGCCTTGCGACCACTTCCACTTTCTTGGGCTTCTACATGTTGCCTATGAACAGCATGACTTAAATGGGTCTCTTCTTCCTGCCCTCCGCCCCCGCTGCTCCCCCTTCCCCCATAATCTGATCCAAGTTTCAAAGCAGACCAAGGGTAAAGGCCCCTGTTTTGACTTTCTCATTGACATATTTAACACTACCATTCCCATTCCATGAGTCAACCAAGATGGGAAAGGGGCAACCATTGATTCATGGGGCACTCACTTTGCCTGTCCTTTTCAGCTTTCACAATTAAATGAAAGGCAGGCTTTTCACCCCCTTTTTCATTATATACCCACTCTAATACATCATACCTTCTCCTGGAGGTGGCAAAGTAGTACTGCCGTTTCCCCGGAGGTCACAATGACAGCTGAAGTATAAGAAAATACTAGCTTACTGACATCTGAGCTTCAAGAAGGAGGAATGAGCTAAGCTACTGGTACATGTGTGGGCTGCAATACCCACTCTTCATGACCAGCAGTAGTTTGTATTCAGACTGGCTTTCATTCTTATAGGACACAAAAGATTTTAACTGTCACCAGGTTTACTTAGATACAGCAGAGTAAACACAGCATGCCTGTATGATAGCATCAAATATATCTTCCATAGAACTTCCGATAGCAGTTCTTATTGCTTTCCTAATCCCATTAAGATTACACTCAACTCAGTTGTAAGAAATGAGATCTCCCAAGTGAATGCAGGCTGCTCTGACACCAGGAAGCCTCATAAGTGAAGGAAACCACACCTTATAATTGCACATGAGTGTATTTTCCAAGTCCCGATGACATAACTAGTACTAGTATACACTCAGTTATAGAGAACCATCCAGGGAAACGACTGCTGTGTTTCCTCTAACAGATTTTCATATACTTGTGATCACATGGGCCCTTCAGTTGGTACGTCAACTAGCAGTCTTCTTAGTCCCAATAAGGTGTTGTCTTCAAAATAAATAATACTGAACATAGCTAACATGCCACATTCATCTTAACTAAGTATGTTTCCAAAAAACAATGTTGGTGGGGGAAGGTAAATGGGGGGAAAAAAGGAGATATATGTACGAATATATGTAATGCTTTAAACAATACAAAATTAAAAAAACAACAATCCTGGTAGAAGGTAAATCAAAAGTCATTAATCATCTCGTTCAAGACAGGCTTAGACTTGATAATGTCCCTCAAAAGGTGAATCTAAAAAATATATTGATAATTTAAAACAATGATAATAATACCTAATTTGTGGAAAGAAAATAGCCTGAAATAAAAATACTGGTCAAGAGTGGAATATAAACTTCAGAGAGAATATATACTTCAGGATAATGGAAAAGGTATTGATTACATTCAGACTTTATCGTGTTAAAATATATGAAGTAATCACTAAAAGAGCAGATGTAGAACATTAAACTTTCAAATGTGTAAAAAACAGCAATGGAATTTAAAAAATATATATATTTTATTTACTTTTTACAGAAAGGAAGAGAGAAGGATAGAAAGTTAGAAACATCGATGAGAAACATCGATCAGCTGCCTCCTGCACGCCCCCTACTGGGAATGTGCCCACAACCAAGGTACATGCCCCTGACCGGAATCAAACCCGGGACCTTTTCGTCTGTAGGCCGATGCTCTATCCACTGAGCCAAACCGGTTTCGGCAGCAATGGAATTTTTAAGAAAAGATGAAGCTCATTTAATCCAAAGCATTAAAAAGAAGAAGGAAGAAGAGACGGAGGAGGAAGAGGGGCAGGAGGAGAAGGGGAGAGGAGGAATCCATTTTACTAATTTAAAATATATTAAAATAGACTCTAATATGATTTATCCTACTTAAAATATCCATCAATTTTATCTTTTCAAAAAGGAACAATGTAAAATATAACTGATTTATTGTTTGGTATACAGAGCTAAGCAATCTTAGGATCCTACAGCATAAACTATGTTATAATGTAGTCCAGAAATGGTCCTATATAACTTGAAAATAATATATGAAAAGTACATAATTGCTAGTTATAAATGACTACTTCTAACTTTTTAAGGATTAACCAGGGGAAAGAATAATTCTCTCCAACCCAAAATATTTATAATCTACTTAAATAGACTATAATTATATAGTCTTTCTGCTTGAATAATTTTGTTATTTTTATAAACTTAGAATTATATACAAAACAAGGATAAATTGGAAATTATATGATTAAAAATGTAATTAATGAACATGTTCAAATAAAAACTGTTTTGAATAACCACCATGCAAAAACACCATGTCACACCTAAATTCTATATACTTAAGCCATATGGTGCACATCAATGCTACCATAAAGTGACTGAAAGGATTTATTTTGAACACTGAGGAAATCTTACTTGTGAGCAGATGCCTAGACTAGCTGGGAGGCAGCAGGTTTTCACTGGATGACTAATCACATCACTGGGGGCATTTTTGTGAAATCTACAAAATGGATATTTAGTAGTAAAATGCTTGCAGATTGATAACAATGTAGGCACTTCAAGATATTTCTTAAGAGCATCACAATTACAGTACATACCCTGAATTTAAAATATATATATTTCTCTGAAATCAATAACAATATATATATGTATATATGTATATATATATTGTTATTGATTTCAGAGAAATATATAACACTATATATATATATATATATATACACACACACACACACACACACACACATATATATATATATATATATTGTTATTGATTTCAGAGAAGAAGGGAGAGAGAGAGAGGAGAAAGAGAGAAACATCAATGACAAGAGATAATCATTGCTTGGTTGCCTCCTGCACATATCCGCTTCCCCACCCCAACCCCTCATCCCCCACCTCCCGCCACTGCAACTGCCCCGGCATGTGCCCTGACCGGGAATGGAACCATGACCTCTGAGTTCATACACTGATGCTCAACCACTGAGTCACGCCATCGGGCAGTGACCTGAATCTTAAAACACAGGCAGTTCATCCCCATTCCCGGAGAGAACTGCTCTCTTGTCAGGTTTGATTCTGTTTTCAGACAAAAATGAATGAGAAATTTGTCTGAATAAAATGCACACAATCAAACTCTTGCAGTATATTTATCTCATGTTCTGAGAGCAGCTACTTGTGAGAAACCCAACACGCATTACAAATTTTCTTCTCTTTTTTATAAAACTATGAATGCAGTTAATCTTCAAAAATTTAAGAATGTAGCTATAAAATGAAGTCAAATGAAAAATATCCTTAGAATTTTCCAGCTTAAGTGGTTCTTAAAGAGTACTAAAAATGTAGTCTGAATCTCTCATTTTGGCAAGAAGGTAATTTGAAGCCCAGAGGGTTATATGACTTATTCAAGGTCTCAAAGTCAAGCTGTAGCAGCCTCAAAATAAAAATCCAGAAAATCCAAACTCATCTAGTGCTCTTACCACCTCTATAGTAGGGAGTAGTCACTGTGTAAGATCCACATTTGGATTTTAAAAAGCTATCTTTCTCATAAGTAATCAAAACAGCATTAACATATGGGTAAATATTTTTAAATTGTTTTTGTTTTAAGTTTATGTTATTTGCTTTCAATATGTAGTATTCCTTCCCAAAGAATTGATGTCAGCAGAAACCTGTAAAATTGGTTAGCTCCCTGGCCAATGTGACTCAGTTGGTTGAGTATAATCCTGTATCCCGAAAGGTCCTGGGTTGGATTCATGGTTGAGGCACATACCCAGGTTCTGAGTTTAATCCCCAGTCATGGTGTGTACAGGAGACAACTGATCTATGTTTCTCTCTCACGTCGATGTTTCTCTCTCTCTCTTTCCCTCTCCCTTCCTCCCTCCCTCCTCTTTCTCTAAAATAAATTGAAAACACATCCTCGGGTGAGGAATAAAAACAAAAAGCCTGGTTAGCAAACTAAAGTATTTTATTTCTAAAGATGGGAAGACTTTTGAGAAGACTTGGAGACACACAAAAAAAATCAATGATAGTTTACTATATGAGTGACAGAAAGCATTGTGAAAATACTATTCAAAAACACTCATGTTATATATTTATAATTTTAAAGTTCATTTATAAATTCTTGATAAAAGATCAAGTTAAAAATCCATTAAAATTTATTTAAATCAGGGTATCACATATAGTTTTTCATTATTTTCTTAAATTCAACCACCAAGGTAATGTCTTTTAAAAAGATTTAAGTAGTTTATACTTTAAATTAGTATGGGACAGAATTCGTTAAATTCTAATAATTAGCAGAGTTAAAACATGACTTCAAAGAAAATTTAGCTCACATAAAATATTTACACTGGAGTCAAAACTGGATTAAAGAAAATCAATGACAATATTCTTTTATCCTATCTAGTAAAAGAGTAATATGCAAACTGACCATCACTCTAACACACAAGATGGCCTCTCCCCATGTTGTCAAAAATGGCTGCCCTCATGTGGACACAAGATGGCTGCCACAAAATGGTTGGCAGGGGAAGGCAGTTGTGAGTGATCAGGCCAGCAGAGGAGGGCAGTTGGGAGCCACCAGGCCTGCAGGAGAGACAGTTGAGGGTGACAAAGCCAGCAGGGAAGAACAGTTGGGGTGACCAGAACAGCAGTGGAGGACAATTGTGGGGGACAAGGCCTGCAGGGGAGGGCAATTGAGGGCAACCACGCCTGCAGGGAAGGGACAGTAGGGGGAACCAGACCAACAGTGGAGGGCAGTTGGAGAGGACAAGGCCTGCAGGGCAGGGCAATTGTGGGTGACCAGGCTGACAGGGGAGGGCAGTTAGGGGCAATTGGGCCAGCAAAGGAGCAGTTAGGCATCGATCACACTGGCAGGAGAGTGGGTTAGGGGTGATCAGGCTGGCAGGCAGAAGCGGTTAGGGGAATCAGGCAGGCAGGCTAATGGTTGGAAGCCAGCAGTCCTGGATTGTGAGAGGGATGCCCGACTGCCCATTTGTTTTTGTTGGGTCAGAAACAAAACAGGCAGTCGGACATCTCTCAAGGGGTCCCAGATTGGAGAGGGTGCAGGCTGGGCTGAGAGACATTCCACCCCCCCCACCCTCTTCCCCCTTGCACAAATTTCATGTACCAGGCCTGTAGTGGTCTAATAAAAGGGAATTTCTTTTTTTTCGTTTCCTGATATCCCAAAAGGAAACATTTAATTCTCTAGGACATGCTGAAAGACATAGGTAGAAAGGCAACACAGTTAGAGTTGAATTAATCAAGCAAACATCATTGGCAATCAGCACAACTTTCCTGGTGATTAAACTCAGTTTGAGACAGCTGGGGGTGGACACAATCTAGTCAGAGATTCCATGAAAACAGAATCTTAAGAATGCAAAATGGTTTTAGAAAACTGACTTTGTAAACAGTTGTCATTTTTGAGACTTCCAGCATTTTTGAGACTACAGAGAAAATCTGAGTTAAAAATCAAGATGAAAAGTCTTGCATTTTCTAATTTAGTGATATCATATTAACTAGTATAGCTTCTTATCCAATGTCATTCTTATTTTGCCAGTTGAATAAGGCTTATATATGAAATACTCATCTCCAATTTCCTAACTATTCCAAGGGTTCCATAGATATTAGCAATGAGGAAGGCAGGGAAGTAAATACAGAGTGTTCCAAGGCTAGGATTGTTTTAATTGTGAATTCTAAATGGTTAAATCTTACCATACCTGGATTCTTGCTCAATCTATTTTACATCCAATAGGAACATTCTAAAACTAATTGCAGTCCTTATTAGAGTAACTATACATCCCAGTGAGACAACCTGAGTTAAGCCTGGATCCTAGCTTAAACATTAGTAACTCTCTTATGATGTTTCCACTTTGATGACAAATTATATAATCAACCCCCATAAAGAAGTTTAAATGGCCTCTTCCCTTACTCTCCAAATTCCTAGGAAGAATTTCTTCCATGTCACTTGATGCTAGAAAAGGAGTTAAATGCTGACCTCACCATGACAGAAACATTTCACTTTACACCTTGACTTTTTGTTCCTTCCCCCTGTCCTTTCCTTCACTACTTTCTATTACTAGTATAAATTGTGCTTCTTCCTATGACAATTGTGCATTACTCTTCTGACATTTCCCCACCAGTGCTTTGCTAGCTTGGAAGCACAAACCTAATTTAAAATACTAAATCTGTGGGAAGATGTTTCAAAACCACTAACTTACAAATCAATTATTGCAACCCAGTTTATGTGAAACTTGGGTGCAGCTTCTGTCGTAATGAAAGAAGAATGTAGGACAAAAGTTACGTTTAGTAAATGCTACTGAATAAACATACAAGTGAATAAATGAATGAATAA
The DNA here is from genome assembly GCA_011751065.1 of Lasiurus cinereus. Taxonomy (NCBI): domain Eukaryota; kingdom Metazoa; phylum Chordata; class Mammalia; order Chiroptera; family Vespertilionidae; genus Lasiurus; species Lasiurus cinereus. Next base: position 8,900,192 of record JAAGEH010000393.1, on the reverse strand, counting down.
ATAAGAGATGAATTTATAGACAGGAGATTTAGTATGAAGTAATGAAAAATTCTTAAGCTACAGAAAGAAAGAGGCAGGATGGCAGCAAGATAAAGAAGTGTAGACTCAAAAGTGTAATTAAGTTTCAAAGAATCCCGGCCATGCACTGGTTTTCCATGATGACCAGAATGTCCTAAGGCAGCAAGAGTTATAAACTAGGTCTACTGGGACATTTTTCCTTTTCACTGTAGAAATGTAACTCGGACTTTATCATGGAATCACTAGTTTCAATGGATTAAATTTTTAGAATATGCATTAAGCAGGTTGAAATGCAAGCAAAAGATGCATACATTGACTTTTAACCTGTAATGTTCTGATCTGGTTGGTATCATTCCCCTTTTGCACAAAAGGGGTAGCCAAGACTGCAGATTTAGAAAGGTGCTCCTCTGCTTTTATTTCCTTTTCACAATTACCATGTTTTAAAGTATTGTGCCAGGCTCTGTAGCACCTAAAACTTCATTTAATATAACAAGTATGTAAGACATTTTCCCCTGCTCAATTTCTATTGTCATTTTTATAAGGCAGAGAAAGATGGAAATCAGAGAATATTTGCATTAGGTCAACAGTAATAGTGTTCAGTTAGCTTAGCCAATAAAAGTGTGGTGCTAATGAAACAAATATCATGGCTTTCCTGTATGAATTCAGAAATACAAACTTAAACTGGAAGGCAATGCATATGATCAGCAATTATTCAGCTGATCACATTAGGGAAGGGTATATATTATAATCTGAGAAAATCCAAAATTATCATCTTAAATGCAAACAATAGCATATTTCAAAGATCAGCAAAATAGCCAATTTAAAAGACTGGTCTAGTTAATCAACAGTCAGCTGATCATAACATTAATCAAGCTCTTCATGCTACATTTCTGCAAGCTGACATTGGATTTTGAAATAAAATCACTCCTACTTCAGCTCAGCTGGGACTTTGAGCTTATTAAACAAAAAGAATGAGTTAAATTAACATTCAAACTCAGCATTAAACTCCCAGAAGCAAGGGACTTCATGATAAAATGCCCATCATCTCATCATGACTTTGTATTACAATCCCAAAGGTAAGATCACCAAGTGCTATGAGTTTCTCAAACAGAAAACTAAATGTATGAGATTAAAAACAAGACCACTGAACAACAGAAATGAGCCCAGTGCTACACAGAATGCTGTCATGTTTATGGAATTGGGGCATACTTACTATTATTTTAACATGATTTTTTGGTCCTCCTTTTTCTCTTAATATGTTCACATGGCTTGCATTGAGGTTCATACTTTGGAAATTCCTTTCACAAAGCTGAAGTCCCTTAGGCCCTGATGTTTTCACGTGGACACTCAAGATGAAGACCACTGAAAGTATGTTATAAGAAGGGCACTCACATGTATAAGCGTGTATACTTGAGGAGCATATTTCCAACAAGTTCTGGAAGGAAAATCACACATCATCAGGAAGACTAAGGCTGGACCGTGGGGATAGTTACAGAGGGTCAATGCAACAACAACTCAGCACTTGACCAAACACTGGCTTTTCACCTTGAACTTATAGGGAGCAAACACTTGGGAGGACAAAGGGCAACAGGCTTGATAGCCATCCATTACCTGGTGAAATGGCTTATGCTTTACATTTTTTCTCATCTGACAACCCTAAAAGTTTACTGTGGTAACTTTTATCACATTACATTCCTCCCATTTTCCCATAATTTCTTTTATATTTCATTTTATTTTTATATGAATATATCTATTATTCTAAAAAGTAAACTATGTAGGTGATAAAATATTCAAAACTACAAGGAGATATAACAGTTAAATAAAAGTCTACTTCAGGCTGTTCTCCACCCTAGCTTTCAGATTTCTCATGTTTGGAGAATAGCCTGAGGGAGGCGGAGATGAGCTATGCCATGCAGGTGGAACAGGTCAACAGGATCCTGCTGCACCTGGAATCAAAACTGGCCCAGACCCTAGCAGAGGGGCAGCATCGGGACAAGAAGTACAAGGCCATGCTGTACATCAAGGTCAAGCTGGAGGCTGAGATTGGCACCTACAACCACCTGCTGGAAGACATCCTGGACAACAGCAACTCTGTGCAATCAAGCCAAAAGACCATGACCCGCAAGATGTGGACAACACTGTGGTATCTGGGGTTAACACACAGTTCTGAGGCATAAAAGCAAAAGTGGGGGACCCGTTGTGGGGGCATGAGGCTAATAAAAAGTTCAGAGATCACTGGGAAAAAAAGTCTACTTCAAACAGTACAAAAGAGAAATATAACTTTGAACTCAGTCCCTAGTCTCCCCATGAAATTCACTTAGCCCTTTTCTCTCTCTTTATCTTCCTCCCACCCCCTTTCCTTCTCTCTCTTATTATATAGGATTACTGTACATTGTCTCCTATGGTTTGAATGTTTGTGAGCCCCCCAATCATATGTTGAAATCCTAATGCCTGATGTGATGGTATTCAGAGATAGAACCCTTGGGAAGTGCTTAGACCATGATGACAGAGTCCTCAGGAAAGAGATTTATGTTTTGTAAAAAAGTTCCCACAGAGATCACTTGTTCCTGCTCCATATGAGGATACAATGAAGAGTCTACGACTTGAAAGAGGGCCCTTGCTCACAATACTGGCCCCCTGAACTTTTACTTCCAAAACTGTGAGAAACAAAATTCTGTTGTTTATAAACTACTCAGTGGTATTGTGTCATAGCAGCCCAAGCAGGCCATAATTATTACCATTTATTGCTGGGTATTTTTGTTTATATTTACCTACTGCAAATAATGTTACAGTAAAATCCTGTATATATTTGTAGATAGGCACATGAAGAAAATGAATTGTTCTATGCATCTTTGTATATATATGCAAGCATATATGTTGACTAAATCTGGGGTACTAAAATTGGCTGGGTCAAAAGATATGCATATTTTTAAGTTTTGAAAATTATTGCCACATTGCCCTACAAATACTTGAACCAATTTACATTCTCCAGCAAGGTATGAGAGTGCCTCATGCCCATACATGCTAACTCGTCTATCATAATAAAGCGTATTATGCTAATTAGACCAGACAACCTTCTGGACAACCTTCTGGATGAAGTTGGGACTGCAAGAGCCAAGGCAAGCTGCTGCGGCTACGAGAGCTGAGCCCTTGCACGAATTTTGTACATCGGGCCTCTAGCTGTATTATGTCTTGATCTTGTTCATCTGATAGGTAAGAAAAAAAGTGTCTCACTGTAGCTTTAATTAAAGAATATTTTTATAAACAATATCAATTTATTGAGTTCTGCACATGTTCATAGATCCTAAATTCAAGTATCTGATACTATATTCAAGTGTCCCATCCATTAGTCAGTGTTTGAAATATGTCATTTACTATGTGTCAAGCATTGTATTGAGAATTATGTATTAAAAGAATTGGGACACAGTTCCTATTTAAAAGACAGCCTAGTGGGAAAGAAACACAATTAGAAAATAGATATGTACATGTATACTGTTTGTATGTAGAAATTATTAACTCTGGGTGAAGAGTTTGTTCCTGAAATGTATCTTACTTATCTAATTTATTTTTACATTTATAAACTATGCAAGGAATACAGTGATAAGGGATATAATTATAATACTTTGGTCAGCAAGAAATATGATTATGGCAATTACAGCTACAAATTAAAAGTTCTAAAAAGGTGAAATTATTTTAATTGGCTCATCCATACTTACAATCTATACTTACTGCAATAATTTATACTAGTACATGCAGAATAATTTATAAAATTATCTTGTTTGCTATTTGTTTTGGGGATTCACAATTTTATCTAAAAAAGAAATCATAGAGTTTATCCACCCTTTTTGCAGATTTTTTTAGCTCTCCTTTTGATTAACAGAATCAAAGCATAAACTTTCCCCTTCTGCCCTTCTTCCTCCATAATTCATTGAACTTTAAAATGTTTACTATATGTTGATTCTTATTATTTATCTTGTTATGCTATTCTTGCCTTCAAGTTTGAGGTGTGTTAAATATAGTCAATTATATTACACAGAAAATATTCAGACACTATAAAATGTGATACTAATGTCAACATCATTGACTGGGAGACTACTACTTGAGCTTTTAATTATTATTCCAAACTTACTTAACAGCTGTCTTCCAATCCACAAGAAATATTTAAAATGTTATCCCTTGACTAAATTCAACTCACTAAATATGCTTCCTTTTCACATTTTTCCTTAATTTCCAAACTTCATCCCTTTGTTTGTAGTTTACAGGTAACTCCTTATTCAAATGCAGCTGGGCTGCCCACAGACTTAGGCAGAAGAAGCTGGTGTGATGTAAGGTGTGCAGTTGGAGGGTTCAAGAGATCTAAGTTCTGCTCTCTTTGGCGAGTCACCTTTTCCTTCATGCTGATTTATTTTTAGTGTAATGAGCAAATGCTACTTTATGTACTTCCCAGAAGTATGGTATGGATCAAATAAAATAATAGATGGAAAAGGATGAAGAACGATAAGAAGTTAGGTTCCCTAATCCCCTTTCAGAATCTCCCTTGCTTTCCCATGCAGGGTGATTCTTTAAATGGCCTTCTCCTACCTAATGCCCCCATGCTGTGCCCCTCATTTGGAATTCCTATGTATGCTCCAGGCACATATTTCCCAACAATATTTACCTGTTTTACATTTTACCTCTCAGACCCTAATTTTTACTACAAGGCAGCTATAATATAGGAAAGAATAACTTCTAAATAATAATAAACTACATTTGTTGGATACTTAGCACATGTAAAAGCATCAAGTCATCATTGGCAACTCCACAGCTTTTACTGTAACTCCTGATTACATTATATCAAATGTTCCCTCAATTTTGCCATACTAAGAACTTTATATATATTACTCTAACTTAATCTTTACAATAAATCTAGGTAGTGAGGTCTATTATCATTATTGTTTTATAGGTGAGGAAACTGAGACTTGCAGCTTTGTTGTGGTGGAGCTATGCTTTAAACCTCACAGAAAGCCCTCCCACAGTGCAGAACTAATGTGATGAACAAATGGTCTTGCTATACTACCATATTAATTTAGCAATATCTTATAATTAGAGGATCTGAAGTTGGAACATCATCTACTTTCACCATCAATCCGAGCCTTATCCTCCTTTTCATACAGCTAAGTCACCTTCTGGTTCACAACCACCAATAAGAGTCATACACTATGCCCAATATCTTCATATTCAAAGAATTTTACTGGGCAGTTCTTTATAGCAAGTGAAAATCTTTGCTCTTGAAAAGCCCATCCACTGCTCTTAATTTTAACTGGAAGCTTTATTGAAAAGCTATAATTTGAATGTTATAATATAACACATACTCTAATGATCTCTCTTTGACATGGTGCTCAGTGCACCTTGGCTATGGTGGGCACTCTCAAATGCAAGTACCTAGAGGTTTCTGCACTTCTCCCAAAGTCCAGGCATGCTCTGGTTAGTTGAGCAAACTTCATTGTTACAGATACTCTATTTCTTCTACTGTCATCATTAAGATGTGGGTGGGGGGGAGTCATATCATGCTTTTGACTCATATGTGTTTATAGTTTATCAATACCCCTGCATCTTTTGTCACTCCCTCTTTCATTTAATATCGTTGAAATTGATCATGTTGGGGTTGGTCCATCTTTTTAAAACAGTGTTCTAACTGGAGCTGTACATTGGAATCACCTTGAGAGTTTTACAAATATTGATTCTTGAGCTGCACTGCCAGAGATTCTGATTTATTTGGTGTGGAATATGGCCTAGGTGTCGATTAAAGAAGAACAATGACAAAATTTACTGATAGGGATCTGATACTGGTTAAATCAGTTGTAGCTGAAGTAAGAAATAAGTGTTAAAGAACATTTCCAAGCCATCTCCATTTTCTCCTTACATCAATTAAAGCATTATTCACAACCCAATTATAGGATTTCTAACTATTGTGTACATAGAGTGACATCCACTGTTTGCTCCCCTAATGTGCATAGCAGTGGTTGTGTGCTTATATCACACAAAATCCAAAAGTTGCAGTTAAGCAAGAGTTAACTAACTTATCATAAATCTAGTATTATCCATTGTGCACCATATTTTTATTGCAGAAAAATGCCAGAAAAGGATGTCCCTGTAGATCCATTTCTGAATCTTACTCCTGGATATTTTGATATTTTTTCCCCTCAAAATTCTGGTTCCCCTTTCTAGAAACCCTCAAATAAAACTTGAGTAAAAAATACCACTTTAACTTGCTGGAAGAAACAGAAGATTTTGAGAAGTAAGGTCGTTCACTCTATCATCTTCTAAAAACCAACACTACCAAAGAGTGAATCAGAGAGAAAAAGGAGAAGTTCTGTAGATCTCCCACTGAAATGTCACCATTCTGAAATGTCAGCAAAAAGATGTCCAGCTAAATGTCCCAGGGGTGTTGCAGACTCCCTGACAGAACCAGAAGATAGAAATCTCCTCACTCTGAAAGAACAGAATTCCCTGGGGGAGGCTTCTATTTATTATTCAATTGCCATTTGACAAGAAAATATAGCTATGGAGCAATTTCACCTTATAGAAAATTAAAAGATAGGATCTCTCAAACTACTAGCCACTTTAACTTACTAGTGCCTTTTCTAAAAATTTGAGGACAACTGAAAAGAAAAAAAAAGGTTCTGAAGATAATTTAAGATTGAAATTTAGATTATGGATTCACATTGACATTTTATCATAATAAACGGACTGCACAGACAAATAGGACTGATGTAAGGAGGGGGACACTGGCGCTGACCTGGAATCTAGAATAGAATGATAATTAAGGTAAAGAGGAATCGGCATCTTTTCCCAAAGAACACAGTGTTGATACCAGATAAGGTAACAAATATCATTTTAAACAATTAAGAATAATATTTATGACTACATAAAAGTAAGAAAACAAATTGATGGGTGGAGAGAAGGGGAGGTAAACAATAGCTTCTGAGATCCAAAATCATCATATTGAAATAGCAGTATACTATTAAAAGACATAAAAAATGGGAGCAAATTAGAATTTGTCCTATAGAACAACAGACTTTGAGAAGTGTCCTAGATCAATGGGGGTGACATTTAATTGAAAAGGAAATATGGGTTACTGAATACTTCTGTATTGGGCTGGTAGCGTTAATTAATTTCCAAAGCTTGGGTTAACTGCTCTCACATTCAGCTGATCAATTTGGACTCAAAATAGTTTTCCTGATTTGACATATCATATAACTGATGGAGAGAGAGCTCAGGTGGCATTTTAGACTAGGTACAAAAAAGTTAGTTTAAAGAATTTACTACAAACATCTCCTCTACATTATTTACTAATCAACTGCAAAACAGCCTAACCTAAATTCTGTTGCAGTATATATAAGTTGACTTCTATCTATTTTTTTTTCTTCTTTTGAGAAAAAAATTTTAGAGTAATGTCTAGTCATTCCTGGTGGGAATGTTTACAAAAATAGTGGAGAAGAGGGAGATATTAGGAAGTGAGAAGAGAGAAGAAAAATAGCGCAGAAAGCTGAGTGAGCAAAGAGGGTTTTATAAAACAGCCTTGGGTGAGATGCAGAAGATGGATGAGCCTTTATTCCTTATTCTCCTGTGGGGAGGTTGCCAGATGGGTTAGACTGACATTCAGAATCAGGATAGAATGTTGTACTCTAATCTGGTGACACTAAAATTGGAGTAACTCGGGGCTGCAAACAGCGTTTTTGATAAATAGTTTAGCATCTGCACAATGGGTACTACAGAATGTATTGTTATATTAGTACATTGTTAAAAATTCAATTAAAAAACTGGCTATAAAATTGTGATATCCTATGAGGCACATAGTAGGTACACAATAAATATTACATCTATCCTATTTTACTCAGCTATGGTATACGAATAATTAAAAGTGTCTTATAGATTTTTCTTTAAGTCCAGTTTGTAAGTTACTCTGCCTCTCTGAGAAACATAGGAGGTGGCAGTCAAAAGAGTCCTAAAATCTAAAGGACTATGGAAATTGAATGAAGTCCAGATAGAGGGATGAAGGGGCATTGAGGAAGGGATCTCTCCTTTGGCATCTTAACTAGAACAAAATAACATCCATTTATATGCATCTCACACCTGTTGAGGGAGGACAATCCTGAAAATATTCTAGTTGGCAAGGGATAACAACTGGAAATTGATTGCAAAATTCTCAATATTATTTACTAGTATTTAAAATGTTATTGTCATGATTTAATGGGATGCCTTTATTGGTTTATCTAAATATGTACAGGAGGCTTTCCTACCTTTACTAGTAATTTCTGCTTCACTCATGCTATTTTTTATACCATTTTAAGTTTCTCAAACAGAAACATTCTTATCATAGGAGTTTCCAAGCATAAACTCTACCAGTAGAAACTGACTGCTTGGACAGGAATTCCAAGCCTCCATTTTGGCTTAGGTAGACCCAGTTATCTAGCTAATTATCAGAGACTCACCTTAGTTAGAAATTAGATAGGGTTCCCATACTGAGTATAGTATACCCAGTAAAATTTGAATTTCAGCTAAACAATGAATAATTTTTAGTAAAAGTATGTACCAAGTATTGCATGGGATATACTTATACTAAAATTATTGTCACTACAGCAACATCCCTCAAAATGATATATAGCCTGGCCAAGGTTGCTCAGTGGTTATTCATGACCTATGAAACAAAGGTCACAATTCCATTCCCCGTCATGCCTGGGTTGAGGGCTTGATCCCCAGAGTGGGGCATACAGGAGGCAGCCACTCGATGATTCTTTCTCATCATTGATGTTTTTATATCTCTCTTCCTCTCCCTTCCTCTCTGAAATCAATAAAAAAAGAGAAAATATTCTAAAATGAAATACAAACTATATAAATAGTGCAAACTATATAGTATTGGGAAAGCTCAATGAACTTGAAGAGTACTTTAATTTTAGTCATGTTTATCAACTAAAGCAAGTTTACTACATCTGCTATATTTCATAACTAGTCATTTTTTAATTTGCTGAAACAAATTTTAGATTGTTATCTCTTGATTTACAAGTGAAAAGATGCAGGTAAATCACTGAGCTGCATGAGTATCTTACACACTCACCATAACTTTCTAAATTCTACTTTTGTGAAAGAGAAATTAGTTCTAAGAATTTAGGAAAATATGCTAAATTATACCTCACATCCTTTAATAAAATTTTTATGATCTATGTACTCTGATAAGTTTCACTATTCTAAGAGAATTCTGACATTCTAAAACTTCTTTAAAGGTTTTATTTTCTAAATACATTACATCATCAGGAAATTTGAAAAGAAAATCTTGATGACCTTTTCATCTTCTACATCTCAACCCACAAACCAAATTTATTTTATGGGCTTTGGAAAGTGAGAAATATGAGATACTTATTTATAAGTCAAAAGCTAAAACAAAGTCCCCTTGACAAGCTAACAATGACTTGTGACATGAAATTCCCAAAAGAACAAAGGAAAATAAGTTGTTTAAAATTATGCTTCATCTAAAAGCAGAAAATATCTCATTATAATGTCACATATTATATGTCTCTGCATTTCAATAAATAACATTTCATCTTGAATCCTTAATCAGGTGTAATCATATTTATATATATATATATAAACTTAATATGCTAATTAGACTGGACAGCTGAACGACCTTCTGGACGAAGCCAGGGCTTCGAGGGCTGAGGCAAGCCACCACGATTGCCAGAGCCAAGCCCCTTGCACGAATGTCATGCATTGGGCCTCTAATATATGTATGCATGTATGTATGTGTGTGTGTGTGTGTGTGTATATATATATATATATATATATATATATATATATATATATATATAATGTGTGTGTGTGTATGCCAGTATACAAAAAATAAACACAAGAATAAATAATTCATTAAATGTCATCGGCAATTAATTTTCACTACCTCTATTTCAAAATTCATTATGACCAATAAAACTTTCAACAAAGTTTATTTTCTGATGGAAAGAACAAGATTAAGAAAATCACTCTTATAGCATGTACAAGTACATCTCATCTATTATCATTCTGTGAAAACAAACACTATTTTTAATATTTATATAATGTTAGCATTTGAGGGGTTTTACTTTTCAAAATGAAGAGTTTTAGAAAAGAAGACGTTTTTCAACTTTTTAAATGTATCTTTAGACTGTTTAATCTTATTTGTACTAACCCTCATCATAGCACATATATACAATAAAGTATGGGTAGTTTTTATCAATTATTATATATATATATATATATATAAACTTTGCATTCTCTCCAACAGTGTTAAGAAACAAGCAGGTAAACCTAAAGATGTGTTGCATAATATGGTCAACACTAACAGAGTGGTTTTCTACAAACACATAGAAAAAGTTGAACAAACACTTTACATTTCAGAACATAGCTATTTTAATTTCACATGTCCAGGAAGCTCCAAAGAGGGAAATGTTAGCAACTTTAAATCTGTAGGTCCTGGATTAATCAACATAAAGGAAATTTGGAGAAATGACAATGCATTTAGGAAGTGGACTATTTTGAAGGTAAAGGTCTCTCCTTGAGGGTCTAATTAGGTGGCTCCCCCATCTCAGTGTTTTAAAAATAATTATCTCATAGAGACACCTTAGCAGAAGCTATCAGCTTTGACAGAATACCAAAATCCTGGCGGTGAACCATAAATTGACCATTACCATAAAAAGAGCTGCTAAATGAGAAACCATGTGCTCAATATAAAACTAATTTCATGCTTTCAAAAGCACACGGTGGCTTCTAGCAAGATAGTGGCCCTGGGACTTGCTGAGACAGATTGGCGAACACAAACGGTTTGCTCCTGATGCGTCTGCTTAGCCAAGCTTTACATGTACTGGCAGTAAATGGGGTTCTCGAATCTTCTGTCAAACAAATGCACACTTATCTATAACTTGAGAGCTGAAAGCTATAAAACATCTGCCTCAAATAAATTTAGCAGGAAAAACACATAAACATACACACACACATATATGTGCCCCCTGTGCCAGGCTAGCTTCCAATCAAATAAAAATAGATTTCCTTGCATTCCTAATGTTCTAAACAAACACTTAATAAGAATACTGCCATTCAGATGCATCCTAACTCTCATAGTCCTTTCTTCTTTAGAAACATCTTCTCCCGGTGCAGGAATTACAGTGTAGACGAGCCTAAGCAATAGGACTACATTTATTCAGAGGCTAACTTTGACTTTGCTCTTGTTGGCTTTCAAATGCTCGATACTTACAATGTCACATCAGACCTCTCTGGGCAGGATGATTTAGTAGCTTAACTTCCCAGGTGAGTGCCGGCACTTTAGTTACATTTAAACGATAAAATCTGCTACATTTAAGATGTCACATCTAATTAAAACACGCTTTGGGAGGAAATGCTGCTAATTTTCTCCTCCTCTCATTCAGTATACCATCTCTAGAAACCAATTACTGTAGGCTGTCCGGTGCACGACAGGTCATAACTTTTAATTATTAATAATGTCAAGCTTAACAAGGTGCCAACTCCAGTATGTAATCCATTTCACTTAGACTTTGTCAGTTATCTCTTCACATCACTTGTTTCCTCCTATATATATTTCACGTCAAAGATTCTACAAAGTACATTTAGTTCCTAGCCTTCTCCCTTCTCTCTCTCTC
>JAAGEH010000393.1:8844442-8888501 GCA_011751065.1 Lasiurus cinereus | reverse complement strand
CTCTCTCTCTCTCTCTCTCTCTCTCTCTCTCTCTCTCTCTCTCTCTCTCTCACCTGAAACACATAATACCACTGCTGACTATCTGCTTAATGCAAGGATAGCAAATCACACATATCACTGACTTGTTCCAAATGTGTAAATACAAAGGAAGTCACCTACTGGTGAGATGTCCTTGGCAAACAGCTAGCACAGAGAGAAAGGAATGCTGTCACACCCAGTCAAGGAGTAACTTCCCAATAACATTAAAGGATCATATATTTTGCTCTTCAGTGCTGCCCCTTTGGATCTGTCAGCGAGACGTGATGAACACAATTGATAACTCCACAGGATTCAACACAGCGTCTAAAAGAATCTGTTACTGACACCCCTGATCCCTGCGTCCGAGTTGTAGAATAAAAATGCTCACCTCTGCTAGGAAGTCCACTCCACATCCTGGCAGGGCTTTCACCAGCTGCAAGAGCAACCAAGTTGGATAAACAAAACTTCCAGTAGGAGACCGGTGTGAGGCACAGTGCTCCCAAGTCTTGGCTCCAGCCCTGAAGATCTGTGTGACAGTACCACACTATATCAGTGCAGCTCCGAACCTTCCCAGATGCTGGCTTATTGCACTGCTCATTGAAAATCCTTCACACGCTGGCAACATTTTAGGGAAGGACAAGCACTCTCAGAGTCATTTGTAAAGAAAGCAGAGCAATTTCAATTCTATATCTCTGCGCGTGCTGAAGCCAGCAGCACTGTCAACCTCCAAGTCTGAGGTGGATTTAAGCCGAGAAACAGGCAACCTAAGCCTTCATTATCAATGCATGAAATCAGCCACTGTGATCAAATTCAAGCAAACCACAGAAAGGATATGATTACGAAAGGCTCCACAGATTTAGCACCAAACCTTGTGGAATGAAGACTCATCTACTGAAATTGTGTAAATGTTAAAAATAGCTCTGGCTTTTCAACAATGAGCCGCTACAGAGAAGAAATCAGTAGTCTATATTATAAGGACTTATCATAAAAGCTGCAAAAATCAAAATAGCTGGAGGTTCCTGGGACTTCTCTATAGACAAATGAAATCACTAGAGGCTATTACAATTATAATGCTCAAAATGACCATAAGTTTGACACAGATACCCATTAAAAAGCAAGTTTCAATACATTTTAACCCCTACCTGCCTGTCTTTAGATTAAAATAGAAATAGTAGTAAAAATGTGCAGGGTTATGCTAGCACCAGGGCAAAATACAACCAATTTTACTCTAAAACAAATTCCTAAACAATAAAAATTTAAATGTATCCTGTGTAAGAAAATAAACATGCAAGTTAGAGATTATTAATACCGTAGTCTTTGCCTGCTTATTTTAAAAAAGTCTATAGTTAAATCCATGCATCCCTACTCCAGCCACCCCAAATTTATATCTTTACCTTTCACCATCCTTCCTTTTCCACTACTATACTGTAAGATGCGAGAGCCAACTGAAATAATCTTAAAGAGGAACAAAGTAGCTATACCCCAGAAAGAAGCAGCAATGATATGAAGTCACAAGATGCCAAACTTTGACCTGTGTATGTGTACAGAGCATAAAAGACATAAAATATTTATTAAAAATCATTACCAGAAGGAATTCCTAGTAGGCATGATTGATGAAGCACACATTCAAGGTTCCATTCAGATTTCTTTAAATGGGTTTTAGGTTCTCATTAAAACTCTAAAGAGGAACAAATCAGGATCCAATAGAGGATCTTCTGTACATGACTGTTCGGTTCTGGTAATACTGGTGCTTAGTTGCCACATTTACTAGTGCCTACAACCCAAAATATCTGTGTGAAAGAAGCAATATTCCACCACATGCATTTATATAACACAGCACTTTGGAGCAATGTTAAACATGGAACACCCAGGGGTATCTTCATTATGTCTCTATGTGCAGAACTGACTCCTTCAGGCTGCTGGTTAGATTCCCTTCATTGTAGACAGTTATGGATATACATGAGTGGGCACACATACAAGAATGCATGTGTGTGTGCATGCGTGCACACACACACACACGTGCATGTGTGTATTCCCACATTATAGAAGAATGCACTTCTACTTTTGTTCCCTGAATTCCATCTATTTGTGCCTCATGAAACCCTTAGAACAGCATTTGAATATACTATGAGAAATGGCTGGTGCTGGTTATCCTTGATTCAGCCACTGCTGTGTTCTCTGTTTCTCTCTCTTTCTGTAGTTCTCTTGTCTTAGGAAGTAATCCATGAGAGATTATGTGCCTAAAATTCTTTTAATATTCCCATTCCTGCAGCTCCTTAGTAATAAAAGCTTAAAAATGAAAACATAATACTAGAGGATAGCTCCTCAATCTCTTATCCATAACCCTCACTGTGGATGCATTTCAGAATTCAAATGCTTTCAAATTTTAGAACGATAATACTCTGCATATAACATGAATTATATAATGCCACCAGTGAGGTCTGGGGTCATACTCTATAATCAAACACATTGGAGGAGAAACCAAGATGGCGAAATAAGTGAATACCTAAACTGCTGCTTCGCACAATAATTTCAAAACTACAGCTAAAAGATAGAACAGAAATTATTCAGAACTACAGGAAAGCTGGCTGAGTGGAAATTCTACAACTAGAAGGAAATAGAGGGGCTCACGAAGACTCAGAAGAGTTGCAAAAAGCTGAGGTATGGAGACACGCTTGTGGAGAAGACAGGCAACAGAGTGCCTGGCTGGCTTCCTCTAGCAGGAGGGAGACAGAAACTCCTGACTGAACTGAATCCCACTTTCAACTGCACTGAACCATAGTTCCGGGTGAGACTCATATGGGGGGGAGTCTGGACTGTCATAAAAAGGGAGGAGTGTATGGGAACTTAGGGGAGCCAAGAAAGGCAGAGGTCTGGAGATGCGCACAAGTGTGTACACAGAGGACTGACTGATGATTGTGCCCCTGGCTTTCTCTAGCGGGAGGAAGACCGCAACTGCGCTGAAATCCACTTCTGACTGCCCTGAACCCCAGTTTTGGATGAAACCCTAGGGACCCAGACTCATATGGGTCCCCAGAACACATGGAAACTCAGGGAGCTGGAAACGCAGAGGTCTAAAGGTGCATGAGTGCGAGTGCATGCAGAGAGGGCTGCAGCCATTACCAAGGGGCCGCATAGGGCAGGGCTGACGAGAAGCCAAGGCTGTCTGCTCAGCCCCTGAAACTCCACCCCATCCAAGCTGAACATAGAGGCTTTTGCAATTTTGCAAGTCTTGTCTCATAAGGGTGACTTCAGCACAGAAGTTCTCCCAGCATAGACACAGAAGGTCCTCACAACCAATTGGCTTGGAGGTCAATTCCCCCCAGTGATACTAACAACAATCAAGACTTAACTACAACAAGGCTGTACACACAGTCCACAAAGGGGTGCACCAAAAGAGACCACCTCAGGTAACTGGGGAGGTAGAGCTACTGGGCCATATAGGACACCCAGCACACAAATATACTCTACCTACTCAGGGAAGCAGTGAAATGTGGAGACAAAGGAACAGATCACAAACAAAAGAAATAGAGGAAAACAAACAACTGGATATAGAGTTCAAAACCACAGTTATAAGGTTTTTTAAGAATTTCTTAGAAAAGATGGATAAATTTAGCAAGACCCAAGAGGAAATGAAAGAGGACCAACTAGAAATTAAACATACACTGACCGAAATAAAAAATATTATACAGAAATCTAACAGCAGACTAGAGGAACACAAGAATCAAGTCATAGATTTGAAATACAAAGAAGCATAAAACACTCAACTGAAAAAGCAAAAATAAAAAAAAAGAATCCAAAAATGTGAAGATAGTGTAAAGAGCCTCTGGGACAACTTCAAGTGTACCAACATCAGAATTATGGGGGTGCCAGAAGAAGAGAGAGAGAAAGATACTGAAAACCTATTTGAAGAAATAATGACAGAAAACTTTCCCCACCTGGTGAAAGAAATATACTTACAAGTCCAGGAAGGACAAAGAATCCCAAACAAAAGGAATCCAAAGAGGACCACACCAAGACACATCATAATTAAAATACCAAGAGCAAAAGACAAAGAGAGAATATTATAATCGGATACATTAACATTTCTGTACAAAACATGCTTGTCCACACTAAATAGGATAAAGATTATCATCACTTCACATCAGTTTAGGTCAAGTTTTGCTATCAATATGAATTACAAAACCTCTATATTTTCATTGCTTCTTGGATTTCAAAAATTGTAGGTAAGAGACTACAGACCTGTAGAAATGTTTACCTAAATTGTTATGAAGTTAAGGTTTGGAAAATGGTACCTAAGCAACTGTTCTCTTGCTTGGGCAAGAGATTTGAAGATTAACACTGCTTTAACAGATGGACAAAAATATATGAGAGGAGATGCTATTAGAACTGAGACACAAAGCAGAGCAGAGATGTGGCTATAATGCAAAATGACAAAACTAGGACATAGGAATGAAAGGCAAGAAGAAGCAATTCAGAATTACTGTGTCAAAAAAATATCAAAACATAATGTTAATATCAACCACTCATTGATTACTTAATTTATATCCAGTAATGTGAAAGGCACTTAAAAAATATTCCTTTTAATAACCTACTTTATAATTTTCAAAAGGAAATATAAAAGAAAAAATACATTTCCAGAATGAAGCATAAAACATTGCGTGATGTCCCCCTCTTTTCAATGTAACCAAGAGCAAAACATCCATAATGTTAAAGACATATGCAAGAATGTCAGAAAAAACAACAAAATAGCATCCACCTAATGAAGTAAAGGGCTTTGTTTTATTTTTGTATACTATATACAATTTTGTGTAGAAGTTTTTCAAAACCATTTGTAGAAAAAAAGGTAGTACTATTCTTTAACATCAATATTAAAAATCTTTAATTTTAAAATCTATTTTTAAAATATTTATAAGAAAATATGTTGTAATTGGAATTTTCCTATACATTATGTACTTTTTTATATTAAGTGCAAACTTTAACATAACAATGACACTGTAAGGACATAAGACTTTGGACCTATATCATTCACCATCTTCTAAGAGATCTTGGTCAAAGGGTACAAGTTGTAGTTACATAGGATGAATAAGTCTAGCTATCTACTATACCATATGATGACTAGAGTTAATAATACTGTACTGAATACTGGAAATTTCTAAGAGAGAAAATTTCAGGTGCTCTCATTACACATTAGATAAGTGACTATATCAGGAGGTGGATGTGTTAATTGGTTTGACTCTATTAATCATTTCACTATATAAATGTATATTAAATAATCATGCACAATTTAAACATATACAATTTTTATTTAAAAATAAAAACTATTAGGTATTCTTCTTCCCATCCCCCCAAAAATGAGAGCATTTCTTTAGTGCCTTTTGGGGCTCAGACTTGGAGTGGAGAGGAGTGCTATGGGCAGTTATTAGAACACTGGTCTTCCTATTCACCATGCAAACTACAGCAGAATGCATAGCTCTAATCTTAGTGTCTAGAATATGAACGCAAAGTAATTTTCCATATGATGGAGAAACTGCATTTATTCCTTTTTCAAAGTACAACCCAATTTTGTTGAATTCTTTCGTTAGCAACAACATAGTGTCTTATGGAATTATTGCAACTTCTGAAAGTGCTAGTAACTGATTATATATAGTGGGAAACTTGCCAGGATCAACATCAGCCTTTCCATATACCTTTTACAGCATGTCCACATAAGAAGAAAGTTAACTTCTAGCATCCATAGGCCAAGATCTCTGGATTGCAAGGCAGGTTCACCAGAGGTCTGGCTCTCGAAACAAAGTCAACATGACGTAAATTTTATCACTCAGCCTATAAAAAATATGCAATAACCAGTCCACCTAGATCCTCCAAACTCCCTGTATAATCAGGAGAAAAAGTAAACATATTTCACAGTTGGCCTAAGAACCAACCCCATGTCTGTTGAAACATTCCACAGAGATGCTTAACTTGGAATAATGTCCAACAGCCTCCTTGCCTTTGATGCTGTCGAGGTATGAAAGTAGAACATGTGTGTGAAGAAAGTAGGTCAGTCAGGATGACAACATACTCACCCTAGTGAGGAGATACACTCACTAACTTAAATTTCTATTGAGCCTGCTACCAAAAGCCTTTCTCCCCAGATTAGTGTAAAACAGGTAACAAACACATTCAAAAATAGGTTACACTTCTATTCTAAGATAGTGCCAGGATTTTAAGTGGGTGTTCCATGATTCAAATCACTCAGCCACCCACACACTTACCATAATTGTCTAAGATTCCATTTCCACACCGAAAAGTGCCAGCACTTAGTTTTGGAAAGCTAAAAAATCAAGACTTGATATAAAACATGTATCTGTTAATATAAATAATATATGCAAAAGTTCATATTTCAAGGCATTCTTAAAGTAAAAGACTATCTGCCCTTCCCTAAAAATGGGCTAAATGCCCCTGTTAATTCTTTTTTAATAAAAGTTCCAATCAAAAAACCTTTACATATCAATTTTTTGGATATGTAATACTTATATAATTGATTCCCATGTTTAACATTTTAAAATTACATGTACAGAAAAAGCTGTTCTTTAATGCCTTTTTAAAGTCTACCTTAGGTGTAGTTCTAGATTTCTGAAACCACCCAAAATGTCTGGGGCCCAATCTCAAAGTATTGTGGGGGTTGGAGTTATGACTTGAGCTTTCCTATTCCCAAATTGCTCTACTTTCATTCATAAAAAACCTCAATCTCAATAAATCCTATCCTATAAATGTTGATTCAATTTTCCTGGGGAGTATAGATATGGAGCACTAACTATTCTTTTTGAAAGAATGACATTTAGATTTGGAATACTTGGAAACTTATAAGGACCAATCCTGGATTAGACAAATAGTCAGAAAATAATATCAATATTAATTCTCCTGTATCAACATTGGGTCTGAATTATTCCAAGTAACATACAATTCTTGGGCTCTCTTACAGGATCTATAATTTAAACCAAGTAAGTCAAATGCCCTCTTTTCAAGGGTCCAATTTGGCATATTCTAACTAAAACCCTTTGTCCTTTTAAATTGTTTCTTTCATAGAAACCTATAGAAAGTCATATGGGCTCCACCTGAAAATGAATTGTATAATAATTTTTCCATGAAAAAAAATTATGTACTTATAATTAATAGGTCTAGGGGAAAAGGGCATTGTAAAAAATATCAACCCACCCGCCTCCACACTAAAATGTTTTATTTACTTGAAGTAGAAACTTATTGATGATTCATCAATGATTTGTTATACTTTCACCATGGTAGATACATTTTGCAAAAAACTTCTTGGTTAAATGATAAATGGCATCTAACTCATCAAAAATGAAGAAAAAGCAAGCATTTAAAAACCATATGTCTCTATTGCTAAAGACATCATCATACTAATGGATTCTAGCCCTACCTCTTCATTGATCTCAGAAACCTAAGTTAGCATTATTAAATATGTCTTAAAATGAACTGCACCTTTTCCAGACAGAGGGCAATATTATATATTTCAGCAATAATTGTTATTCCTGAAAACTGAAGAAAATCTCCTCTACACATACCTCTCCCTTCCTCCTTCTCTCTTTTCATCTCTCATTCTCTAACACTCTAATGCACACACCTGCTATTACCCCTATACTCAGCCTAAATCATAGAAGATGCTCATAAAAAGTCTGTCTGTCGAGTGAGTATGCTCCTGCCCACACATGACTGTCACACATGTCCTCACCTCTTTGTATTTCTCTGCTTTCCATACCCATTAACAAATTCTAGCAAAATGTTACATGATTAAAATGAAGAAAATATCTTACTTTCAATATACTTGTGGCACCATCTTGTGGTGAACCAATATTGCTACAATTTCAAGTTTAAATTCTAAGGTTCAAAAATGTCTGTGAAAACCCTTTTGAGGATAAATTTTAAAATTTTATTTTATTTACTTATTTATTTAAATTGAATTTATTGGGGAGACAATAGTTAATAAAATTATAGATTTCAGGTGTACAATTTATAATACATCATCTGTATACTATAATAACTATATATACTGTAGTAACTATATTGTGTCTTTACCACTCAAAGACAAATCTCCTTCCATCACCATTTATTCTCCTTTACCCTCTTATACTTCCTCCTACCCTTTCTCTCTGGTGATCACCATATGCTGTTATCTATAACATTTTGGTTTTGTTTTTGTTTTTGTTAATCCTCAGCTGAGGATATTTTTTTCCATTGATCTTTAGAGAGAGAATGGAAGCGGGGGTGGGGGGGAGGACAGGGAGAGAGAGAAATATAGATGTGGGGGAGACACATGGACAGGTTGCCTCCTGCACATGCCCCAACTTAGGCAGGGGATCTAACCTGCAACCAAGGTATATGCCCTGGATGGGGAATAGAACCTGTGGTTTGTGGGCTGATATTTAAATCACTGAGCAAAGCCAGCTGGGGCAATGTATTTTTGGCTTATTCCCTTCACCTTTTTCCTACCCCTCTGATACTTTTCAGTTTTTCCTCTGTATATATGAGTCTAGTTTTATTTTGTTAGTTTATTTTGTTCATTAGATATCACATCTAACTAAAATCATATGGTACTTGTCTTTCTCTGATTAACTTATTTCATTTAGCATAATACTCTCCAGACTCACCTTCTTTTTTTACAGGTGAGTAGTATTCCATTGTGTAAATGTACCATAGCTTTTTATATCCACTCATCTATTGATGGACACTTGGGCTACTTCCATATCTTGGCTATTGCAAATAATGCTGCAATGAGCATAAGGGTGTATATATTCTTTCAAATTAGTGTTTTGGGTTTCTTCAGATATATTTCCAGAAGTATAATCACTGGGTTATAAGGCAATCCTTTTTTTTTTTTTGAGAGAGAACTCTATACTACTTTCCATCAATCTGCATTCTCATCATCAGTACATAAGGGTCCCCTTTTTCCACATCCTCACCAACATATATTGTTTGTTGATTTATTGATGATAGCCATTCCGATAGGGGTGAGGTGATATCTCATTGTGATTTTAATTTTCATTTCTCTGATGATTAAGTATCTTTTCATGTGTCTATTGGCCACCTGTATGTTCTCTTTGGAAAAGTGTCTATTCAGGTTCTTTGACCATTTTTTAATTGGATTGTTTTTGTTTTTGTGTTGATTTAAATTAATTATTTATAGATTTTGGATATAACTCCTTATCAGATGTATCATTGATGAATGTTCTCCCACTCAGTGGTTTGCCTTTTTATATTGTTGATGGAAATTTCCTTTGCTGTGCAAAATCTTTTAATTTTTGCACAGCAAAGGAAACCATGAGGTCCCATTTGTTTACATTGTCTTTTGTTTCCCTTGCCCAAGGAACTAACTATATCAGAAAAAACACTGCTACCAGAAATGTCTAAGATTTTACTGCCTATGTTTTCTACTAGGATTTTTATGGTTTCAAGTCTAACATTTAAGTATTTAATCCATTTTGAGTTTATTCTTGTGTATGGTGTAAGAAGGTGGTCTAGTTTCATTATTTTGCACCTATCTGTCCAATTTTCACAATACCATTCACCAAATTGACTATCTTTACCCCATTGTATATTCTTGCTTTCTTTGTCAAATATCAATCTGGGCTTTCTATTCTGTTCTATTGATCTATATGTCTGTTTTTATGCCAATATCATGCTGTTTTGATTCCTATGTCCTTATAGTATAGTTTAATACCAGGTAACATGAATCCTCCAACTCTGTTCTTTCTTAAGATTACTGTGGCTATTGTAGGATCTTTTGTGGATCCATATACATTTTTGGAATATTTTTCTAATTCTATGAAATACACCATTGGTATTTTGATAAGGATTGCACTGAATTTATAGATTGCTTTGGATAGTAGGGACATTTTAACGACGTTATTTCTTCCTATCCATGAACACAGTACATGCTTCCCTTATTTCCATCTTTTTCCATTTCTTTCTTCAGTGTCATATAATTTTCTGAGTACAAGTGTTTTACATCTTTGGTTAAGTTTATTCCTAGGTATTTTTTGAAACAACTGTGAATGGAATTGTTTTATTAGTTTTGCTTTCTGATAGTTTATTGTTGGTATATAAAATGTAATTAATTTCTGGATATTTATTTTGTGTCCTGTTGCTTTATTGAATTTACTTACCAGTTCTAGTAATTCTTTGATAGGAACTTTATGGTTCCCAATGTATAGTATCATGTTATCTGTAAATAGTGACAGTTTTACTTCTTCATTTTCAATTTGGATGTGTTTTATTTCTTCTTGTTGTCTGATTGTTGTGGCTGGGATTTGCAGTACCACATTGAATAAAAGTGCTGAAAGTGGACATTTCTGTCTTGTTCCCATTCTTAAGGGAAACAGTTTTAGTTTTTGCTCACTGCATATAATATTGATCGTGGATTTGTCATATAGCCTTTATTATGTTGAGGTATGTTCCCTCTATCCCCACTTTGCTAAGAGTTATTATCACAAATGGGTGCTGGATTTTATCAAATGCTTTTTCTACATTTATTTATATGATGAAGTGATTTTTATCCTTCATTTTATTATGTGGTGTATCACATTTTTGATTTGTAGATATTATACCAAATTTTCATCCCTAGAGTAAATCCCACTTGATCATGTTTAATGTAATGCTGGATACAGTTTGCTAACACTCTGCTGATGATTTTAGTATCTATGTTCATCAGGGATATTGGCGTATAATTTTTTTTCTTTGTGGTATCTTTATTTGGTTTTGAAATTAGGCTAATGTTATAACACTAGCCTCATAAAATGAGTTTGGAAGTCTTCACTCCTCTTGAATTTTTGGAATAGTGGACAGGTGTTAATTCTTTTCTGAATGTTTGGTAAATTCAAAAGTGCCATCTGGTTCAGCACTTTATTTTGTTGGGACTCTATTATTATTGTTGTTGTTGTTTCAGTATTGTAATATCTCCATTCAGATTTTCTAATTCTTCCTAGTTATGTTTTAGAAGATTGTATGTTTCTAGGAATTTATCCATTTCATATGAAGTGTCCAATTTGTTAGGATATAGTTGTTTAAAATATTTTCTTAAAATCCTTAGTATTTCTTTTTGTCAGTTGTTACTTCTTTCATTTCTGATGTTATTTATTTGGGTTCTCTCTTTTTTTTTCTTGGTCAATTTAGTTAGAGGTTTATAAATTTTGTTTATCTACTCAAAGAAACTGCTCTTGGTTTCACTGATCTTTAATATTGGGTTTGTTTTTATTGTGTGTTTTGTTTTACTCTATTTCCTTTTTTTCTGTGCTGATCTTTATTTTCTTCCTTCTATTCACTTGGGCTTTGTTTGTTGTTCTTTTTCTAGTTTCCTTTAGGTGAAATGCTGAATTGTTTATTTGCCATTTTTCTTATTTCTTGAGAGAGGCCTGTAATGCTTCTTAGGACTTTCACTGTGTCCCAGAGATTTGGGGTTATTGTGTTGTCATTTTCATTTGTTTCAAGGTATATTTTGATTCCTTCCTTATAGTCATTGTTAACCCATTCATTATTTAGTAGCATGTTGTTTAGGCTCCATATCTTTGTGTGTTTTTCAGTTTTTTATCTTGTCATTGATTTCTAGTTTCATACCTTATGGTCAAAGAATATGCTTGATGTGATTTCAACTTTCTTAAATTTATCAAGATTTGTTTTGTGTCCTAACATGTGGTCTATTCCAGAAAATGTTCCCTGTTCACTTGAAAAGAATGTATATTGAGCTGCTTTGGGGTGAAATGCTCTGAAGATACCAATTAAATCCATTTGATCTACTGTGTCATTTAAGACCACTGTTTTCTTGTTGATTTTCTTTTTCAAGATCTGCTCCACCCTTCTTCTGCTGGAGCTCAAAGTGGGTGGCTGGGAATGAGATTTTGTGTGTTGGCCTTTTAAAATAGCAGCTGTGTCTCTTGCAGACTTTTGTCTTTCCCTGGTAGTCAGAATGCCTGCTGATTTTCATGGCCAGATGTTATGGGGGCACCTATTCCTGGGTCTGGTACTCTGGGTGGGGAGCCTGGCTTGGGTTGAGAATTCATTCTTCAGGGGAATGTGTAGCCTTAGATATCCCTCCAAAATCTCAGCCAGTGCCCATGAGAGCAGGGCCAACCTTTACACATCAATGCCCTTCCTACCAGTCTCAATGTGACTTCTGTAAGCCCTTGGTTATAAGACTTGCCATCAGCTAGTCTTCAGTTGGTTATTCAGATTGATTGCTGTATATTTTAGCTATAATTCCACTTTAGTCCTGAGAAGAGGTGAGTGTAACATCTATCTACTCCGCTGCCATTTTGGATCTGCCAAATTTTACATTTTAAAATTTGTGGGGGAAAATGGCCTGTGTATTTTAAAGTCCATACACATATTTTAATAGTCATAACATATATCACAATGTCCTAACCCTATTAGCAATTTCTTTACTGTAGAATAGGAATAAAAATAAGAGATCATTAGAAAAGAGGAGATAAAAACACATTTGAGGATCCTAGAAGCATCAAAAATAAACATAGAATATGGCAACAAAGAAAAAAATACTACACACTATGCTCTGACAACCCATCTCTTAATCTTGTTTTTCATTTCCCCCTCCAAACTATTCACTCCACTTCCTTCTGCAAAATGCCCTGGTTTTATGAAATTTACCTTCTTCCTACTGCCTCCAAAGAGTCCTGAATTTAAAATCTTCTCAAGTGCAGTTCAAAGTTCCTAAGGCCAAATAAAAGATGCTATTTCTCACACCAAGAGGCAGAGTCTGTTCTCCATCACTGGAATTTGAACTGGTTTGTGACTAGCTCTGACCAAAAGAATGCAGTGGTTGCAGCTTTTGCTCTTGCTGTCTTGAAATGCTGCTCTGTGACCTCTGTGTAACAAGCCTTGTCTATACAACTCAAAGACAGGGTCTACTGGTGAGCATGATCCAACCTACATCAACACTAATTGCAGACATATGTCAAAGGCATCTTAGGCCTACCAAACCCAGTCAGTGTGCTGGCTACCTGAGTAATATCTAGTGATTTCAGGATAAGAAATGCCTATTTGAGAAAAGCTCCAATCTCTGACCCATAGAATCATGATTAAAATAAAACATCATTAAAATTCTAATGACTCCTGCCTTCCTTCCAACTCCTTTTGTTTTTCTTTCTAATCTTTTCACTCAGTTTTAACTAACTCTCAAGTTTGTAGACATGTCAAATTTTTTCTTAATTTAAGATTCTAAACATTCCCTTTAGTGCCTTTGAATCATGCTTCTCTAGTCTCTTTGCTTTACTAACTCCTGTTCTGTCTTAAAAGCTTAACCTTAAATATGATTAGAAATTCTTTTGGGGTTAATTTAAGAAAATGTGCAAGAAAATGTGCATATTAGTTAGTATGCAACTGGGAAAAACAGATATTAGGTAATAAGGAAATAGTCACAAATTCTTTTATTATTTTTTGAAAAATATATTGTAAAATTTATGAGAGGTAATATAGAATTCAAGACAAATATTAGATTTTGAACCTTCGTGTGGCCTTAGGAAAGGCCTCCAAATTTCTCTAGTTCTGCTTCCTTATTTACAATATGAGGAAAATTATATCTATCTTATTGGGCTGTGAGGACTGAAGTCATTATTCAGTAATTTCACATAACCTGTATCTCCAGTGCATCTCAAAATCAAGTACAGATGTATCTCTCTTACCACAATTCAGCAGAACCTTCATATTCTGAGCCTGATGTTTTATAGCTTTAATTAATTATTACTTGTGCCAAAATAGTGTCAAAGGCAGGATCAGAGATTTCCCCCTAAGAAAGAATACCTTCCCATTATGAGGAAATGTGGATCCCAAGAGCCCCAGAACACAAGTAATCCTCCCAACCATAATCCTTGGGACAACTTGATTCTCCACAACAGGTGCAAATGCTTCTTAAGGATATAAAGAGAAAAAAATACAAAGTTATTACTGTATTTGGTGATTTACCTGTTTCTTACTGGAAGGAAGAAGGTATCAGTGTATGATGTATTGCTGAATGATGTTTAGAGAAAGTCTCTAAATAGCAAAAGCTGGCCTCACCACATAAACAGGCTGCATCCGAGAGAGAAGAAGGGTCCTCTGTTTTCTGATTCAACTTCCATATCAGGTACGCTATCTGAGCAGTAAACTATAAGCACAAACTAAGCAATTGCTGTTCAGCCTAACATTTATCTGTAAATGAAAGGCAATAACACCATAGTGAGGAATCAGGCCACAGAATTAGGCCGACTTATTCTAAATCCAGCTGTTATCTAACCCCTTTATTCCTCACCCACATTGTATGTCATAATAATAGTACCTTCCTCATAAATCCATTATGAGGATTCTAATGAGGTAACCTCCTTTGCACAGTAACTGGCACAAGATGAGGCCCCATTCATTCATGTGACCGTAGCCTCTCAGTCCACCTTCACTGTTTTTATGCTACTGTAAAAGGTGCAAAGTTGCTTATAAAGCTCACAGTTAGGTGTGAGGATTGGCTAATGGGGTTGGGGGGCTATGAACTCTATTTCTACAATATCATCCCTCTCTTTCCATGGGTCAGTGGATATATGAGCAGAAGATAAGAAACACAACAAGGCTGCCCTTCTCTTTTCTGACCATTTCCCAATTACAAATTTATGTAAGGTAGGAGCTTCTTTTCTGGGCATAACTCCTCCTCAATGTGTTAGATTGGTGTTCTCCTGATTTCTGAACAGGAACAACTTCATCATCTGAGAACCTGTTAGAAATGCAAGTTCTCAGGTTCCGCCCCAGGCTTATTGAATCAGAAACTCTGGGCATGGAGCCCAGTAATCTGTCTTTCTAACATACTCTGTATTTTAACATACCTTTTCAGGTGATTCTGGTGTAAGCTAAGATTTGAGAACCACTGGGTTAGAATATCAGTCACTCACACACCAACTGCTTTACAGTTTTTAAATTCAGATTCACCTTAGAGAACAAAAAGATGAATTACTAGGACTGATTGAGAAATTTTACTGCAGTAAGCACCCAGGATAAAGAATAAGTCTCAGCCTTTGCCAACAGAGGGAATGACGAGGGTCACTAGCCAACATACATAGAGAATAAATATGGTCACTAGCCAACATACATAGAGAATAAGTATGGTCACTAGCCAACATACATAGAGAATAAATATCTCGACTTGGAAGTTGTATGTGGGTCATGGAAAAATAACCTCTGGGCAGCCATGTGGTGAAAAAACACCTAGGCTGGGCTGTCTAGACTCGATGGTGAGGCTCCAGGTTGCCATAAACCAGCGTATAATAGAAAGAGAACTTAGGAAACTTCTGAATCCCAGCAGCTGTTCCATGCTTTTTTATATGTGTGTTTGGGCAACTGTGCTTTTCCTATGCCTCAGTTTCCACAGGACAAGGAAGACCTTTTCATTCTACCTTCTTTCTACTTTGACATAGGGATCTTCTTCCCTTTTTTGTAAACATAATTCACTCCAATGATAATAAATGATTTATAATTTATTCCTATAATCATTTGCTTTGATATCCCTTTGCCTGGAATGTTGTTTTTTCTTGAATAACTCAAAAGTTATTTTTGAATACTAACCTTAAATAACACCCATAGGAAGTCTTTCCTGACCTATATAAAGTTAACTGTTCCTTTCTCTGTTCCATACTAGCTTATCTTCAATCAATTATTGTTCTTAGCATACCATACTATAAATTTAATTAGATATCTAGGTTCTCTTGACACTTATTTTAAAAAAAGAAATTGTGTTTTTGTAATAATCTCTTTAAAGTAGACATGATAATTTTTAAAAAGCCAAACCCCCAAATTTTTGCTCATTGTAATCTCTGATAATGCTATTAGAAGACTGGACATTTTTAGTGGTCACCTTTATTATGACTTTTTTTTAACTGAAAATTGTATTGAGGTAATTATAAATTGACATGCAGTTGGAAAAATACAGAGAATTCCATTGGACACTTTATCCAGCTTCAGTTGATGGCAATATTCTGTAAAACTGCAGAAAAATATCAGAATCAGGATGTTGATATGAATACAAACTACCAAAATTCTTCAGATTTGTCCACTTTTTAAAAAAATTTTTTTCCTCTTTTTTTCTATCTTCTTGAGGTATGGATGTATTTATTGAAGATCTTTTATCTTTTTTTTCCCAAGATAAAGTAATTAAATTTAATTTGGACATACATATATAATAAACTTCTAAGTATACTGGAAGAATTGCCAGTGTTTAGGTGTCGGTCACTAATTCACAAAAATTGCTCAAGTCTCAATCATCATTAGGAGATTTACAGACAGAAAGGGAAAATGAGGCATATGACATTCTATTTTTAAAAAATTCTCTTTATTATTGAAAGTATTACAGATGTCCCCTTTTTTTCTATAGACCCCTTCTAGCCTGCACCCATCCTCCACCCCAGGCCTTTACCACCCTATTATCTGTGTGCATGGGTTATGCATATATGCATATAAGTTCTTTGGTTATTCTCTTCCATCCACCCACCCCCACACCTTCCCTCTGAGATTCATCAGTCTGTTCCATGCTTCTGTGTCTCTGGATCTATTTAATTCATCAGTTTATTTTGCTTTTTAGATTCCACATATGAGTGAGATCATGGGATAACTGTCTTTCTCTTGCTGGCTTATTTCACTCAGCATAATACTCTCCAGATTCCTCCATGCTGTCTTAAAGGGTAAGAGAGCCTTCGTTTTTACTGCTGCATAGTATTCCATGGTGCAAATGCATCACAGTTTTTAAAATAAGCACTTAGTGCTCTACATTCTTCACTTAGTTCTATCCCCATTTTATTCAGCATCTTCCATGCTCACTAAGCCCACAGAAAATCAGGAGACTGCCTCAGGTCCATCCCACCCTTGTTAGGGGCTGGGAACACCAGCGTCTTACTGTATTTGTATACCTTTTGAAGAATAGAAGCATGCAACTACTTTATCTAAAGCCACCTGTGGTTTCTGTTATTTCTACCCGCCCCCTGAGACTGGATGGGAAAGGAACAGGGATCTTTCACCTACAGGCTTAGTTATCTAAGATCTCTTTGCTTCCCCTTTGATTCTCTTTTTGGTGCCCAGAATATTCTTACAATATTTGGTTGGAAACATTGCTGGGAAAGGGATCTTGCTGCTACTTATCATTAATCTTTCTCTCAGGAAAAAAAAAATTATATATTCTCTCTCCCTCCCGCCCCCCCCCTCTCTCTCTCTCTCACACACACACACACACACACACACACACACACACACGGAATGGTTTTAGGTGCAATCTGAGAATCCTCTTGTTGTTCCAGAAGCTGAGATCTAAAGTTTCTGTAAGCACCATAACTTCTAAGTATACTGGAAGAATTGCCAGTGGTTAGTCGTCACTAATTCAGAAAAATGGCTCAAGTCTCAATCATCACTATTACCCCTGCCCTGCAAACCCCAACAATATAATAATGCTGATAAACAGGAGGGAAAGTCACCTCTAAAATTAACAGTTATGGGAAATATTATCTCTAATATTGCATCTTCTGTCCTTTGGGGAGAAAATAGGTTTTTATTTTCCTCCCTCTATTAATTGGCTAGGGCTGTTGTAACAAAGTACCCCAAACTGGGTGGCTTAACAATATACATTAATCATTTCACAGTTCTGAAGTTTAAAAGGCTGATAGCAAGATGTTGCAGGGTTGGCTCCTTCTAAGGACTCGGAGGGGAAAATCATTTCTAGGCCTCTTTTGTTGGTTTGCAGATGGCTCCTTGTTCCTGTTTCTGTTCATATCATCTTCCCTCTGTGTGTGTCTGTCTCTATAAATTCCTATAAATTCTCCCCTTTTATAAGGACATCTATCACATTGGATTAGGGTCAACTTAATCCTAATTACCTCATTTTAAATTAATTTCCTCTGCAAAAATTCTATCTTTATGTAAGGTTACATTTGAAAAGACTGAGGTTAGGACTCCAACATATTTTTTGAAAGGGAAACAAAATTCAGCCCATAACACCCTGATAGCCAAGCAATTGGCATAAAGGGAGACTAGCATTTTGTTCCATAATTAGGTGCCTGCTTTGTCAATGAACTTGCCAGTCTTCCCTATGCTACTTGAGCAGAGAAGAGAAATACAGAGGAACCCCCATACCCCACTCCAACTTTACCTGCCTGGGTCCCAGCAACTCTGAGTTTTCAAGAGGAATGTTAATTTTCAGATTGGTTCTGTATAGGACCTCAAGCCCTAGTAGTTGGTATGTAAATGAGAAGAGATGACACAATAGCGCCACCTGCCGCAATGTGGGAAAAAGAGGTACATGTGGTTGAGGAATAGAGCCTTTTGTTTTCAACTGGGGGTGAGCTGGGAGATGCAGCTAAATCTCAAGGACTGCCAATTCCCAAGGGAACACAGGGTCTGTTAGGAGCACCTGTGACCCACAGAGACAATCAGAATAGCAATCATTTACCAAGAACAGTATTGCAGTCTTGCCAAGTCTATAAGGCAAGAACACCTCCATCCCACCATTCCTCCATGTTTCCCCAACACCAGGGTGAAAGGGAAGGTAGACAGAGGAGCAGTATGAAAGCCAACTGTGCCCCACCATTCACTCTACACTTCAGGGTCTGGCTAATCATCATATCTTAATTTGGTTATGGCACAGAAATTTTTATAAATAGAACCAAACCTTTTAAATCAAAAATACAAAATTGAGAAGATCTGGGCAGAAAAGGTGGTAAGGAAGCCACTACTCAGCAGGAAACAGACATGTGATAGATCAAAATTGAGGAAAGTGACTGAAAAAATAAAACCATGTCAGGCTTGCTTCTCATTGAGTTGAGACTCTAAACAGTAGATAACATGCAGAGGCACACATTGCAACACTAAGGTATAATCCTCTTAAGTTCCTGCTGTTTCACTTAGCATGATATCATGGACAGTTTCCCCTATTGTTCGGTATTCCTCAAAAAGATAATTTTTTAAAATATGTTTTTATTGATTTTCATAAAGAGGAAAGGAGAGGGAGAGAGAGATTAAAACATCAATGATGAGAGAGAATCATCGATCGGCTTCCTCCTACATGCCCCTTACTGGGGATCGAGCCCACAACCCAGGCATGTCCCCTGACCAGTAATTGAACCATGACCTCCTGGTTCAGGGTACAATGCTCAACCACAAAGGTACACCAGCTGAGCCAGAAAGATCAATTTAATGACTATGGTTTCTTTCATCATTTTATAAGTGTACTATTAGGTATTTAATCTTCTTCCTGCTGGATATTCAGGACACATCTAATATTTTGGAATCAATATATGAAAATTGTCCTTTATGCCCAATATATACACTTGAAAATCTGTCGGAAACCAAATATTGTTCTCACTAAATGGATGTAAACAGGAAGCCAGAAGGCTGGTTAACCTTAATTGCTCTGAAAGGTCAGAGCTAATTACTCACTGTTTTGTTGAAACATTATTGGTTGAAGCAACCTCTATGTTTGTTTCTTGTTAATTTCTGTTTTTGTTATTTCCTGCCTAAAGGCTAGGGGTGTGTCCCAAAGCCTTAATAAAAGGGAGAAAAAGGCCAGAGCAAGAGGCAGTCCTTTCCACTAGAGGAAGGCTCCCGCCTGGCCCCCCAATATCGCCAAATTTAAGCTTTCTGGTCTCTTTCTTCATTTGCGTGCGGCCTCCTTCAGAACCCGAACCCTGACCCGGGAACCCTGAACCACGAGGGACGTGGAAAGAGGTTCCCACAAAAATCTGTGTCATTTTCTTATCTATTTTTCTATATATTAACATAATGTGTTATTCTAGATGATGATCTATGTTTTACTTATAGAATACATCCATTATTATTTGTATATATCTTTGCTAAACTTATTTTATATCAGCCAGCTAATTTTACTAGCATGTGAGGACAATAGAAAAATTAATGAATTGAGATTTATATGTCTGTTTTCAAGACCCATCAAAGGGAAAGAGTTTGCTATGTAAGCAACCATTCATGACCACAAACATACGACAGCACACAGGACTGAATTTAACATGAGTGTTACTGCATGGCAGGAAACAGCAGGAAAATAGGGATGAAGAATAATCACCTCACTATTAATTAACTATCATTGGAACTCTAGATCTGCCATTTCCATGCCATATAAACTTGGACAGGTGGTTTTATCTCTCCATTCTTAGTTTGTAAGTAGTGAATAATCATAGTAACTACCTCAGAGTTAATGAGAGGATTAAGTGAGAAAATTCCCGTAAGCTTCTTAGGACCAGAATATGGACCTTAGAAAATATTCAGGTAATGTTAGCTACTAATATTACTTATCAGAAGCCATAGGTTAACTTCATTTTAAGCATGGATATTTAGATGTAATTCAAATCTTTACTCAGGGTTATTTGTTCCTTGATTTAGATACAACAGAGAGATCAGTCTTAACCTAACACCAACTATATTTTTAATATGTAAATTAATTTTTGATATATAAAGTACAGATACATTAATGTTGCCTGTCAATATTTATACTGATTACAGTTATACATAAACACAAAGTGAAAAAATAATTTCCCTACTAAGCATGCATCCTATAAATTCCTGTGTCTTTCACTGCATGACCAGTATCGACTTGGGAAATAATATAGTGAAATTAAATCACTATAAAGTAGTTAGGTTAACTTGAAATATAAAAATATATATATCCACAACACACATACAAACAATTTACCCTGGACTTTCATAAAGATCATGTCATAACTTCACAAAACCAAGAACTATGGAACAGCCTCAAGTGAATTTCCAACATCATCTCCTTTCAGGTCTGCCTGTCATCAGAGCAGACCCGGGCTAGAGTGGGATGTGGAGCTCTTCTTCCACAGGCAGGAGAAGGCTTATCTTGGCTTCCCAGGTAAACCTGCGTAGAAGGTTCACTTTTTGTAGAATCTTCACCCTGGATAACATGTCTTTAGTTATGTCACAGTGAAGATATGCCATCCCAGCAACGTGGAGGAGGAGGAAGCTCTGCTCAAAGATAAGCTAAAAGATTTTAAAGACTGTTTAGAATTCAGGGCAGCTTCAAGAATGTAAAAATTCCAAAGCTTCTGCCTGTGCCCAGCCCACGGGAAAGGGTGAGAGGCAAGAGGCAGGGAAGTGCTGCGGTGGTACAATCTCAGAGGTAAGCCTGGCTGGCTTTGGCAATGCCTGTTCCTATTGTTAGAATACCGCCCGCACGAAAGCGCTGTGGCTGGCAACTCTCTAAAAGAATGTAACGAGTCCACCACACAAGATTAATGCTCCTTTCCTGCATCGTGGGGTGTTATAAATAGGCCTGCAGCTTTTTATACACTATCAGGTAGTATGCTACCCAATAGAAAAGAGACAGAGGGAACCCAACATAGCCTAATTTTACAGAGAGCAAAAAGTTGATGTCACTGATCCATTTTAAACACATTTTAAAATACTTTAAGAAATGCTCACACACTCTGGGGGTACAAAACCAAGCCAATGGCCCAATGCACAAATTTTGTGTGTATCTCTATATGTATCTGTGTCTAAAAATAATATGTATATGATAATAATAAATATATACTGAGAAGTAATAAACAGCTCTTAGATTTTACCTGTAGGGAAAAGAATACATATTAATTTGAGAGTAGCTTTATGGTGAGAGATAAGTCTTGCTCTAAAGCCTTCATGCTCTAGAACAGAAGCTTTTCTCCCAGTGTAATTGGAGCCCACGGCCCTGCAGCCTACCTGTGCTGGTGGTGCTGGGGCTGGCCAGCAGTGGCCCCGCAGCCTGAGCCTGAGGCTGAGGCTGTCCATCGCTCAGCTGCTTGACACGCTTGCGGTGGGATTTGCCGTTGTAATGGACCTGGGCTTGGGCTGCAGAGTTCAGCTGGATGTTACACACTTCACAGAAGGAGAACAGGATTTTTTTTTTCTCTTTACTGAACTGGTCCTCAGGCCGGTCATTTCTTATCCTCTTGTCTTCAAAGCCCCGCAGAAAAGTTGCCATATTCATAATTCCATCTTCAGGGTAGTTGACAGGGCTTAAGTAGTAGTACTTCATACCTGAAAAAAGGAGGTATCACAGCTTGTGAAATATGTGCCTTCTTATTTTCTAGTACGATTACAATTAATTTTCACTATATGGTTGAAACTAAAAGTCTCCCAGCTACACAGTGGACACTCTTGGAAAAAAATTATCGAAAACCTAACTGAGTAAATAAGGTCTTTGAACATGAGCTCCCTCTATCTGGAGTCCTTTCAACTCCACCTTTACCCCTCCTCCCATCACTTCTCAAGGCCTTTCTCTCTTAACTCTTGCCCACTCTTGAGATCTTAGCTGGAGCAGCACTGTCTCTAGGAAACCAGCCTGAGCCTGGGGACAAGGCAGATCTCTGGTTCCATGCTTGAATATTGTTGTGTGGCCTCCCTTCATAGCATCTATTAGCAGTGCATTTTATATGTGTTCGTGTAATTATTTGGTTTATGTCTATTCTCCAATAGAGTGTAAATTCTCTGAGGGCAGTAACCTCATTTCTGGATAACTCTTAGGCCTAAAACAGACCTTTTACCTAATAGGAATTAAAATATTTATTGAAGAAAGGAAGGAATAAATGATGTTATGAACCGAGAACTGTGAAAGGTGTATGTGTAGACACAAAGGTATACATAACAGATACACAGATACACAGCTGCAACAGACACAAACCCTAACCAATGGAGGAGGCAGGTAACAAAGACCAAAACAGTCTGTCTGCAACCTTCTATTTGATTGCATTCCAAAAGCCAGTGGGAATTTGAACATATTTTCTTCTAGATGTAGTGAAACAAATTGCATTTAGGTTTCCAGAATAACCCATAAATATCAATTTAACTTTTTATGAGGTTGAAATGCACATCTTAAATACAAGCTAATAGAAATGCAATATATGGTAAAGTAATATTTGAAAAAGAGTAAAGCAGATTAAGGCCTAATTTCTTTACATTTAAGTGCTTAAGTTTTTCATTTATTTAGTTAAGTATATAGTGATAGATTACAACTTAAGAGAAGATTTTAAAGGATAATTTTCAGTACCTCAAGAACCTTAGCTGATGAAGACAGCCTTGATTTTGTATTTTGCTCGGTTCTACTGTAAGATATACAATGTCTTCATTTTAACAATACCAGGATTATCAGTGTTTTCATACTTAGTGCACTTATTGCCAGGTTTTTGATTCTCAATTAGAATAAAGAAAATAACATTCTCATGGAAGAAAGAAGAGTATAAGAGTCTGGGAATACTGGTCAAAACCTGAGGAAAAGGGGGATGCCAGAGAAAGAATTGGCTGAGGTGGACAGTACTGTGCCATGAAGGATTCAGATAAACACAGGATCATGGCTTGTGAAGATTTTTGCCTATGGGAAAAAATGCAAGAGGTTGAAAAGTATTGGCTTTGAGCAGTTGTGTTGATCCAAGTTGGCATGAAGCTCTATGAGAAGAAAGGAGCAAGTAAAGACTAGTCCATATTTGGAATATTCACCAGTTGAAAAGGAGATATAGCACAGGGTAAGACTATAAATACAGATATTGGTTATATTCATATAGCATGCCAGGAAGAACTCCTATTTTCACCCATACATCCTATAGCAAAGTGTCCTAATGTATTATACTGCAGCCTAAATAATAATCCTTTGAGAATTTTTAGAAAGGTCCTCATTTTGATTTGTAAAGCCTATCTGTCCCATGGACACTTTACTCTGATGCCACCATTTTAAGGAACTCTATTTTACAAAATTTTCCAAATGAATTTATCCCTTTTAGCTCTCCACAAAGGCAGTTATCCTCCTTAAAATCTACTCAGACTATACATAAATCAGGTTTAAGCAAGACCTGTAGCTGGGTTTTAAAAGAACTGTTATTTAAACTGCATATATATATATATATATATATATATATATATATATATATATATATATTTTATTCCCTAAATCCAAAATATCATGGCGTCACAGAACCATTTTTCTCATAAAACTTTAGAAAGTATCAGTGCCATATACAAGTTATGTTCTACTAGACACCCTGTGCATGAAAATTCATGCACTGGATGGGGAATTTTAATGCACGGGGCCTCTAGCCTGGCTTGCCCCCTCTCACAGTCCAGGAGTCCTCAGGGGCAGGATGTGCCTGGCGATCAGGGGAAGGCGATGACCCCATCACATCTCTGCTGCTGCCACCACCGGTAGTGCAAACCTTGGCCAGCCCTAGTTACCTGAGCCTCGAGAAAAACTGGACTGCTGGACAGCTGCCATCCAAGGCTTGCCTGAGCCTTGGGTGTTGCTGGGCAGCCACCATCCAAGTCTTGCCTGCACCTTGTGTGTCAGTGGGCAGCCAACATCCAAGGCTTGCCTGCTCCTTGGGCATCGGCTGGGCAGCTGCCATCTGAAGCTTGTCTGTGGCTCCGGCCAGCCCTGGGAGACTGGAGGGCTGAGTGTGGGTCTAGCCACACCATGTGCCACCCCCCAGCAAGGCTGAAAGGACTGGAGGACTCTGGTGGGGCTGAGGGGGCTGGGTGCTGCCATATTTGTGATGGCATGACAATCAATTTGCATATTATTTATTTATTAGATAGGATTACTTTATGTTCTCTCTTAAAATACTAAAATGTATCTTAAGAATTAACTGAACTAATTGATAAAGAGATAATTTTTAAAAAGAGGTCATCATTAATATATCATTCCCTGCTTAGAAAAACCAATCAATTGTAAAACATAAGCAAAACAAATAACTTTTAACCTGGCAAAGCCAGGTCAGACACACTCTCATTGAATCACTGAAATCTGAGTATTACATTTCAGCTCAAGCAACCAAGACTCAGCTGAGGACTAATGACACTTTGGTCTTAATATTTAACATTTTGGACATGACTGGCCTTACCCAGTGCTAATTAACACACTGTAGTTCACAAGAACATGACACACTTTATTACTTTTAAATTTGAAATCTAAAAAAAAAAATAGACTTTGTATTATCTTATAAAAGATAAAACCTGTTTGGTTACCAGTGCTTTTCTAATTGCTATTTGTCCTAGAAATAAATCATGCTTTAGATTTATTTAAACATACACTTATTTTAAGTTGTTAGAAAGGAAGCTTCAAAATGAAATGAAGCACTGTAGGAAAGAAGTCCTGCCTGGGAGGTGGGGAATGTGTGTTCTGTCCACCACGCCCCAATTTATTAATCCTAGCTGGGTAAAATAAAAGCACATAGAGAATGAAAGTAAAAAGGTGACTTCTTGGGTATCAGGTTAAAAACAATAACTTTTCCTCAAATACAATTTTCAGAAAAATGAAGAGGTCAGTAAAGTATGTTCATTTTTTGGTATGTTTCAGCATTTATATTATAACAGAATTCATATATGGGAACTATAGTGGCTAAAAAAATGAATAAAATAAAGAATCTTAAAAAATAAAGGGTGTAAAATAATCCAAAGGAAGCAACATTGATGTTCCTTGCTCAGGAGAGTGACTCCAGAGAATTCTTTGCTTACCAATCCTCAAGGTACTCTGAGCATACTTCTACAGCATTTTAACTTTATTGCATTGGGCTGAAATTATTGCTTAGTGCTTGATTTCAGTAGGCAGTTCATCTATCTGAGATTTTTTTTTCTGATAGTCTACTGACACCTTATTGAATTATATCTAGTAAAATAGATCTTAATGGGGTGCTCTGGCCTTAAGTGAATCCCAAGAGATTTTGACAATAATTGCTGAATAAGAGAAACTGACATTTTAATGTTTCTAGCAGTTTGTTTCCCTTGAGGAAAAGATTTAAATTCAACTTTGGGTCACATTGCTCTTTTGTTTTGGGGAAAACCTCTTCAAGGATCATCCAGTTAAGTAGAAATGTGAAAGTAAACCACAGATTCTGGAGATAATATGGTCCGAGGAGCTTAATCTGCTTTTCATAATTATATAAAAAGTTGTTTTCACTGCAGCAGAGTATCATCTTTGCAAATTATATTTTCTTTCACACATTATTTTTTCCTTCTGTAAGTCAATTTAAATGGTATTGTCCCTAAAAGTTTGTGTTAGATACTGGGAGATATGTTTTCTTATTCAAGCACTCCACCAGAAGAGATGGGTGAATACTGGAACCCAGTAAGCACATGAATGCCTCTTACTTTAGAAAGAAGAATAACCTAAGATTGCTGATGCTCAAACTGGACTACACCTTTTAAGCCCCATATTTGTGATCATTTCAAATTAATCAACTCAACTTTGGGAAAAGTACTGATGTTCTGAATTATCTCAAGACCTAAAAGGAAAAGACCACACCTCTGTGGATGGGTTCAGGATTGCCACAAAGGAAGAGATCTTTCCAGTGTCCGTCTAAAATGATTCACAGGAGCAGGAAATAGACTGGTAGAGGGATGAGCCTGTAGCTGACTGTCACTGGGCCTTGGGAGACAGGTGACTGTGACCCAGATATTAGAGACTTGTTCTAGGCATTCACTTTGTGGGAAAGTTAATGGATCCCTAAAACATGGAGACGGGCCTGAGCCTGGGCAGAGAAAACTGAATAGAGATACCTATGGGGGGAGGGTCAGGCTTTGGTCTGTGAACTCAGAGAATCTCCATATCTAGTAACAAGAATGGAGTTCTCCACTTATATTTTCTTTCCTTTATTCTTTTGAAATCCTAAAGCCGTGAGTGAAGTCATGCAAACATCACAGCTGCTCTTTTTAAGAGTGTGGGAAATTGTGAGAGTCAGAATGGCACCCAGGGTTACAGCCCTGCATGGGAAAGCAGCAGCAGGAGGCTGCAGATGTTACTGACAAAAGAATGATGCAGTGGTCCAAACCACACAGCTGGTTCAGATGCTGAATAACAACTGACTTGTTGGAGTATCTCAGGTGTTCAAAAAAGTGGGCAAGAGGGCATGCTGATAAAATATTGAAATTCTTGCATTAGGTAGGGAAAAGGTTTGAACTATTTTGAATTAGGTAATATAATAGGTAAATAGCCTGAGGCATTCGAGTTACCCAACTGTAAATCAAACAAGGTTAGTTTATTTTCTTTCATTATTGTAGATCCTAAGCCACTCAGATTCCCAGCACTTAAAAGGTGTTCATGAACCTTTGACAAAATAAAAATATGGTTATAATTAATTCAGCTTCTTTATGTTGTATCTATATGAGATAAATGTTAGCTGAACCTTTTACAACTATTATTTCATGACATATGTAATTCAAATGATCATGCTATATGCCTTAAACTTATACAATGGTGTATGTCAATAAAAAAGGAAAAAAAAATCCCATAACCCAGCAGAGCAAACAAATAAAACAGCATACGTAGGGGCGAGCGCACACACACAAACACACACACACACACACACCCAGTAAAAGGCCAGCTTTACTACCTCAAAATTATTGCCTCAAAGAAATAATTAAATAATTCTAAACTAATAATATAATACAATTTCTATTTCCATATCTTAAAACTTATTTTTAATGATATTTTAGGCTTTGGCCTTAAGCAAATATTAATTTTAACACAAAAAGGTGTACCTGAAGCTATAATAAAGAACAATGTCTATTGACTGTGCTATGTAGACTTCTTCATAATGAGGAAAGGCAATCCCACTCACCCTCTGGCACTCAAGAATGGCACCAGACAGCAGAACACAGGAGGGAGAACCTGAAATCATAACCGAGCTTGGAGACCTGGGCAAAGGCAGACACTGCAGCCTGGTTTCTCCCACAGCAACCTTAAACACCTTCATGAGTAGACAGGCTCTGGAGCCACTCCAGTAGGTCTTCCTGTGAAGCAAGAACAAGCTCTCCTGGCTCCCTGGGTACTTGCCATTGTACCTTCTGGAAGGGAACTTGAGTAATTCCATAGATTGCTCCACACAGATCAGACTCATCCATCAAGCAAGTAATGTTCTCAAGTTCATTGCAATCTCAAGTCATCTGGCTTTTTCTATGTGGGAAAGTGTAGTTAAACTGAAGAGACCATGTTACATCATCTCATCTCCAGTCATACTCTCTCTAGATATCATCTAGACATATTTTTGCATCGATTGAATTTTTACTCATTATAAAAGTAATTTATATCACTGTAGAGATTTTGGAAAATGAAAAGAGCAGAAAATAATTAGGGGAAATGTTTCTATGTTCCTACCATCAAAGTTAACCATATTTTGTTATTTATTTCTAGTTTTTTTAAATGCATGTATTGTTTTCACATAATTCTGGTTCAACAACACATACTTGCTAAAAGTTCAAATATATAAATATATTAGAGCCAAACTTTTCAATTGATTATATTACCTACAACTAGATTACAAGAAATCAACATTTTAACTTTCTGATGAGGATCAAAGGCACTCGTACCAAGTGTTCTTCTGCAGAAGAGAAACAGTGCGATGAATGCCTTCAATAGGGACTTCCCTGGTCAAGGCAGTCTGAGAGGTCATGTTTGAACTAAGAGATAAAAAATGAATAGGAGTAAAGAAAAGAACATTCCAGATCAAGAAGATGAAATGTTCAAAGGTCCAGAAGCCCGGTCCCTCTAGAGCAGAGGAAGAGGAATGAGATGTGTAATACAGTGGAGGTACTAAGTAGAGGCCAAGCTGGAGTGTCAGCCTAGGGAAGGGGCAGAAGTGTTTTTACACCAGAGGACTGACATGAACAGGTTTGATTTGTGAAAAAACCATTTGGACTTTAGAGTAGATAAAACATGCGTGTACAGTAGAGAAGTTTTCATGTGAATATAGACAAATTCCAAGGAAGAGAAAATGTGGATGGGCCTGAAGCTGATGGTGACAGCAGAAGGAAAAAGTGAAGAGGTTCAATAAACTTGGGAAGAAAAATCAACAGCATTTGGTGATGGATTAAATAGAAGGAGATATTGGTGTCAAAGATGATTCCATGATTCTAAATCCTGATCATATGTAAGAATGACCTGTGACAGGTTTTTAAAAGACTGGTGTCAGGGCCCCATTCTTAGAGATTCTGATGTAACTGGTCTGGGATTGAACCACAGCCTAATATGGTTAACTTTGGTGGTAGGGACATAGAAAAATTTCCCCTAGTTATTTTCTGCTCTTTGTATTTTCCAAAATCTCTAACGTGATATAAATTACTTTTATAATGAATAAAACTTCAATCAATGGAAGCCTCCTCAGGTGTTCCTAATGGGCAGCCAGGTTTGTAAACTACTGCTCTAAAGATCACAGCTATTCAAAAGTAATCTCTACCCTAGTCTGGGGGCCTGCTGTGCAACTGGCAATCAATTTTACCCTAACAACAGCTAGGTGTAAAAAGGACATTTGATTCCTCCACTCCAGAGAGAAGAACCAGCACTTATGGGCCCCATTAGACTGTAATACCCAGAATACTACAGAGCAATGCCCAGAATACAGATAGCCTCCCCAGAACCTGCTCCTCAGGTCATAGGCAATTCTCTCTCATCTTCAGGACACAGGTGTCTCAGAGGACTGGACGGATGGAGCTTTTGAACCACATCACTATCAGGAAGGTAGAGCTCTATACTCAATTCTCAGATGCTAGCCTCTCATTTTCTAATACGTAGAATTTCCTCTTTGGCTAACACACCTCCATCCTACCTTCTTGGAGCAGTTTTCACTTAATTCCCAAAACCAACCTAAAAATGAATTGAATGTGCCATGTCCTCCTTTAGACCTCATCCTTGATTGTAGGCAACTTCTCTGCTAATTCCCCTTTACCCAAATTAAGAAAGCTTTTTATTCTATCACAACAGGGTAGTCTTTCTAACCCTTCCTGGGAACTTTGTTGATAATACTATTTAGAAATATTTTAGACATT
Organism: Lasiurus cinereus; assembly: GCA_011751065.1. Taxonomy (NCBI): domain Eukaryota; kingdom Metazoa; phylum Chordata; class Mammalia; order Chiroptera; family Vespertilionidae; genus Lasiurus; species Lasiurus cinereus. The sequence continues at coordinate 8,858,657 of JAAGEH010000393.1, read as the reverse complement.
TTAAATCAGAATAAGCTATGCCCAAAGAAAGCTGTTTTCTTAGGAAATGTATTAGCAAAGGATTTGTAATAAAAATAACAAACTTACATAAATTAACTATGTGATTAATTAGCCAAGTCAAGGAACTTGTACCCATGAAAAATGGAAGACAGGTGGACAGGATGCCCACTCAATAGATGTAAAATACAAACTAGAACTGTCTCAGCATATGGTCATCCTATGCTTACAACATAATGCTTTATGACATGAGGCCTTTAATGATGAGCCAAATCCAAGAAAGCAATAATTCAGCCTGGGCTGTTTAAATACACTTTCTCCATACTCTTCACATGAAGAAATAAACCTTGAAATCTTATGATTTCCCTAAAGGACTAACAATTAGATTGCATTGTTACTTTCATATTTTCTAGAATATACCTAATACATATGTCTTCAATATATCTATAATTAAAATGTAAAATTTTAATCTATTTCTTTTTAGAAAACAAAACTGATACAAAAAATAATTTTAACCTAATAAGTACTTCCTTAAATTACTTTAGCATTTTCTCATTACAAACGATTGGTTCATTCTCACTAATTAATCTTTAGATTCAATTCAATTTTAACCAAAATACCAAAAAGATTATGTTACGAAACTGACAGCATGATTCTAAAATATATATGGAAGTTCAATGAGCCAAAAATAGCCCAGGTAGTTCTGAAGAACAATAGAGCAGGAGCAGGAGGGCTTAACAGATACTACAGCCTATTGTGAGTCTATAGCAATTAAAGCAGACTAGTTTTAAGAGAAAAAAAAACACAATGGGACAGAAGGGAAAGTCTAGACACACTACACACACACACACTCCCACACACACTCTTCACCCCCCCCACACACAGTATGTGTGTGTGTGTGTGTGTGTGTGTGTGTGTGTGTGTGTGTATGCGTGCTTATAATATAGATGATAATGTAGCAGCGAAAAGATACTAAATGGAATGGGTTGACTGGATATCCATATTGGGGGGAAAAGTATCTTGATTCCTACACTTCACATTATATAACAATTCTAGAAGGTTTACAAATCTAAATGTTTCAAAAAATAGTAAAGCCTTTAAGGAAAAAGGTAAAAAATAAATGTTTCTTCATCAAAAAGACATCATTGAGATATTTAAAAAGCAACTCACAGAGGGAGGAAGATATATTCCCAATATACTTATCCAATAAATGCCTTGCATCCAGAATATATAGGAAACTCTTGCAAATCAATAAGATAGCCAATTGAAAATGAGCAAAAGTCATGAATTCATAATAAAACAATAACCAAATGATTAATAAACATATGGAAAGACACTCAACCTCATCAGTCATTAGAGGAATGCACACTAAAAACATCATGTAATACCACTATATCCACTAAAATAGTTGAAATGAAAATGACAGAAAATACAAAGTACTTGATGTGGATGTGGAGCAAATCAAACATGGCTGGTGAAGTACAAGTTGGTACAGCTACTGTGTAAAACTGGCAATATGTACTGAAGCTGGGCAGATGTATATTCTATGACCCAGCAATTCTACTCCCATATATCAAACAGGAATATGTACAGTATTCATTAAAATGTTCATAGAAGCACTAGTCACAATAGAACAAAAATGAAATATATCCAAATATACATCAACAGTAAAATGAGTAAATACATTGTGACCTTCAGTATTAATTCCCACAAGAGAAGAACATAAATTAAGCATAAAATTGTGTATTGTGTCTTGACTGGGTACCAGTTACACAGATGTGGTGAGTTTGCAGAAATTCATTGTGCTGTACATTTATGAGGTATACTTTCTAGATGTATATTATATTTCAATATGAAACTAATGTGTTCAACATAGAAAATTTGAGAAATATCATTAAAAATAAAGATAATGCCCCTCAAACCCACTAACAGAGATACATATTTTAATTTAGAGTATTTTTCTAGATTAAAAAAATGTGACTATATATTTATAAAAATCTGATTACTATACATATAACTTTGTATATTAGGTTTCAGTTTACATATCATAAACATCTTTCCACACATTAAATATTTGTCTGTAATATCAGTCCTAATGATAGAAAAATATTCATACTGCAGAGATAATTTAGCCTCATTCCTATGGGGACTCGAGGAAGACTAGGGAGTTTTAGGTAACCCCTAAGTGGCAGTAGCTTGTAATAGGGTAACTTATTAGTGGCAGTAGCTTGTAATAGGGTAGCTGTTTCTCCCAAACACCTCCAGATGAGAGAGAATGAAGGACCAACTGAAACCATTTCATTTCCCTTAGAAACTAGGGAGGTGGTATGATGGTCTTTTTTCCACTTTCTGACTATTTTAAATATTCCTGGAAAATATTTTTTGTATCTGTATATTTATGCATATCCATGATTATTGTCTTAGGATAAATTCTGAGAAGTAGAAGTCCAAGGGCCATTGTTAATACATATTGACAATTGGGACTTCTAGATAAGCCATACCAATTTACACTCCTGTCAGCAGCATGAGAGAATATTTATTCCCTGCACCCTCAACAACACTGAGAGAGCCACTGAGAGAACTCCCAGTCAATCTGACAAGCGCAGCATGTTTTCTAATGCACTTATATGATTACTTACATAATTGGGCAATGTTTCATATGCACATTGACTATGTATTATAGCCTTTATTTGTGAACTTTCTATTCATGGTCTTTGTTTAATTCTGTTTTTCAACTGGAGCTTGTCTTTCTTATTGAGTTTGAGAGGTGTTTTTTTTTTGTCTATTAAACACATTAACACTGTCTCTCATATATTGTGGATACTCTTCCATTTACCTTTCATTTTATTCATGAAGATTTTCAGATTTATTTAACTTCTTATTTTTAATGCCATCAAATCCATCCATGCTTTCATTTATGACCACTACCTTTAGCTTACAAAAATCCTTCCTTGCCATATTATAGAAATTCTTAATTTTTATATTAAATATACATAGGGGATACAGTCTATACTTTTAGTGGATGCCTGAAACCACAGATAGTACTATCCATACACACAATAAATTTTATTTTATAGACACAGTAAGAGATTAACAATAAATAATTATAAAATAGAACAATAATAACATACTATGATAGAAGTAATGGGAATGGCTTTGGGGCCAATATTATTAAGTAAAGTAATGGTTACTTGAACACAAGCACTGCAATACCACGACAGTGGATCTGATCATTGAAGGCTACTAAGTAACTGAAGAGTATATAGCATATGAAGCATAGATACACTGAATAAAGGGATGATTCATTTTCTGGGCAGGACAGAGCAGGCTGGTTTGCGATTTCACTGTTCAGATCGGTACACAATTTAAAACATGTGCACTGTTTAGTTAATTGTTTATTAAATTTTCCATTTAATATATTTATGAGCAACTGAGACTGCAGAAGGCAAAGCCATGAATAAAGAAGGACTACCATAATTTCGCAATTGCCATTACAGTTTTAATAATAATACATTGATTAACAAGAAGCAGCCTAAAAACCAATATGATCTGTGTTAATAGAGTTAAGGTCAGTGAGACAATGTGTAAAGGCTGTGGCCTCTACTGTGTGGCTGCATTGGAAGGCAAGGATCAGGAGTCAGATAAAGCAGAAAAGGTTCCTGTGAGACACTCACAGAAAATCCTTCCTAAAGACTGCAGTGATGCGCCATACTCCTCTTCAACTTGTTAACAGGGACTGGGATGTATCTGGGAGACCTTTCCAGTGAATCTGATCAGAGGCAGGAAGACAGACAGGGCTTCCCTTCTCATGCTCTGACTCGAAACAAGCAGAGCAGAACTCGTGGCTAGTAGATAACCCACACCCAGCTTCTGTGGTCACTGTCGCTTTTTATTTCACCCACCCACAAAAGTTAGACACTAGAGGTTTGTGGAACCAAGCTTAGGTATCATTTGTTCTTTCAAAAGTCAAAGAAATTCCCATGACAGATGTGCAGCAGATGCAAAGTTTTAACACCTGTGGGTGTTCAAAAATAGAATATAAGTTTTCCTACAAGGATTCCAGTCCTGATGATTACTTTTTCATATGTGACAGTGTAACTGCTAACAATAATGTAATTTTCATTAACTTCTCTTGTAAGCGTCCGGAATAATTGGAAATGCAATGCTACACAAACACACACACACACACACACACACACACACACACACAGGTAATAGTTAATCTGAAGACGTCAGTGAGTTCAAAGCCAGTACCTTCTATGAGTAATTTTATCTGATCTTTAGCCGGTTCTTATCTTCCCCTTGTAGCTACTGTATTACAAGCTACTGCCACTAATAAGGAACTAAGGTAGATTTAGACAAAGGATTGTGTTCTATTGGGTCAAAGCACACAGCATATGTAATGTACTTAAGAGTAACATGAGAACAAAATAGCAATTCCCAAGCCTCTTTTAAGAATTTAGAACACCAGGTCTTGATTCAAAGCTGACAGCTTCTGTGGGTGCGATATAGCTTCCTGGAAATGAACCCACAAGCCCAGTTGGAGAAATTAATCCCACAGGTACTATAGGCAGAAAATGACTCAATTACTGAGAAGAAGGTCAGGTATATAAAAGATAATAAGAGCAGATCACAAAGACTCAAATATTAGAGCAATTGAGATTGTCAGGTTTTGATTGTAAGAATCAAAATCAGAAATTGCTCAGAAGAGAAAAGGAGAAAATGCCTTGTTGAAAATCAGTGTCCTAATGTTCTGGGGGCAAGACCAAGCCTCCAGGTTTCAAATGGAAGAGGAACCTCCAGGTTCATTATGTCATCACCCCACTGCTAGTTGGAATTGATGTGAAATAGAGAAGGACTAGGAAGATGACCTAGAAAAGGACTGTGCAGAATAAGAGCCTCATGACAAGAAAGTTGACTTTGCTTGAACTTTTTTTTCTATAACTTTTAATTTATTATCACTTCTGCCTACCTGTCCTTTCCATATTGATTTTCTTTTAAATGGTCTTTTGCCCTTTTAAAATTGATCTTTAAAAATGTTTCTTTGCCAAATATATCCACTGCTTGTGATGTTCCATTTGATGACATTTAAAGTCTTCGTGGTCTCACTTTCCCTCTGAAAGAAATGACTGATTTTGACTTAGTTCCATTATAGAATATAAGAGCAAAAGTAGGGAAGGCCACATTTATTTGTTGACCCTAAGAGAAACTGCTAAATCTACTCTATAAAATGTTCATGAAGGATAGTCCCCCAATTATTTTTAGATAGATTCTTAATTGCAAAGTTGTTAAAAATCACAGATTTGCATTCAGAAAAACTTGGGAAAAGGACAGCTCCTGTATAATTTGTTCAGCCAGTCAAATAAGTCTCTATCTGTTACAGAAAACTGGAGAAGAACCAAGCAATACTTAGAGAGATGGAGTTACATTTATTATGTGCGGATTCAAAGAAAAACATCTGTCAAATTCTGGGCCCCAACATGGAGGAATTTTCCCTATTTATATGTTTTTACCTTCTTTGTCTCCCAAATATGGGGTGTTTCTGGCCCCTTTTGCAAGTTCTTAAAGAGCCCCTATGTGCTGGGGCCTTGAGACCTCAACCAAAGGCCTGGCCTGGTGCCAGCACTGATAATTTTGTCTGGGGAAGGTTTAATGGCCTCTCTAAAGTGGGAGTAATCTTATTTTCCTTATTATTTAAGCAAGCATAATAATTAAATATTATTATTTACAGAAGCCAAATAACAGGGTTAAAATTTCAAACAGCAGTTTTTATATAAGATGAATGCTTCATATCTACTGGTTACTACAACAGGTTGTAAACTAACTTCATATTTTCAAATACAGGATTGTGTACAGGTATTTTTGATTTATAGGTAGCAGGCAATCAACCATCCTACCTGCATAAGATGGTGGAGAAAACGACAAGCAAGATGGGGCAATGCATGAGGCTACTACCTGGATTTACCAGTTTGAATACTTGAAACACTATTGTGTTTACATCAACAAGTGAAATTCATGTGGTGCTATATCACCAAGAAAAATTAAGGAAGAATCTTAAGCTTCTTGAAAAGGAGCATCCTTCACAATTACCACAAATGTCTGTCTGTTGAAAAGTGCATTAAAGATTCTATCAAACTCTTTCTTCTTTCCCTCTCCTCTCACCTCAATGACTCAGATGAGGAATGTAAAATATATCAAAACAGTAAACACATTCATATCTGTTGGAATAATTTTAAAAGAACTCATACCAAATACATAAGAGTGTTTTACCTCTTGGGGTAGGGGAAGGAGGCATATGGAAATAAATTTATATAAAAAAGGAGCCTCTCTCCAACATATGATGAGTGAAAGCATGCTCTGACTTGAGGACTGTGATTAATTCAATTCTCTACTCCTGAGGTTGGGAAATATCTTTTTGTTTCAAAACCAGAACGTGACAATGAATAATGAAGTCTTATGTTCCATGATAACAGGTTCATATAAGTAAGATTCTCAAGTAGCTCTAAGAAGGGATTCAAGTGCTTAGTCTGGTTATGTTGCTCCTCCCAAGTTTTTCAGAGACTGGACAAACTTGAAAAGAGACAATATTTGCTTTTGAAGAATTTCCTTTTTTGGTATTATTATTGATTGCTTTTCTTATACTCTCAAGCCTACCCTTGAGTTAATTCACATTAAGTTGTTATTGACTGATAAAGACCTGTCAGAAAGAAAGAAAGCTCTAATGGAGCAGTGCACATCAAAAAACCCAGGGGGCCTGGCCAGTGTGGCTTAGATGATTGAACATCTGTCCCATGCACCCAAAGGTAACCGGTTCTATTTCCGGTGGGTTACAGGCCCAGGTTGCAGGCTCAATCCCCAGTAAGGGGCATGCTGGAGCTAGCCAGTCAATGTTTCTTTCTCACATGGATGTTTATCTCCTTCTCCTTTCCTCTCTCTCTAAAAATCAATTAAAAAAAAACCCACACAAATATATTAAAAAATATCCAGGAAGCTTTTACCAAAATCCATAATGTCCAAACTTTACTTCTGCAGACACTGATCCTGTAAATTTGTAATTTGTGTAATTGGTTAAAATGGGGAAGAAAGAAGTAAAGTATTTATTGGAAAGCTAAGAAATGTAGGTGTTCAGCTGGTCTTGAGCACTTATCCAAGTTTGTATTTCCACTTTTCAGTCCCATAACACCAGTTCTAAAAATGTCTAAGCCATTTGCCTACCAGGAACAGGAGACCAGTACCACTTCATATTGTACCAGTTACCCTTCTCAACCTAGAAAATGCTCCCAGCATCATGTGGAAGAAAGTAACAGCTGTTTGGTCACATGACAGTTGAATTACCTCGAGAAACCATGCATCTGAATGGGCACGAAATTTCTTTTTTTTATTTTTATTTTTTAATATATTTTATTGATTTTTCACAGAGAGGAAGGAAGAGGGATAGAAAGTCAGAAACATCAATGAGAGAGAGACATCGATCAGCCGCCTCCTGCACACCCCACACTGGAGATGTGCCCGCAAGCAAGGTACATGCCCCCGACCGGAATCGAACCCGGAACCTTTCAGTCCGCAGGCCGACGCTCTATCCACTGAGCCAAACCGGTCTCGGCCGAAATTTCTATTTTGTAAAGGGTGGAGAATGAATTAGACAAACTCTAAAATTTCTATGTGTTCTAAAATTCCAAAAGTTTATACAGCTTCATGTTTATCTTTTTGTTGTTGTTGTTGTTTTATAAATATATATTTACTTATTTTTAGAGAGGAATGGAGAGGGAGGGAGAGAGAGATATAAAAACATTAATGATGAGAGAGAATCATTGATCAGTTGCCTCCTGCATGCCCACACTGGGGATTGAGCCCACAACCTGGGCATGTGCCTGATCAGGAAACAAACCATGACCTACCAGTATATAGGTTGACACTCAACCACTGAGCAATGCCAGCTGGGCTATTGTTTATTTGCTTTTCTTATAGGAGAAAATCATAATGTCTACCTTAATTTGTTGGTGATATTTAATGTCACCCTTCTCGAAGAAACCAAGTACTGCTGTCAGTTCTGGGTTTGCATAAAGACTATTCCCTCTCATCTTACTTGGTGATTGAGTGGGAGGCAGCAGGCAATATTTCAAAATGCAAACTGACATTTAATTATACAGAAATTTCCTTCTGTGATTACTTCTCTTGCCAGGCTGATTCTGATCTACTTGTACGTTTTCCCTTTTTATTGACTCCCAGTTTTCCAGCCCTTAATGAGAACAATCGAAAATGAGCCTCAAACACTAGATTTATAATCTTGCTACTTCTTGTACCCAATAAAATCCCTCGATAACAGTGTCATTTGCAAAATGATGTTTCTTTCTGAGACATATCTGAATCCCTAACATCCATACTGACATTCTCAAAATGTGACTATTTCCCAATACCTATAGCAAAAATAGAGTATATAACTGTCACTTAGAATATTAAGTGGAGATTCTGGTGAAATGTGGATAGAAATGGACTGTTCTGTTTTAGATAATTAACACTAAAATGATTTAGCAATGGAGATAAGCCAGGGCCAGGACTACAATGAGGCAAGTAAGACACTTGCCTCATTAACAAAGAAAATAACAATCAAGATAAACAATATGTTAATGTAATATTAGTAACAATGTGTGGCAAGCTATATTGGAACCTGACAAAAAGGAAACACTTTTTCAATACTGATCTTCTCTTTATGCAAAATATTGATTTTTTTTTTCATGGTAAATTTTCTGAATTAATTTTGATTTTTTTTTGAAACATGGATTAAAAACAGTATTTATATTTATCACAATTTGGGGGCATCCCCTTAAAGGCTTAAAGTTTTCCTTCTTCATTTCACCTTAGGTCTAGCCATTGAATTTACATTCTAATTTAAGCCACACATGAACGTTACTGCACTTGTTCATAATAAGGAAGGGCCCCATAACAACTCTAATTATTTATATTAAAGTTATGATTTGTGTGTGTGCCTTTTCTAAGTAATTGAAAGCATTTCAATGATTTATTCTAAGCAGTGACTAAAGAGGTAGGAAATTTTCTTTTTACATGAAAAATATGAAACCTTGAAAAGTGAAAATAACCTGACAAGAGACATGCCCCATGCACATTCTATTAATAAAGGAGAGGGGGAGGAGAGAGAAGAGAGAAAAAAAGGAGAGAGAAAGATAGAAAAGAGGCGGATGAATACATAGCCCAGGGATGTTTAAACTCGCAGTGCCTAAGGCTCACCTGGAAAACCTGTTTAAAGTATAGAGTCTTATGGGGATCCCTATAGATTTGAATTAAATAAAGCTCCCAGAATCTACATTTTAAGTGATTCTAATGCAGGAGTTCTAGGGACCACAAACTGAAAAATGTTGATGAGAAGCACTCAACCTGGCAGAAACTGGGCTATGTATTTGGAACACATTTTCTCATAATCCCTGAATAAGCTTAAAGGTCAAAATTAATGTTCCTTCCATACATATGAGGAGAAAAAGTCCAAGATGATAAGACAATTGCAAACTCAAATGTTGAATGAGTGGAGAAATCAGAATTCAACCCAGATCTGTCTAATTTCAAACTTCAGGCTCTTTCCACTGAACTCTATGCCTTTCATGAGAAAGGAAAGGGATATATCTGTTCAGTGAGTGCTACCACACACCAGGGGCACCAGATTGGATCAAGGAATCCAAATCAGCCAAAGTGCTGGTGGTCAACCTGCAGGGGCAGGCAGCTGGGACAGGTGTCAGAAGTGTGCACAGGTGAAAGGAAAGGGTAACAAATGATGGAGTGGGGGACAAGGCAGTGCAATTCAGGAAGTGGAAAGTAATGTGCACATGCAACTGTTTTATTTTGCAATTTAAAATTCAAAATGAGAAGTGTAACCATTATGTCTATGCTTCCAGTTATACGAGGAAATGATATACTGATAGATGTGACAATAATTTACTTTGGTGAGTGAAGAACAATATCTTGTTTTCTAGTTTGAGCCTACATTAGCCTGTTTTCTACGATAAGCCTGGATTTATCCCCCACCCTGCCTTTCGGTGCCTTCTGTCTCTGATCCTGAACTCAAGCTATTCTTACTGGGCCAGCCTTCTGCTTTTATCCTCTTAAGTTAGACTATTTAAAATCCATCTCCAGGAAAATAACTTTGGTTCACTCAATATCATCCCAAACTTGACACCTTACTATTAGGCCCATACTTCCTCCACTGGTGTTTACACACTTATTATTTATGTACCCATGCCTGTGTTGTTTGGCCTAAAAATGTACCTAGATGATGGCTATATTTGCAAACAGATTTTCAGTTTTTAGAGGTGTTTAAATATTCTAAAACTTAATTACAGAAATTCTGTCACCTAATAAAATGCTATATATATGAAACATGAACATTTATTAAAGAGAATGATAATAAAAAGCTACGATTTTGTAGGGCAATGCTATATAATAAAGAGCTAATATGCAAATTGACCATCATGCCCTTGCACAAGATGGCCATCCCCATGTAGTCACAAGATGGCTGCCCCCATGTTGTCACAAGATGGCCACCACAAGATGGCCAGCAAGGGAGGGTAGTTGGGAGCAAACAGCCAGCAGGGGAAGGTAGGATGGGGGCAACCAGGCCTGCAGAGGAGGGCAGCTGTGGGGGACCAAGTCTGCAGGGGAGGGAAGTTGGGGGTGACTGGGCCTGCAAGGGAGGACAGTTGGGGCGACCAGGCCTGCAGGGGAGGGAGATTAGGGATGACCAGGCCAGCAGGAGAGTGGTTAGGGGGTGATCAGGCTGGCAGGTAGAAGTGTTTAGGAGCAATCAGGCAGGAAGGCAGACAAGTGTTTGGGAGCCAGCAGTCCCAGATTGTGAGTGATGTCAGACTACTGGCTTAGGGATTGGACCAGAACTGGCAGTCAGACATCCCCCAAGGGGTCCCAGATTGGAGAGGGTGCAGGTTGAGTTGATGGACACCCCCCCAGTGCACAAATTTCACGCACTTGGCCTCTAATAGCTCTATAATGCCATCACTCACCTGTCACTTAAATTAGTTTTTCTCCCCTAAAGAATATACTTATACACTTCTAATATTTTTTATTTTAAATTCTTTGTTTAAAGTATTACATAAGTCACCTTTTTCCCCCATTGACCTGTCCTTGGCCGCCCCAACCCCCACTCTCTGTGTCCATTGGTTATGCTTATATGCATGCATACACATCCTTTGGTTGGATATTTAATAACCATTAGACTCTTGCTATTTTTCTAGATCTAGTTGGGAGGAGGGGTAGGGGAGAGTAGTACATGCTATAGTCTTGAGAAAATTAAAATCTTATAGAGAAAATAAAAACCAATGCTCATATAATTTTAGGCCGGGTTGCATTACATTTTTAGTTAGAATAGAGTCAAGAGGGATCAATATGACCTCAAGAGTTGTCTTGGATGAGATGAGAACACTGTTGGGCAGGATCTGATTGTATGTAAAGGAGAATAAATTGGACCTAAAATACAGAGAGAAATGATGGCTGAAGATACAGTCAGGGGTGTCATCAGCCTAAACAAAACCTGACGTCATGAAATTTTGTAACAAGGAAACTGAGAGGGAGTTTAAAAAAAAATGAATGAGTGAAAAATAAAGAGAGAATAGTTTAAAATCTCAGATCAAAGGATGTGGACTAAGAAAGGAAGAGGCTGTAGGGAGCAACTAAAATTCTTTTTTAGAAAGAAAGATTTGAAGGACTTTGAAGACAGAATACAAAGAGTCTGCAATTAAGGAGAAGAAGGGTAACTATGACAGTGAGTTTCTAGAAGAAGGAGACAGGGATGGGATGTAGAATAGAGTGGACAAGGAAGTTTTAGAGCAGTGGTTCTCAACCTTTCTCATGCCGCGACCTTTTAATACAGTTCCTCATGTTGTGGTAACCCCCACCATAAAATTATTTTTGTTGCTACTTCATAACTGTAATTTTGATACTGTTATGAATCAAAATATAAGTATCTGTGTTTTCTGATGGTCTTAGACGACCCTGTAGAGACCATTGGAAAACACAGTACAATACTTAACAGTATCAAAATTACAGTTATGAAGTAGCAACGAAAATAATTTTATAGTTGGGGGTCACCACAACATGAGGAACTGTATTAAAGGGTTGTGGCATTAGAAAGGTTGAGAACCAGTGTTTTAGAGGAAGAAAAAGCCTTCGAGGGGAGCTATGGATGTAGAGAACTGCTGGGGAAAGTTGGAGGCCTAGGAGGGAGCTCAGCCTCTCTGGTTTCCACCCTTTTCATTATGTGGTAGGTGAGATTAGCTCCAGAAGGCAAAGAGGAAGTGGAGGTAGATGACAATGTTCCAGGTAACAGTGAGTTTTACAGGGTGTCAGTGCTATCTTAATTATCAATGATCGCAGTCTGCTGTGCTGTGTGTGTTAAAGTTACTCTTTATATAGCAAGATTTTAAATTTTACATAAAATTTGTAAATTGTATATAAAGAGATTGCTATCCCTTCTCCCTCGAGATTACAAAGTATAAACAATATAAAGGCTAGATATATTTAGAGATCTGGAAGGAAATCCCAGTTTTCACTTTTTTACAATTTTTAAAAAATTCTGAGTCAACCAAGTTTTTTAAAAAATTAGTAATTGAGGTCATTACACAATGGTAAGAAATAAAAAAGCAGTGGTGTTAGGCACTTCGGTTGGCAGAGCTTTGTAAGTAACATACAATTTTGCAAGTAATACCAGAGAGCTAACATTAACTTCTTTACAAAAGTAACCATATTTTAAAGTATGTAGCAAGTCCTACTTTAACTGCAAGTCTCTATGACCCTCCATATATCAGGAAGCTGTTTAAAAACTGCAAAGTAAGTATAAAGCATCTCTGAGCATAATCACTTTTAGATTTAGACCAAAGAACAGACTGCTACACACCATGCTAATTTATTTCCATCTTCCCTCCATGAGACAGAAACTATGAATGATATAACTTATTTATCCTTACTGGGAGTATAGGAACACCTCCCCAAATGAAAGGGTGAAAATAAACTAATATTAACCTTGAAGGACAGGTACAATCTTGGGGAAATTTGTAGCCAATTTCTAGTCATCAGCTGACTAGAAATCAAACATCCTACTATTTCTTTTACCTTCTTTAAAGGATTGCTTCATTGTGTTTTATGTGCATTATAATTTCAGGAACAGTGTCCAAAGTTGCTTCTACTGGTATCTCAGTGAAGTGAGAGATAGATGTCTGGCTTTTATCTCTCAAGGCTTCCTAAACCTCTTCAGTTTTGTGTGATTGGAGTCAATCATTGAACTGCTTGAAACACAAAAAATTATTTTAGCCATCCTCCTGGGCTGCTATTTTACCAACAAAGCTTCAGTTACCACAAATTACAGTCACTTCCATTAATAGAGAGGGTCACTTTACAAAAGAGTTTACTGACTTGAAGTTTTTAATTTACTTGTCTGAAGATTACTTTATGCAAAAGTCCTGACATATGGACTTGAATATTCACTTTCAAAAATATTATATTAGCTCCTTTGGGTCCGAGATGAGGTAGCTATCCCACTTGGGGAATATCAGGGTTGTCTTCATTACTTAGTACTGAAAATGGCATTTCTTATTGGCTGTGAATTTCCCCCCTTCCCTGTGCACATGCATGATAAGGAGAAGCAAAGTCTCATCCAATGATGTACCTACCGTCCTTCCTTTGCTTCCATCAGCATGCTATGCCATGCAAATGCACTACACCAGAGAAGCAGCCTTGAAATGTTTCATTAAGAAAAGTATTAAAATAAAATTGTACTTGTCTCCCCCCATCTTGTGGAGAAGGGGAACAGTTTGCCTCATGAAAAATTCAGGAGTATTGCCTTAGAGCAGCTAACTAGTTTTGGAATTTCTTATTTGGTCCACATGCAAACTACAATCTCCCTCAAAAGACTTGAATTTGGACACAAAATTATGATAAAAAATGGAAATAATTCCATTTTCATATATGTACAGGAAATATACCTCTATCATTTAGACATAAGACTACATCTCAAAATCTTTATCCTATTCAGGCTGAACAGAGTCAGGGGAGCACACCAGCATTAAAAGCCAAAAGGGCTGCATTGCAAGTCTGCTTCCATCCTCTGCTCATTGTGTAGTATACAATGCTTAATAAATGTTAACTACATCTTATCATCAGTGTATCTTTGAGAATGGGGTAAAGATATCCCTAACCTGAAACC
>JAAGEH010000393.1:8754204-8844432 GCA_011751065.1 Lasiurus cinereus | reverse complement strand
TTAAAGCAAATCTCAAAATAGTATCATGTCATCCAAAGTATTTCAGTATATCTCTAAAAGATGTTCATTTAAAAAACACAATTCAGTTATATACCTATCAATATTATTAAATAATTCCTTATTATTGTCAGCATTTAAATTTCCCTAACTGCCATATGCATGTTTTTGTGGGGGAGTTGTTATTTGTTTGTTTAAATATGTTTTTATTTATTTCAGAGACAGAAAAAGAGAGGGACAGAGTTAGAAACATCAATGATGAGAGAAAATCATCAATGGGCTGCTACATGCAAGCCCCCTATCCGAGTCTGAGTACACAACCCAGGAATGTGCCCTGACCTGAATTCGAACTATGACCTCCTGGTTCTCGGGTCAATGCTCAATCACTGAGCAACACCAGCTGGGCATTTTTTTTTTAATTTAACATTTTTTGTATTAGGATCTGAAAAAGGCCCATACACTGCAATTGGTTGATATGTCTTTTAAGATGATTATACTCTGTAATTTCTTGTTGTGTCTTTTTTTTAATTAAATCTTTATTATTCAGATTATTACATTTGTTTCTCTTTTTTCCCCTCCATAGTTCCCCTCCACCTGGCTCCCACCCCTCTACCCTTACCTCTCTCCCGTTGACCTCATCCATAGGTGGATGATTTTTGTCCAGTCTCTCCCTGTACACCCCTCACCCCTTTCCCCCTGAGAATTATCACTCCACTCCCTTTCTGTGCTCCTGATTCTATTATATTCACCAATTTATTCTGTTCATCAGATCTTTAATTCACTTGATTTTTAGATTCACTTGTTGATAGATATGTAATTGTTGTTCATAATTTTTATCTTTATCTTTATTCTTCTTCTTCCTCTTCTAAAAGAGTACCTTTCAGCATTTCATATAATACTGGTTTGGAGTTGATGAACTCCTTTAGCTTTTTCTTATCTGTGAAGCTCTCTATCTGCCCTTCAATTCTGAATGATAACTTTGCTGGATAGAGTATTCTTGGTTGTAGGGTCTTGCTATTCATCATGTTGAATATTTCTTGCCACTCCCGTCTGGCCTGCATCGTTTCTGACAGTCGTATGGGTGCTCCCTTGTAGGTAATGAACTATTTTCCTCTTGCTGCTTTTAATATTCTTTGTCTTTTGCTCTTGGTATTTTAATTATGATGTGTCTTGGTGTAGTCCTCTTTGGATTCCTTTTATATGGGGTTCTGTGTGCTTTCTGGACTTGTAAGTCAATTTCTTTTACCAGATGTGGGAAGTTTTCAGTCATTATTTCTTTAAATAGGTTTTCAGTATCTTGCTCTCTCTCTTCTTCTGGCACCCCCACAATTCTGATGTTGGTACGCTTGAAGCTGTCCCAGAGGCTCCTTACATTATCTTCACATTTTTGGATTCTTTTCTCTTCTTGCTTTTCCAGTTGAGTGTTTTCCGATTCTTTATATTACAAATTTTTTACTTGATTCTTGCCTTCCTCTAGTCTGATGTTAGATCTTTGTTTAGTATTTTTTATTTCAGTCAGTGTATGTTTAATTTCTAGTTGGTCCTTTTCTATCTCTAGTTGGTCCTTTTCCATCTCTAGTTGGATTTTTTCCATCTCTATTTGGTTCTTTTTCATCTCCTCTTGGGTCTCACTAACTTTATCCAACTTTTCTAGGATATTCTTGAAAAACCTTATAACCGTGGTTTTGAACTCTATATTCAGTTGTTTGTTTTCCTCCATTTCTTTTGTTTGTGATCTCTTCCTTTGTCTCAGCATTTTTACTATGCCAGGAGAACTTCTGTGCTGGATTCAGCCTTATGATACAAGAGTTGCAAAACTGCAAAAGCCTCTCTGTTGAGCTTGGGATAGGTGGATTCTCAGGGCTTAACGGACCGCCTTGCCTTCCAGCCAGCCCCACCCTCCATAGCCCGAGTCTCACGTGACTGGGTAATCGCTGGAGTGTTCCCTGTGTGTGTGTGCGCTCTCTCTCGTAGTACCTCTAGACTGCTACCTCTCCGGCTCCCTTGCACTTTGGAACCATATGAGTCTGGATCCCTAGGGTTTGGCCGAAACTGGGATTTAGTGGAGTTGGAAGTGGCACAGTTGGGAGGGTCTGTCTCCCGCCCACTCATGAAAGCCAGCAGCACAATCAGCAGTCTGTCCTCTGCGCACAGCGCCGTGCACGCCACCAGATTTCTGATCCCTTTTATCTCCCCTAAATTTCCGTGCACCTCTCCCTTTTCACAGTCCAAACTCCTCCCGTATGAGTTTTGGCTGGATCTGGGGTTTAGTGTCATAGGATAAAGGGTTCAATGCCTTTGAGAATCTCCGTTTCCCTCCTGCCAGAGAAAACCAGCCAGGTACTCTGACATTCGCTCTCTCCAAGCACACGTCTCCGTACCTCAGCTTTTTGCAGCTCCTCTGGGTTTCCGTGAGCCCCTCTCTTTCCCTCTAGTTGTAGAATTTCCACTCAGCCAGCTTTCCTGTGGTTCTGGATGATGTCCGTTCTGTCTTTTAGTTGTAGTTTTGAAACTGTTGTGTGAGGCAGCAGTGTAGGTGTTTACCTATGCCACCATCTTGGATTCTCCCTGCTTTCTATGATTAATATTAGCAACTAGCTAATTACAATAACAATGTAAAGGCATGATAAAACTGAGGACTAATCTTTTTCATAAGTACCAGTAGGTCAGAGATGATTCTGTGGAGTTCCATCAGATAGCATATACTGCCTTCTCATCTCTCTTTTTGTGATATTAGCAGCTACTTGGCAGGCATTACTGAATTCATTATTACAAAATGAAAATATTCTAATTATATCATTCATTCTCCATTTTGTTTTTGTTGTTGTTAATCCTCACCTGAGGATAGTTTTTGCATTATTTTTTTTAGAGAGGAAGGGAGAGGGAAAGAGAAAAACATTGACGTGAGAGACACATCCATTGGTTGACTCCTGCATGCACCCTGACCAGGGCTAAGGAATCAGCAACAAAGTGACATACATGACCAAAATGAAACCCAGGATCCTTCAATCCAAGGGCCAGTGCTCTATCCACTGAGCCAAACCAGCTAAGCTCATTCTCCATTTTATTGGCTACTGTAGTCCTACAGAAAGAAAATCCTCTCATCAATTATTGATGATCAACTTTTGATTCCTAAAAATGAAGAAAAATTGCTTCATTTCTTCCCTTTATTTTTTCCCAAAATACTGAGTTCGTTTGCTAGCATTTTGAACAGGTGGCCATTGAGGGGTCTAGTTCTTTTTCTTTAAGTATCATTAGAAACTTGTGTGTTTTAACATATCTGATGTGTTTCAATCCATTACAGAGATTACTCTACTGATGTTCAAAGTGTTACGTTTGCTTAGTGAGTACTTTTGACACAATCCTAGTAGTCTACATTGTTCTTACTTTCCACCTCATCTTTTATTCCCTGATTAATCATTTCTCCAAGGATTCTACTTCCTGTTAGATGGAAATGGCATTTAGATACCATGGCAAGGATGCTCGCTGTTATGCAATTAGTTTCTAAGCCTTTTCAGTGACAGAACTAGAAAATACATTTAAAAGCTGTATCACAGGATCATACTGATGTTGTACAAATTCAGGGCTAGAAGATTTCTATTAACCCTGTTCATCTTCAGTGATCTTCATCTTTTTATCTTCCTATTTCAATGTCTCAAATTCCCATTTTCAAGGGCACCAATGTAATTACTCATCTATTTTATCTCACAATACTAGTCTTAGGATCACAATATGACTTCTATTCTGTTTACATTCCTTTTGGTCTTAGGGTACATACCCCTAGTTATAGTCAAATTACCATGATTTAAAGTTTTCCGAAGTTCTTTTCTGTGTTGTTATGCTACAAATTTGTTAAGTAGGTTATTGGTTTCATATTGTTTTTGACTTTTAGGGGTTGCTTTTTACTTTTAATTTTTTTTAAATCCTCACCTCAGGACATTTTTTCCTCTGATTTTTAGAGAGAGTAAAAGAGAGCACAGAGACAGGTGGAGGGAAAGAAGAGAAAGAGAGGGAAAGGGAGAGGGAGAGGAAGAGGGAGACGGAGAGAGAGAGAGAGAGAGAGAGAAAGATTGATGTGAGAGAAACACATCAATTGTTTGCCTCCTGCACCCAACCTGGCTGGGGCCAGGGATTGAACTTGCAACTGAGGTATATGCCCTTGACTGAGAATCAAAACCATGACCCTTTGGTCTGAGGCCCAATGCTCTAACCACTGAATAACCAGCCAGAGGCTACATTTACTTTTTAAAAAATTATTTAAAATATTTACATTGCTCCAAATCATATCTACAAAAAAAGGTATCATCAAAAAATTCAATCTACTACTTGTTCCATCTTCCACTATAAAATTATATTTAATAGTTCATCCATTCAACTTTTTATATAAATATACTTCTTTCTTATAAGAATGATAGTGGTAGTATACTATGCATACATTTATCCAACTTGTTCATTTCAATCAATAGTTCATATATTTTATCACTTTCATTAATTATTATACTTAAACTGCTTATGCTAGTAAGATAATGTGATGATCATCAGATATTACTGTCATGTGTGTGAGATTCAGCAATGTAGTCTAAATTTTTAAAAAAGGCCTCCTGTTTCATGTCTAATGACCCACTAATGATCAGTTTAAAAAGCATACTTTTTTACCTCCTTCACTTATTTTTACTCACTTTTGGAGGTTAAAAGGTACAAACTTCCAGTCATAAAATAAGTCTTTGGGATGTAATATAAAGCTTGGTAATAATCCTATCTAATAAAGAGGGAATATGCAAATTGACCATCATACCTTAACAAACTGGCTACACACCAAGCAGAGGCAGGGATCCTGTAACACAAGATGGCTGTGCCCACAGCAAAGGCCAAGTTCCCGTAACGAACCTTAATGAGCAATCAGCAGGGACCTGAGGCTGTGCTGCCCACCTGGAGGCCTCACCCTCTGCCTGGCGGGGCTTGATGGGGGTGGGGCCGGCCAGGTCTGGATCTAGACCAATGTGGGTGGGACCGGCCTGGTCTGGGTCTCGTGTGATTTCAAGGCATACATGGGTGAGTGGGGACTTGACTCTGGTTCCTGCTCTGACAGGAGGAGGATTTTCATATACATTTTACTAATTTCTTTTATCTCTGAAACTATTATAGAGAAAGGGCAAATAGCAATATTAAAATATTTCCTCTAATTAATTCCCTTTTAATGTGCACGAATTTCATGCACTGGGTCACTAGTAATCAATAATACTGTTGCTAAGAGAACAGATATTGAAAGTTCTCATCACAAGAAAAAAATTTGTAACTATGTTTAGAGACAAATGTTAACCAACTTATTGTAGTGATCATTTTGCAATCTGACCCTTGAACAACATGGGTGTTAAGGGTAATAACTCCTGCACAGTAGAACATCTGGGTATAACTTTTGACTCCTCCAAAACTCAACTAGTTATCTCTTTGCATCATTCAAGGGATTGGTTCTAGGATCTTCCCCCCGACCTCAGATACCAAAATCTTCAGGCGCTCATGTCCCTTATATAAAATGTCCAAAGTTCACGAGAATTGCCTTTGGAATATACACAGAATTGGTCCTCCATATCTGCAGATTCCAACCAGAGATCAAAAATGCTGTTTTCATTCCATAGTTGATTGAATTCAGGGATGTGAAACCTGGGCATATGAAAGGCTGACTTTATATTAATTTTTAAAAATCCATGTAAAACTGGACCCATGAAGTTCAAACCATGTTGTTTAAGGGCAATATATACAAATACTGAATCATTATGATATACACATGAAACTATTATAATGTTATAAGTCAATTATCCTATAAAATAAAAGGCTAATATGCAAATTGTCCCCACAGGCAGGAGTTTGACAGGCCAGGGTTAGACATGCACTGACCACCAGGCGTCTGCGATGCAGCACTGGCAGCAGGCAGCAGTGGAGGCACTGCTGGTCCCAGTGGGCCCCGATGAGTGCAAGATTACAGCGAGATGGTAAAGCAAGTAGCAGGCAGCACCAGGCTAAGGTGGGTACGAACGGGGGCTCCCCATCACTCTTCTGGTTGACTCTCAGATCGGCCCTGATTTCAGGCCAGGCCTAGGGTCCTCTCATGCCTCAATAAACCAGCATATCTTACATTCTGCTTTGCCCTGCACACTGGTCTGCTCCACTCTTATTTAAGGTGCCAGTCAGTGTAAAAAGCTATTTCTCTTAAAAACTGACTTTTTCTGTTAGAGCCAGTGTTGTATTTCTTTACATGAACATCTGCCCAAAATTTGTATATGAATTCTCTTATCCCCTTTAAGCATTTGTAAGAACAATATCTCATTAACAACAATCTTGCAAAGAGCTCTAGAATGTATGTAATTTATTTTCATTTTTACCAGCTTCTTGTTTGTAGAAATTTGATAATGGAAAAATTCGGTGTCCAAAGAACTGAATAAAAATGTTAGCTAGCTACTGACCAGTTGGATGACTTTAGGTAAGTCACCTCACCTCTAAGAAACTAGTTTTCTCATCAGTCAAGTGGAGATAATGCTACCAATGCCAGAGTGTTACTGTGAGAAAGAAATAATTATTTGGATGCAACAAATAAACCTCCAAAACACTCTGCAAATGTAAAGAATAATAAACAGGGAATTAAATGCTGGTTTAAGATCCTACCTTAAAGCTTTAATTAGTTTAAAATGATGACAACATCTGACTATGAATGAGTGTTTTATAATCATATAAGCTGCAGTCTGGAAACTGACTTTTGCCTGAACAGAACTCAGTTATAAATATCTGTCTTTGGATTTGACATTCAATTCTGAGATGAATCGAACATTCTTCAGAATTTTAATCTGACATCCAAGAGCTAAAACTCTGAAAGTAGATAAAACATTTTGAAGAAGAAAAAAGGGCAACCTGTTAATCTCAAGTGACTTTTAATTCCAACTCTGATTATTCAATATAGAAAACCCATGTTCAGATAGAAATTCATTTTTGAAAATGCATATCCAAAGCTTTTACATAATCTAAGTTGGAGAAGAAATGGATCTATATTTTATGTTAAGGGGAAATAATACACTAAAATTAATCACATTTCCTCTTAAAACTTTTAGACAGATAGTAATGTCATTAAAGAAAGAATATTATAGAATAAGACCTTTGAATGTGATTCAGCAAATGATAAGACAACAGGAATAAATAAGAGAGTGATGACACTTACATTAAAAAGCACCTATATTCACAGTGGCCTTCTTTGGCTGTTACAAATCATACCTACTGAAATCATTCTTGCTAATGAACTCTAAGCACAGTTTCTGTTTATTATTGAAGCTGAAGAAATCTACCTCCCTGTTTTTAAACAGAAATCTGCTCTGTGGATGCATACTGAAGAGTTACACCTAAGTTCACAAGTAAAAATAAAGAATACTGAACATACAATTTTTATCACTAAACTTCAGTTATGTATTTTTTTCCTCTTTTCATTTAAATCCTGCTAATAGCTATATGTCTAAGCCACCAATCTAGTCATGCACAGCTCGCTGAGGTGGGGGCGAGGGGGTGAGGGTAAAGGAATTTAGTTAAGTTTGTCAAACACATGGTAAAATGGAAAGAATAGGTTAATGAGCCTGCACATAGCCATCATCAAATATTTAACAATATCAAGAACTGCCACATTTACATCATCTTCCCTTTATTGCTTTGTGGGAGCCTTTCAAACAAATCTCAAACTTCAAACATATTTCAGGATATATCTCTAAAACGGATGAACATTTTCTTTACATAACTACAATGTTATTTCCACCATAACAAAACTGCCAAAGGGTCCTTGATTCATTTGTTATCTAGTTCATAAACAAAATTTCCCAGTTCCTTCAAAATAGTCATCTTAGAGTTGATAGGTTCAAATTAGAACCAAAATAAAGTCTACGCATTACATTTGGTTGTTACTTCCCCAAAGCCTGTTTTAATCCAGAAACATACCTACTCCAATTTTCCCCATCTACTGACATGGGTTTTCTCTCTTTGGAGAAACCCTCCTTTTCTTTTAAATATACATTTCTTAGTGCCTATTTCTTGCTAGGTGCTATTGCATTTATCACCCAATTTAATTTCAAAATATCCTGAGGAGATAATGTGGCAGCCACTGCGACTTGTCTACCAAAATTTGGGCTTTTCTTCCCGGGATATGAAGTTGTTTCTGGGAAGCAGCTGCCAACAGAGGCCATACTAAGTAGTGTTCATTGGAGCCAGTGGACTAAGGCTGGTATAAAGCACTTCTCGGTGACAAATGCCCCCAATCACTTCCTCTTACCTAGTATCAACCGATGGTTGGTAAACAGGAATCCCCAATTTGGGATACAGCAAAGAAGGAAACTTTTTTCAATGCAAAACAGTTCGGCTGTGATACATCATGGCTGTGAGATGACTCTGGGCCAGGTTATTCAGCTCTGCTCCTCCCTGTTCTACTCTGCTCTGTGCTGACCTGCTTTGCTCTGCACACTGCTCTGCTCCGCTCCACTCTGTTTCAGCAAGAGATTCTTCAATGTTTCAGGTTAGCCAGGGAAATGCAGTATTTGTTGGAAGAGAAAATGTGCTCTAGTGCCAGATGAGAGCTGACTTACAGAGACAGAATTCCCCTCCTCTGATCCCAGATTGGTCCATCTTCATGCAAATGAGGACTCCAAATCCTCCTCACAGTGATTGGTCAAAATAGAGCCAGTCTAGTCAGTGAAGATGTTTTGGGAATATAGCTATGTAGACCAATTGGATGAAGAAAGCCTCAGTCTTATTAGTTGAAATAGGATTCCAGAAACTCCTTTATAAGGACTGGCTCAGGTAGCAGCAACTCAGCTCAGTGCAGAGGTAGGTGGGTAGTTCAGTGAAGGCTTCTTTCTCCATGAAGTGCAATTTGTATGAGAGGCCCTGTGCAGAAATGACTGCTACGTCTGTTCTTTCTCTTCTTTCTCTCTTCCTCTCTCTCTCTCTCTCTCTTTCTCTCTTTCCTTCCTTTCTTTTCTTTCCCTCCCCTCCCTCCTTCCTCAAAGTATATACTAGGAATATGCTCCCTGCAAGATTTGTGGGAATATGTGTTCATAAACACATCTTCCCAAGATAATGTTCATAACTCTCTTCTCTGTGCTAAGACACTGGGAAGGCTGGATTCACTCACCTTCTGCTCTACCTGGCACCACGGTGCAGCATGAGATAGCAGAACACAGGAGGGAGAATCTGAAATCATAACCAAGCATGGAGACCTGGGCAAGGGCAGGCTCTGCAGCCTGGTTCCTCCCACAGCAACCTTATATACCTTCATGAGCAGGCAGGCCCCGGAGCCACTCCAGCAGGTCTTCCTGTGAAGCAAAAACAAGCTCTCCTGGCTCCCTGGGTACTTGCCATTGTACCTTCTGGAAGGGAACTTGAGTAATTCCATAGATTGCTCCACACAGATCAGACTCATCCATCAAGCAAGTAATGTTCTCAGTTCATCTTAACAAGTTTACAAACAAGAATGATGTTTTCTGATTTTGGCTACATGGGAAAGTGTAGTTTAACTGAAGAGACTATGTTACAAAGACTAATTTCCAATCATACTGTATATATCATCTAAACACATTTTTACATTCATTGATTGATTTTTACTCATTGTAAAAGAAATTTATATCATTCTAGAGATTTTGGAAAATACAAAGAGCGGAAAAGAATTAGGGAGAAATTCTCTATGTTCCTACCATTCCATATTAACCACATCTTATTGTTTATTTTTAGTCTTTTTAAACTATATATTGTTCTCACTGAATTCTGGTCTGACAGCACATATTTGCTAAAAGTTCATCTATCTATATATAGTATATAAAAAGCCAGCGGCCATAGGGGCCATAACAACTGTAACAACCAGTTGCTATGATTCCCACTGTGGCCAGTGAACTGAACCGGCCTGATCAGGGGGTGGGACTGGCTGGCCAACCTCGTGACCCCTACCCCCTGATGACCTGCCCCTGATCAAACTCTCCCACCCGCTTCCTTCCCCCTGCCCCCGATCAGCCCGCCTCACCATGAAAGACCTGCAGCCTCCTGCCCCCCCCCCAGCAGGCCTGCCCCTGATTGCACCCCCCCACCCCAACAGGGGGTGGGGCTGGTCGGCCAACCACCTGCAGCCCCTTCCCCCACCTGGCCCCACCCCAGAGCAGCCCCTCTTACCCATGGCCCCTCTCCCAGGCCAATAGCCCCCAATAAGCTCCCCAACCTCAATCGAGGGTGGGGCCCACCAGCCAATTGCCTGTGGCCCCTTCCCCCAGCCAGCCTGGCCGTGATCGCCCAATGGGGATGGAGTGGCCAGCCAACCTCCTGCCATAACCTTCTGCCATCTCCTCCTCCCGACAGGCCCAGCCCTGATCTGCCCTGATTGTGGCCGGGCCTGCCAGACCCCACCCATGCATGAATTTGTGCACTGGGCCTCTAGTATAGATATATTAGAGTGGAATAGTTATCTTCTCCCTTGGGAGCTATACTAGAAATGTGATTGATAAACACATTCTCCCAAAACAATGTTCTTAACTCCCTTCTCTGTGCTAAGACAATGGGTCACATTTTTATTATTATCACTTCTTCCATTTTAGTTGTATCATATCTATCTTCAATCCACTACATAGTAAATAGCAGCAGGATAGAAATTATGCCCTAATGAACTTTGAATAATAGCACACTGCCTAGTATTTAACAATTTGTGGACCAAAAAAAAAGAAAAATAAAAACATATCCCGCTTTTTTAATATGTTTAAGAGACAGGTATATCATCTATCTGATATACCTGCCTCCACAACAAAATCACGGCACTAGAGAGGAACTGAGGCATGGAAAATGGTGAAACACAAAGTAATAAAACATATGAAGAAAGCGAAGGGAAAGGGTAGCAGGGGAAAAGAATCCAAGGGAAAATGTCATACTTTCAAGTAAGAAATTTCTCTGAAATATGAAAACATAAAGCAAACCAAATTGTAGGTAGTAAGAGGTCATGGATCTGTCACTTTGTTTCTGCATAGGAACATCTCTGGCTGATTAACAGTTAAGCCATTTTTCAGTATTTCCAGGGTTGAAGTAACACAAATCAAATCAATGTTTAACAATCTTCATTATTTAGAAAGGGGAACCCAAATCCCTTACACTTCAGCTTAAGCACATTTCTTCTTTTCCATCACGAGAGGTGAGCAGCTGGCTGCCATGCTAAGCAGATCTCTATATGTACTCTGAGACCCTCCAAATATGCACTGCTTATTCCAATCCCTAAAATATGCAGTTCTCTTCACACCCTTCCCTTGTGCATCCTTTTGGGAATGTTCCTTTCTGTAATTCATCATTTTAAAACATCCATTTTTTGCTACATTCCTTAATCTCTTCTGGGTATCATAACTTCACCTCTCCCCAGGCGCCTTCTGTTAATATATCTAGTTCAATTGACTACATTAAATCCTCCTCCCTCTCAAATTGGCATTCTGCTTGCAACATCTTAACAGAAGGACTTATTTTAGATAATAATTTAACTTACATTTCATTCTTTGCTTTGAAATGTCCAATGATAAAATTAAAACTGTCTCAGTAAGAATCAGGAAACCAACCTTAAAACAGTCTGCCTATGTCTTGGGAAGATGTGTCTTCCAGGAGATAGGTTGGTGGGTGTTTAGCATAAATTAAGCCTCACAAAATCATTCCTTGAGTATTTCTGCAAATGTTCCAAAATGCATTCTACCATCATGTCACCCTCTGATACTTTAGAATGCTTGAGCCTGTGTGAAGCTGAGTAATATTGGTTCAAACAACCCTGCTCACAATTTACAAATCTGAAAACTCTGTCTGGTAGGTAAAGTGAGAGG
Organism: Lasiurus cinereus; assembly: GCA_011751065.1. NCBI lineage: Eukaryota > Metazoa > Chordata > Mammalia > Chiroptera > Vespertilionidae > Lasiurus > Lasiurus cinereus. The sequence continues at coordinate 8,832,580 of JAAGEH010000393.1, read as the reverse complement.
TCTCAGAGAAAGCGGACAGCAAGAGTTTTCCATGATACTACACTGCTACAGAGACATGTTGACAGATAAAACTGCTAGTGAAATAGATCTAAAACAAAAATGCCTTTTTTAAGCTTTGAAAATAACAGTAAATAATCCTATATAATAAAAAGGTAATATGCGAATTGTTCCTAATGGCAGAACAACCAGGAACTTCCGGTCACTATGATGCACACTGACCCACAGAGGGGAGACACTCAACACAGGAGCTGCCCCCTGGTAGTCAGTGCTCTTCCACAGGGGGAGCGCTGCTTAGCCAGAAGCTGGCTCATGGCTGGCCAGTACAGTGCTAAGAATACCCAACTAACAGCTTAGGCCCACTCCTCACTCCCTGCTTCTGAGGGCTCCTGGGCTGCCAGAGGGATGTCTGACTGCCAGTTTAGGCCCGATCCCCCTTAGCGGGCCTAAGCTTTCAGTAGGACAACTCCCAAAGGGTCCTGGACTACGAGAGGGTTCAGGCTGGGCTGAGGGACCCCCAGAGTGTATGAATTTTCATGTACTGGGCCTCTAGTAACAATATAATAGCTAACCCTTCTACAGTGCTATGTGCTAGTACTTTTATAAATACTTTACTTGTATTAACTCATTCAATTTCAGAAAAATCTTGGAAGATAAATATGTTTTTGCCATGTCATAAATTTTATTTTGTAGAGCTTCAGGATCAGAGGTTAAGAGCTCAGAATTTTTTTTAATTTATTAAATTTATCAGGGTGGCATTAGTTAATAAGTTTCAAATGTACAATTCTATAATACATCTTCTATATTGCATTGTGTGTTCACCACCAAAAGTCAAGTCTTCTATCATTACCATATATTTGACTTTCTTTATATTCTACTTTTGCCCACCCTTTTCCTCTCTTGTAATCACCATACTGTTGTCTGCATTTATTAGTGTGTTTGTTTTGTTTGTTGCTTTTATTGTTTTTATATTTCACGTGTGAGTGAAATCATATGATTCTTTTTTTTCTGTCTTATTTTAATTAGCATTTTTTTAAAGATCCATCTATTTTGCCTCAAATGGCAGTATTTCCTCTTTTCTTATGGCTGAGTAGTATTCCATTGTATACCTTTACCACATCTGCTTTATCCAATCACCCACTGAAGGATGCTTAGGTTGTTTCCATGTCTTGGCTGTTATGAATAATACTGGAATGAACATAGGAGTATATATATTTTTATGAATAAATATTTTCAATTTTTTTTGGTGGGGGAGGAAGGGATACCCAGAAGAGGAATTGCTGATCATATAGAAGTTCTAATATTAATTTCTTGAGGAAGCTCTACAGTGTTTTTCATAGTGGCTGAACCAATTTACATTCTAATGGAGACATTTTTTAAATCATCCTCATGTTACAAAGAAACTGAGGCCCAAAGAGCCCAAAGTCATGCATGATTTGATTGGGACTTAATCCTAGGGCATCAGGCCCCAAAGTTTGTGTCATTAATCCAAAATTGATATTGTAAATTGTTCAGAAGATTCATCTTTGTGACATGAAAAATATGTGTCCTAAGTAAATATGTGTCCTTTAGTAAATATAAACATTTCTAAAATAATATTTTATCTTACTTAAACAAAATAAAAAAATAGAAAAAGTAATCAATGTGGTTTCAAGGTGGTTGTTCTTCCTATCCATGGCAAATGATAAACTGCTAGAACATTTTACTAGCACATGAATGTGTATGCCTGACTTCTTAAATCTAAGTAAACAAAAATCTTACTATAGATTAATCTTACAAAGATTAAGACTTCTCTTAATCTTATAAAGATTAAGACTTCTCTAAATCTAAGTAAACAAAAATCTTACTATAAACATTAGCTGTTTATATGAAATTATTTTAATACTAAACTAATTTTTAGACAAATGGTTGGTTCTAATGAATGGAACAGTTCAGAAGTAGAAGTATACATTTTATAAAATTAGATTTATGAACTGTATGTGATATTTTGCACATTACCATCATTGGGCCATGACCAATATACATATTTAAAATACCAATGGATAGGAAAATTGATCAACAAATATAAACTTTTTAGCATTTACTGAATGCAAGACCCTGGGCTAGATGGAAAAAGTGTCAGTCTCTATCTTCAAAAATATTACCAGTAACAAAGCATCTGGTAAGAACTAAATATCCATGTGAGTTGGGCTCATTTAGTTATAAGAATAGAAGTTCTCTCAGGTTCTGCCACTTTATAGCGGTTGACAATAAGCTGGTGTTTAGAAATAGAGAAGATAGATATTTCCGTCATAGAATCAAAATGCACAGAAATCCAAGAACCATTCAGCTCAGGCTTGGAGAGACAGAAATGAGTTCAAGTATTTGGGATTCAAAGAAATACAAACAACTAGGTTACACAGATGAGTCTACTTATTCTTACACTGCTTATTGCCATCCCTAATTCTCTTTGTCATCAAATAGAAAAGTAGCAGAATTTACAATATCTAGAACAAAAGTGAGATAAATTAGAAAAATTCAAAAGTCACCCCCACCTATCATTATGGAAATCATTGACTACTTATAGACTTGAAGCACATTATAAGAAGGGTGTATTTATTACCTCAAAATGATGACCAGATGACTTAATGTTATAATATCTATCTAGAACCCTGTCTGTATATCACTGTCTCCTGATAAGTGAGAGAGATAATGAAAACAAATGAAATAGAGAATGTGGCCAAAGTTAGCTGATATTGTTTTGTCTGTTTATTTTTATTTTTTAAGAATAACAAGGAGAGGGAAGTTATTTTTTTAAATATATGTCTACTGATTTTAGAGAGGAAGGGAGGAGAGAGAAACAGAAACATTAATGATGAGAGAGAATCATTGATTGGTTGCCTCCTGCACATCCCACACTTGGGATCGAGCCTGCAACCCAGGCATATCTTCTGACCAAAAATCAAACTGTGATCTCCTGGTCCGGAGGTTGATGCTCAACCACTGAGCCATACTGAACCATACTGGCAGGGTGGGAACTTGTGTTTATTACAAAACACAATTCCTTGGAGGCCAGGTAATAAAGTGGTTATAGATGTGGACTCTGTAGCCAAGCGGCTTGGGTTTTAATCTCAGTTTCATAGTCTGAGTTTGATACCCACTGACACATTTGTGTGGCTAGTCACGTAATCTGTTGGTGTCTCTGTTTCCTTAATGTTAAAATTAAGATAATAAGAGTACCTAGTGCATAGGGCCCTATTAAGAGTAAATAAGTCAATATATTTAAAGATTGGTTAGCTGATGCCACTCTTCCACCTATTCTTCCTCCTCTTCCTCCTCCTCTTCCTCCTCCTCCTCCTCCTCCTACTACTACTACTATAATTAAAAAGATATAGTAATAAAGATAGTATAATTTTAGATAATGGACAGCCATAAGAGCCACTGGACAGTAAATAATTCATGTACAATTAGCTCTCTAATTTATGCTAGACACGAAAATAAACTCCAAAGAGAATTTTCCTTAGAAAACAGAAATGTCATTTTTTTTAAATGTAGGAGAATATCATTATTACCTTGTTGAGAATTGGGGGACAGAAATTTTATACCACATATTAAAAGGATAAACCACTAAGGAAATTATTAAATTTGATCACACTAAAGGTTAAAAAATTTTTTTTAATACCACAAGGTTAAAAACAAGCCAGACATTGGGAAAAATAAATTTGTCAGGATTAGTGTCCAAAATATAGAAAGAACTTCTTCTATTCAATAATAAATAGCAAACAACCCAATGGGCAAGATGATCAACATCTCCAGAATTTTTCCATCCCAATCTTTCCAGGTCAGGAGGACTGGAACCATTAACCTTTAATAATGTAACCTGACATTGCACATAATTGATTTTTTTTTTATCTCACTTACCCTGTCTTGGTGATGTTTTATAAAAATAACAACATCTTAGTAAAGACTGGACACAGTTGTATGAGATTTTCACATATTAACACAGAACAACTTCAAAGCTATGATTATTATTCCAGTTTTTCTAATGTGCCACAAAATGACAGGCCCAAGATCATCCAGAAGAGTCAGGATTCAAATCCAAGTTAACTGGTTCCAACATCAGTTCTTCATTATATGTTATTATTGCCTATGAACATATGACATATGAAAAGACACTCAATCTCACTAATGTCCAGGGAAATGCAGTTTTGCAACACACCATTTCACATTATGTGCAGAATGGCAAACATTTAAAAGCCTAACAATGAGCGCTAGAGGGATGAAGAGCCATGGCGATCTATGAACTTCCAGAGGGCCTATAATTGTGCACATTGTCAGGTGCATTGGCTAGTATTTATGAGAATGGAATATGTGTATTCTCCATGCTATCACAGTTCACTTCTAGATATATGTGGCAGAGAAAATATTTCTATTTATTTATTTGTTTATTTATTTATTTATTTTTTATTAATGTGTTACATGTATACATATCTTCCCATTGCCCCGCCCCTCCCAGGCATACCCTAACCCCCCAGTGTCTTGTGTTCATTGGTTATGCTTGTATGCATGCATACAAGTCCTTTGGTTGATCGTAGAGAAAATATTTGCCAAGAAAATAAGTAGAGAAAGTACATTTCAACCATAATAATAGTAAAAATATATATTAGTTATATAAATATCCAAGTGAAAAACTATGTAAATTTGTATAATCATAAAATGGAATATTACTCAGCAGTTGATATGAATAAATGGGAACTATATAATATGAAGAACTTTATAATAGATGAATCATAAAAGAGAATCTCAAATTAAAAAGTTGAAGGATGATACAGTTGGCTGCCATTTATATGAAGTTAAACACAATGGAGAAATATCACATATATTCTTCAATGATACATGTATGTACAATAAAGTACATAATCATGAATAGAGATGGTAAACACAACTCTAAGGCATGGTTACTTTTGGAACAGGATGAGGCAGGGCACACAAGAGCTTTAACTGTATCTGTAACACAGTGCTGGTTTAAAACAACAACAACTTAATTATGACAAGTATGTCTAGATTTAATAAAACTGGGTGGCAGGTGCATGGTGGTAATCTAGTTTATATATTTATATCTACATTTAAAGTGTCTCACAATAGCCGAGACTGGTGTGGCTCAGTGGATAGAGCGTCGGCCTGCGGACTGAAAGGTCCTAGGTTCGATTCCGGTCAAGGGATGTATCCTGGTTGCGGGCACATCTCCACTGTGGGGCGTGCAGGAGGCGGCTGATCGATGTCTCTCTCTCATCGATGTTTCTGACTTTCTATCTCTCTCCCTTCCTCTCTGTAAAAAATCAATAAAAATATATTTTAAAAAAATAAAATAAATAAAGTGTCTCACAATAAAAATATAAAAACAAATGAAATGTGGCATAACAGAAAACATTCTACAAATTAGTGACAAAAAAAAGCAATTGACATATATTTCATCAAAGTTCTTTTTTGAGAACACATTGCTCCATAGGAGCATCTGCTGTTCCGAGTCCTTAACTTTGATGCCTCCCATTTAGATATTTAACAAAATAAGTTTTCTATTACAGCAATGACATTACAGTTTTGCATAAAATAACCAAGTAAGAGGAATTGCAAAACATATTATAATTAACAGGAAAATATAATTAGTGACAAAATGTTTATGATAATATCAGCAACATGTTAGTCTTCACCCAGAAAAATATGCCATAAGACAGATAACACCAGGTGAAATTTGAAAATAAAATATGTTTTACCGTTTTTATAGAGTGCTGGCTGTCTTCTGCAGAGATGCGATGGAACTATGATTAAAGCCTCTGAAATATCAAAGGTAAAAGTTCAGGAAGAAAAAAAAGCCACTTTGTGTGCAACTATGTGTTAATTCACTGGCACATTACTCTGAGCATTCCACCATCTAAATTCCAGAATAAACAGCTATCTTGTTATAAATGTGAGGTGCGGGAATAGGAAAGAGCAAATCAAGAAGTATATCATAAATGTCCATTTAAGCACTTTCACATACTCTCATGTTTTATTTTATTCTGTTCTCTTATTATATGTATTCTTAGTCTACTTGAAACTTATTTTTGGTAGGAGGTATGAAAAATAATTCTAACAATATTTGCCCCCCAAATTTAGACATTTGTCCCCAGTGAATTTAAACATTGCTACATTCTTCTATCTACTTGGGTCTCTTCCCTATGCCATTCTGCTACTTATTTAATTTATTTATAAATTGGCCATTTGATTAACTAGAACTTTTAAATCAATAACAGTATAAAAGTAAAAGACAACAAATTAGAAAAATTATGGCAGCAAATATGAGAGACCGATGGTTGATAACATTAATATAATAATTCATCAAGTCAACAAAAACAACTTCGAAGGGCATGGAAAATGAGCAAAGGACATGAGGAAAAAGTCAGAAAAAGAAAAAAAAATAAACCACTAATACAAACATTGAAAATTGATTTTCATCTATTAAGCAAATAAAGGTAAGTTTAAGAAATAATGCTCACTAAACTTCCCAATTAGAAAAACTTGTTTCATAAAACAGGTTTTTAAGTCCTCCAAGTTTAAAATAATCAGAGGAGAGAGGCACTCTTGCACACCATGGGAGGTATATAAATGAACAGAATCATTTTTTAAAACAATTAGGAATATATAACAAGAGTCATAAAACAGTGTTTATTCTTTGATTCAGCAGTTTTCTTTAGATCCTAGCCTAGAAAATAATCTGAAATTTAGTAAAAGATTTATGTACAAATATAGTCACCCTAGTTTTATTTATATAAAATATCCAATAAAATAATGAATATACAAATCATAACATAACTAGAGTATTAAACATGCTAGATATTTAAAATAGTTATTTCAAAACTATTTAATGACATGTGTAAAGTCTTAAGATATCAATTAGGCAAATAAAAAGGAACTTATGAAAAATCCTTTATTTAATTGGATCCTAATGTAAAAATACATGAAGGGGGTGGGGAGGAATGTAAAGTCACATAAAGATCATCTCTGAAATTAGTGGAATTATGGGTGATTATTATTTTCTTCATTTCCTTAGTTCAAATACAACATGTTTCTATTATCTAGCTAGATAGGAATATAAATTTGAGAATGGCCTATGTTTTTAAGATGGCTAAACTATAAATAAATATTCAGTTGCTATAAGAAACAATAGAGGAAGGGAGAGAATAAAGATGTTAAAGAAGGGAATAGATGCTATGAAGATTCTGAGGTAAAGGAGCAACAAGAGACAAGGTGAAATAAGTCATACAGATGAAGACAAATACCATATTGATTTTACTTACATGTGGATTCTAATAAACAAAAGAAACAAAACAGAACAAAGAACAAACTGATGGGTTTCAGGTAGACAGGAATATGGGAGGCTGGATGAAAAAGGTAAAGAAATTAAAAGGATACAAGTTGGCAGTTACAAAATATTCACAGGGATGTAAAGTACAGCATAGGAAATACAGTTCATGGCCACTCTAATAACTATGGGGAGTACTAGACTTATGGAAGAGATCACCGTATTTAGTTATATAAATGCCTAACCACTATGAAGTGCATCTGAAGCTAATACAACACTGAATGTTGACTGTAATTAAAAAAAATTTTTTTTTTAAAGAGATCAGGTGGAGAGACTTGCCTAGGAGTTACTCATTCCTTTGATACTTGTGAGGAGGAAGTATCAGATAGGGCTAAACAGATTTATTAGCAGGAAACGAGGGCATGAAATTCATGGAGCTCACAAATGTTCACCTTTACTACCTAAATCAAGAATGAGGCAAGCTCATAAGCCAATACTGAAATGGGAAAAGGGTGGTTAGGGAATTTGAGGAGACAAATAAGGATTATAAAAGGGACATGGGAGAGGGAGCAATTTAATAATAGTGAAAAAATAGTATCCAGTATTCCTGTAAGTACCTAAAGAGCTACATATTAAGATCATGATATTATTTAGCTGTGGGAACCAAATGCAGTTACTATCTTGTCAATTAGAGAACAACTCTATGAACAGATCTATGTTGTATCATTATTAAATAATTGAGATTTTTAAAATATTTAACACTACTCCAGCCCTTAAACCAGTATTCAATTCACAATCCTCATGTTATTTTATATTTGTTCCTCTAACACATTTAGGAATCCTTCAATCTTAAAAATTAAAATTCATTAGCTTTTAGGCCACTGCTCCCTCTTGATACTATTACACTGGCTAACTTTTCACAGGCTCTTTAGCTGGTGCTCCTTCTTCTGTCTGATTATAAATGCTAAAGTATTAAAAACTCAGACACTGCACCTCTTCTCTACATTCATTCATTCACAAGGTAATCTCATACAGGTTCTTGGCTTTATACATCTTTTGTATACTGATAATGTGCCTATATATTATATCGCTCACATGTGCAAGCTCTTTTTGACTGAACTATACTGAAATCATCAATTTCTGTTCTGACTTAAAGTTCTTATGACTGACACCTTAATTTGCTTTTATATACACTAGCATCTCACTATTTCACCTGAACTTCAAACTCATAGAGAACTCTCTACTCAACACAAATTTTCAGGACACACCAGGATCTCCACTTCTCACCACTTTCATACTAACTCAAACATTTCTCACCTAGAATGTCTTGATCCCCGAAGAAGCCTTCTCCATCATCTCTTATCTACCCCCTCCAGTCTGTTCTCCAATAGAAGCCAGAGGGATTCTTTAAAAAAAATAAGTCTGATCATATTACTCTGCAAATAACTCTCTACTAACTTCCCATTTTGCTCAAAGTAAAAGCTAAAGTCCTTAAGCCCAAATGGTCTGGCCACTGCCATGTCTGACCTTGAGTCTTCCATGCTTCTCCCCTTAACTCAACAAGCCAGGCATCATTCTGCTTTCCAGCTTCAGGGTATTTGCACTCACTTGCTCTTCCTCTTATTTGGGGCACCTTTTACACAGATGTATTCAGAAGTCCTACTCAGGCCGTGAGAAGAAAAGCTTTCTCAGAGAAATCTTCCATGATATCCCTGTATATAAAATTGACAACCCATTCCTTATCCTGTTTTCTACATTCTAATATATTTTTTCATAGCCCATACCCCACCTTATATGTTATACTTTCCCACTCAAAATATGGGCCTCAGAACCAGACACTTTTCTGTTTTCTTTTCTTTATAGTCCCAGGACCTGGGCATGTGCCAATTATATAGTAGATGCTCACAAATATCTGTTGAATGAAGGAATGAATAAAATATTTTTCAGTACTACCTAGGTAGCAGACTACTACTGTACTGGATGATGAAAAGTGAAGTTAAGTACTCTGCTCTAAACATTTCTGTGCGGCTCAGGGTTTTTAATTATAAACAATAGAAAACAATCTGGACTATCTTTTTTTAAAGTGAGTTACTGGCTTGGTCAATGGAGGGTCTCCTGGTCTTATTGGGGAACGAGAGAGGCAGCAATAGGAACTTCTTTCTGTTTAGGTTTCCATATAGGAGACAATTTTTCTAAACACACCAAGTAAGGGCTCTCCCAAATAGAATCCAATGTTTTTCCTATATATGTTTTCCCAAAAGTTTCTTATCCACTAACAAGAACAAAAAGTGACCAAGCAAAATTTCTATTGAATAAAAGAGTAATATGCAAATTAAGTCACTCCATGATAAAATGGCAGCATCCATAGACACAAGATGGTGGCACCCAGTCCTCTCAGGCCTGCCAGACTCTCCCAGTCCCAAGGAGGGCTGCCAACGAGAGCTGGCAGCATGCGGCCCAGGCCATCGGCCTGGGAGGCAGCTGTGCGCCCCCTCATTCCCCTCCAGTGCTATCCACTCCCAGCCGCAACGCAGGCCATCAGCCTGTGAGCCTGCCATGTGCGGCACCCCACCCCCCTGTCCCCATGTGATCTGCTCCCAGCCGTGGCCTGGGCCATGAGCTTGTTAGGCACCCTTACACCCCACGGCACAATCTGATCCAAGCTGCAGCCCAGGCCATCGGCCTGTGAGCCGCCGCACTCCCACATCCCCCACCCCCCCTGCAATCCAATCCCAGCCTGGCCCGGGCCGTTGGCCTGCAAGGTGCCCGTGCACCCCCAGTGCAATCTGCTCAAAGTCATGACCCAGGCCATCGGCCTGGGAGGCATCTGCACCCCTCCCCCCAACCATCAGCTCCCAACCGCAGCCAGGGTTATAGGCCTGGGAGATAGCCGTGCCCCCCAGAGCGATCCCCTCCTAGTGGCAGCCTGGGGTATCAGCCTCCAAAGGGCCTGTGCCCCCATGGAGTGATCCCCCCACACACACCTGTAGCCTTGGAACTTTCCTTACCCCCAGGGGAGTGATTAGACATGGGGACGAAGGGGGGGGGGTGTATCTGGGCAATGCTGCTCAGCAAACCTCTCCCATTGGGTAGAAACTTCTGACCAGGTTAGGGAGGTAAATGGGTTTTGTTTAAAATCTTTAGAAATCGCAAAAGAAATGTCAGAGGTAGGGTTTTACATCGGAAGCAACTTACAACTAGTTTCTGAAGGCAAACAGAGACTTGCAGTTACATTACTGGAGAGTACCCCGAGGTCCGGAGGTTGGCTCTGCAAGGGTGGTGGCGGGTGCTCCCCGCCCTGGTTCCTCAGCACCTCAGGCAGGGCTTGAGCCCACTCAGGAAGGCCTTTTCCCCTACAGTTTTCACCAAGGCAGGGAGGTTTTGTAGGCATGAATAAGAAGTGCCCACACACAAGTCCTGAAGATGCTACAGCCAGCAGAAATGACAAACCGGGAAAAGAGCAAAACTAGAAACACCACCGATCCCAACATAGATCATCTTTTTCTTCAGATGACAGTGTGCTTCCCTTTTCTTCGTCTTCTGTAAGCAAGACAGATTCAAGTACTGATGATTCTACCAATGGAAAAGATAAGAGAAAGAGAGGACAGAAAAGTAATAAAAGGAGAAAAGAAAGGAAGGATAAAAGATGAAACATCAAGAAAGAGAAGAAATGAAGAAACAATCACATTGCATTACCTTTCCAAGATCTCATGAAATTCCTGTTTAAGGAGTTTATTTTATTACACTTTTAGTTTGGGTTTACATTTTTACTGGTTTGTCAAGACCACGGCAGGTACGCTAGCCAACATGTTAAAGAAAAAAAAAACTATCTAATAAAGAGGGAATATGCAGGGGAGGCCATTTGGGGGTGACTGGGCTGTCAGGGGAGGGCAGTTGGGGATAATTGGTCTGGCAGAGAAACAGGTAGGCATCGATTAGGCTGGCAAAAGAGTGGTTAGGGAGTGATCAAGGTGGCAGGCAGAATTGGTTCGGGGCAATCAGGCAGGCAGATGAGCAGTTGGGAGCCAGCAGTTCCGGATTGTGAAAGAGATGTCCGACTGCCTGTTTAGGTGACCAGGCCTAAACAGGCAGTCGGACATTCCCTGAGGGGTCCCAGATTGAAGAGGGTGAAGGTTGGGCTGAGGAACACCCCCCTCCAGTGCACGAATTTCGTGCACTGGGCCTCTAGTATTTAAATAAAAAGCCCACAAGTTTTAAATATGAAATTTCAAAAATATTAATGGTGCCCCTCTAGATAGGATATAGTATATTTTAATTGCCATTCTCCTTTCATTTCTTTCTTTCTTCTTCTTCTTCATTTTTTTTTTCAAAAAAAAGATACCAATGTCCCAAGTATAATTTATGGAAGTTTTTTCCTTTTCTCTTCTTCATTAACAACAAAATCCCAAAAGTATGATTTCCAAATTCACTTGAAGAACATGAACATATGATGAGTCCCAGATGGTGCTTTCCAATTTTTTTACACATAAAAGAAAGCTTTCACTGTGAAGAAACACAGTGGTCATTCTCAACTCTGTCAAAAACAGAAGAATGACATATATCTGTCCTTACACATTAACAGGCAGAAAGTGCTCAATTTCAAACAGCCCAATATACTGCTCACCTTTATTCAGTCTTCTATTGACATATTAACTTTAATTACTCTTCTGTTGCATACTATTTCTTAATTATTCAATATAATCAATGAAAGCAAATAATAAAAAGTAGCACAATGTGATAGGCAGAAAGAACACTGCAGTATGGCAAAATAGTTATTTCTTGAATTTCATGATGCATTCTTTGCCAATTTCTCATCTAACTGTGTTGACCCAACAAATATGCCTGAAAGGCAATTTTCTCATCTACTTATATAACCTTCTCAGCACTCACTTTTGTATATGAAAGCAGAATAAGTTCTCTTAAACTACATGTAAATAATAAAAGTGAGCCAGTATCAAAATCAACCATCTCACTTGCAATGTAATCACATGAAATAATCGGTCTGGGTCATTTACCTGTATGTCAAAGATCAAGACAATGTAAATCAAAGAAAGAAAAAGTCAGAAGAAAACCAAGATGGTGGCATAGGTAAACTCCTGTACTTGCCGCCTCCCACAACCACATCAGAATTACAACTAAAATACAGAACCATCATTCAAAACCACTGGAAAGCTGGTTGAATAAAAAGTCAAGAAGAAAGCACACTGAGACTGGTAGAAGGTGCATAGTCACAGAACAGGCTGGTCCTGCATTGATGTACGCCATTTCTTTTAATAGGAAGAGAGATAGTCTCTGTGAAGGCTGCGCAGAGGAGCAAGGAGTTCCAGCCCCACATCAGACCCCTAACCCAGAGCTGGGAAGAGAAATCCCCATAACAACGGGCTATAAAAAAAAGAACCAGTGTAGGCTGGGGCTCAGTGACACAGAGGCTGCTGGAGACCCAGCTGTTCCTCTAAAAAGGCCAGCACCATACATTGAACTTACAAGGTCCTGCTTCCTCTGAGATCCAGCACCAGGGCAAGGCTTTGGGGGACACAGACACATATGAGGAGGTATTGGATTGTGTGGTATTTGGACAGGAACTCAGAGGCAGCTTTTCTCCCATATGAAGGTGCTCACAGGGATCATTGTTCCTATGTTGGGATGTCCCAGGTCACAGCCATTTCTGTTTGCTCCACCTAAGTGCTTCCTTAAGACCATTCCTCCTCTAATTTACAATCACACCCAAGATGTGTGCAGCAGCTTTTGCATATGAATGACCATCCTTGCTCAGGGTAAAATCTCAAACAAGCTGCAGCTGTATCATGAAGCCCCAAACTTATCAATAAAAGGCCCAAGACCCAGCACCATTAACAGCCTGCCTTGCTTCAGAGCTGGACCTCATATGGGCACTTCCAAACCCAATATAAAGAGGAGGAATCTGCAGATCTCTCTGTAACTCCTGATGGGTAACCTCAGGACTTTACACCTCCCTGGAGTCCCTAGAGTCAGTGTACCCAGTGGTCAGTGTCAGGCTATACCAGATTACAATTCTACACATCCATAAGTGACGCAGTCTAGGGGCAGACTAAATAAGCATCAAAGCCCCACTGAAGCAAATCCTGCTCCATAGGGGTGTCTCCTACATGTAGTGCTCCCTCTGTAGTTGCAGCTGGTCTTCACAGCCAATTAGCCTAGAAGTCAATTCCTCCCAGTGACACAAATAGGAATCAAATCTCAACTACAACAAGACTGCTCACTGCCCACAAAGGGGTGGGTACACCTAGAGTGCCTATCTCAGGTGACTGTGGAGCCAAGCCACTGGGCTCAATAGGACATCTACTACACAAGGCCACTCTACCAACTCAAGGAGGCATAGTAGTTCTCTACTCAATCCATAGAAACAAACATAGTGAAGCAGCCAAAATGCTGAGGAAAAGAAACATGCCACAAATGAAAGAAATAGAAGAAAGCAAACTACTAGATATAGAGTTCAAAACCACAGTTACAAGCTTACTCAAGAATCTTTTAGAAATCTCCAAGGATCTTAGTGAGGATGCCAAAAAAAAAAGTAAGAAAAAGAAAAAGGACCAGTCAGAAATTAGGCATACACTGACTGAAATAAATACAGGGATTCATACAGTAGAGTATAGGATTCTGAGAATCAAATCAATTATTTGAACTATGGGGAAGCAAAAAAACACACATCTAGAAGAGCAAAAAGAAATAAGAATCCAAAAACTATGAAGATAGTGTAAGGAGCCTCTGGGACAACTTCAAACATACCAACATCAGAATTATGGGGGTGCCAGAAGAAGCGAGAAAGCAATATATTGAAAACCCATTTGAAGAAATAATAATAGAAAACTTCCCCTACCTGGTGAAAGAAATAGACTTGCAGGTCCAGGAAATACAGAGAGTCCCAGATAAGAGGAACCCAAAGAGGACCACAACAAGACACATCATAATTAAAATGCCAAGGACTAAAGGCAAAGAGAGAATCTTAAAGACACAAGAGAAAAGCAGTTAGAGAAAAGCAGTTAGGTACCTACAAGAGAATGCCAATATGACTGTCAGCTGATTTCTCAACAGAAACTCTGCAGACCAGAAGGGAGTGTCAAGAAATATTCAGTGATGAATAGCAAGGACGTACAACCAAGATTATTCTACCCAGCAAAACTATAATTTACAAATAAAGATCAGATAAAGAGCTTCAGCCGAAACCCGTTTGGCTCAGTGGATAGAGCGTCGGCCTGTGTACTGAAAGGTCCCGGGTTCAATTCCAGTCAAGGGCATGTATCCTGGTTGCGGGCACATCCCCAGTAGAGGGCGTGCAGGAGGCAGCTGATCGATGTCTCTCTCTCATTGATGTTTCTAACTCTCATCCCTCTCCTTTCCTCTCTGTAAAAGAATAAATAAAAAAAAATATATATATATATATATTTTTTTTAAAAGAGCTTCACAGACAAGGAAAAGCTAAATGAGTTTATCACCACCAAACTAGTATTATATGAAACAAAAGGTCTGGTGAATGAAATTCGTGCATGGAGTGGGCAGGTATCCCTCAGCCCAGCCTGCACCCTCTCCAATCTGGGACCCCTCAAGGGATGTCCAACTGCCCATTTAAGCCCAGAGGGATCGGGCCTAAACAGGCAGTCAGACATCCCTCTCACAACCCAGAACTGCTGGCTCCCAACCACTCGCCTGCCTGCCAGCTAGATTGCCCCTAACTGCCCTCCCCTGCCAGCCTGATTGCCCCTACAAGCCCTCCCCTGCCAGCCTGATCACCCCTAACTGCCATCCCCTGCCGATGTGGTCAACCATAACTGGCCTCCTCTGTTGGCCTGATAGCCCTCAACTGCCCTGCCCTGCATGCCTGGTCCCTCCACAACTGCCCTTCCTTTCAGGCCTGGTCAACCCTAACTGCCTACCCCTGCAGGCTTGGTCACCCCTAACTGCCCTCCTCTCCTGGCCATCTTGTGGGGCAGCCTTCTTGTGTGTTGGAGTCATTGTTAATTTGCATATTACCTCTTTATTAGACAGGATGTTGAAGGGTATTCTTTAAGAGGAAGAAGAAAAGATAAAAAATATGAACAACAAAATGGCTACAAATATATACCTATCAACAATTGAATCTAAAAATAAAAATAAAGAATAAGAAATATAATGAACATAATAAATTGGTGAATAAAATAGAATCAGAGGCATAGAAATGAAACAGATTGATGATCTAAGAGGGAAGAGAGTAGGAGGGGGGTGAAAAGAGATTAAACAAAGATCTTATAAGCATATTACAGGCCCAGTGCATGAATTCATGCACTGGTGGGGTCCCTTTGCCTGGCCGGTGATCAGGGCTGATCAGGGCCAGCCGGCCAGGAGGAGGGACTACCAGAGTTTGGTTGGCTGGCTGCAAGAGGCTGGCTATGGGAGTGCACTGCCCACCAAGGGACAACTCCTATGTTGAGAGTCTGACCCCTGGTGGTCAGTGAGCATCATAGCTACTGGCCAGTCATCTGGTCATCTGGTCATAACACTCACTTAGGCTTTTATATATAAAAAGCCTAAAAGAGGGAGTGTCCTTCAGCCCAGCCTGCTCCTTCTCCAATCAGGGATCCCTTGAGGGATGTCCAACTGCCCGTTTAGGCCCGATCCAAATAGTGACATCCCTCCCCAGTAAGCCTGATCACCCCTAACTGTCCTCCCCTGCAGGCCTGATCACTCATAACTGTCCTTCCCTGCAGGCCCGGTCACCCCCAACTTCCCTCCTCTGAAAACCTGGTCACCCCTAATTGCCCTCCCCTGCAGACTTGATCACTCCTAACTGCCTCCCTTGCAGGCCTGGTCCTTCCCAACTGCCCTCTCCTGCTGACCTGATTGCCCACAACTGCCCTCCCTTGCAGGCCTGGTCCCTGCCAACTGTCCTCCTCTGTTGGCCATCTTGTGTCCACACAGGGGCAGGATCTTGTGACCACATGGGGCAGTCATCTTGTGTGTTGGAGTGATGGTCAATTTGAATATTACTCTTTTATTAAATAGGATAGAGGCCTGGTGCATGGGAGGGGGCCAGCTGTTTTGCCCTAAAGGGTGTTCTGGATCAGGGTGAGTGTTCCCTTAGGGCATAAAGTGGCCTGGGCGGTGGGCGTGTGGTGGTTTGCAGGCTAGCCATGCCCCCTGGCGACCCAAGTGAAAGCCCTGGTATCTGGGATTTATTTATCTTCTACAACTGAAACTTTGTAGCCTGGAGAGGAGATAAGCCTTCTGCTGGCACAATATTGAAACTTTGTTGCCTTAAGTGGAAGCCTGGGCACACCAGGGTATGTGGAAAGTTTGGCTTCCTCCATCGACCGGGCAACCCAAGCCTCTCTCCTGCTCTCTCTGTGGCCATAGCCATCTTGGTTGGGTTACTTTACATACTCACTCTGATTGGCTGGTGGGCATGGCTGGTGGGTATAGCAGAGGTATGGTCAATTTGCATATTACTCTTTTATTAGATAGGAGATATAGATAAAGATAAAGATATAGATATATATTCCTGTTGAGAAGATGGCGGCATAGGTAAACACCTATACTGCTGCCTCGCACAACAATTTCAAAACTACAACTAAAAGACAGAACAGACATCATCCAGAACCACAGGAAAGCTGGCTGAGTGGAAGTTCTACAACTAGAGGGAAAGAGAGGGGCTCACGGAAACCCAGAGGAGCTGCAAAAAGCTGAGGTACGGAGACGCGCGCAAGGAGAGAGCGGGTGCCCGAGTACCTGGCTGGCTTTCTCTGGCGGGAGGGAAATGGAGACTCCCAACGGCATTGAACCCCTTATTTTACGACACTAAACCCCAGATCCAGGGGAAACTCATACGGGGGAGTTTGGACTGTGAAAAGGGAGAAGTGCATGGAAAGTCGCAAAGGATCGGAGGTCTGGTCCGACACGGCACCACGCGGAGGACAGATTGCTGATTGTGCCACTGGCTTTTGCGAGTGGGCGGGAGACAGACCCTCCCAACTGTGCCACTTCTGAGTCCACTAAACCCCTGTTTTGGGCGAAACCCTGGAGACCTAGACTCCTGAGGTCCTGGTGTGCAAGGGAGCCGGAAAGGCAGCGGTTAGAGGCACTGCTGGCGCGCGCACAAGGACCGCTCCAGCCATTACCCAGTCACGTGAGACTCAGAGGCCGTGGAGGGTGGGGTCGACTGGAAGGCAAGGCGGTCCCTTAAGCCCTGAGACTCCACCCATCCCAAGCTCAACAGAGGCTTCTGTGGCTGAATCCAGCACAGAAGTTTCCCCGGCATAGTGAAAATGCCGAGACAAGGGAAGGGATTACAAGCAAAAGAAATGGAGGGAAAAAAACGACTGGATATAGAGTTCAAAACCACGCTCATAAGGTTTTTCAAGAATATGCTAGAAAAGATGGATAAATTTAGTGAGACCCAAGAGGAGATGAAAAAGGACCAACTAGAAATTAAACATACACTGACTGAAATAAAAACTATTATACAGAGACCTAACAGCAGACTAGAGAAAGGCAAGAATCAAGTCAAAAATTTGAAATATAAAGAAGCAGAAAACATTCAACTGGAAAAGCAAAAAGAGAAAAAAATCCAAAAATGTGAAGATAATGTAAGAAGCCTCTGGGACAGCTTCAAGCGTACCAACATCAGAATTGTGGGGGTGCCAGAAGAAGAGAGAGAGCAAGATACTGAAAACCTATTTAAGGAAATAATGACTGAAAACTTCCCACATCTGGTAAAAGAAATAGACTTACAAGTCCAGGAAGTACACAGAACCCCAAATAAAAGGAATCCAAAGAGGACCACACCAAGACACATCATAATTAAAATACCAAGAGCAAAAGACAAAGAGAGAATATTAAAAGCAGCAAGAGAAAAAAAGTTCATTACCTACAAGGGAGCTCCCATACGACTGTCAGCTGATTTCTCAACAGAAACGATGCAGGCCAAACGGGAGTGGCAAGAAATATTCAATGTGATGAACAGCAAGAACCTACAACCAAGAATAATCTATCCAGCAAAGCTATCATTCAGAATTGAAGGGCAGATAAAGAGCTTCACAGATAAGAAAAAGCTAAAGGAGTTCATCAACTCCAAACCAGTATTATATGAAATGCTGAAAGGTACTCTTTTAGAAGAGGAAGAAGAAAAAGGTAAAAGACAAAAAATTATGAACAACAAATACACATCTATCAACAAGTGAATCTAAAAATTAAGTGAATTAAAAATTTGATCAACAGAATAAACTGGTGAATATAATAGAATCAGGAGCACAGAAAAGGAGTAGACTGATAATTCTCAGGAGGACAAAAATCATAAAGCATCAAACAGTCTGTGAAATTACAGCAGAAAGATTAAAGTTAGGTGAGGTAGATAAGTGATCAATCAAAGGACTTGTATGCATGCATATAAGCATAACCAATGATCACAGACACTGGGGGGGTGGGGGTATGCCTGGGAGAGAGGGGTGGCAATGGGGAGATATGTATAAAAAATTAATAAAAATTAATTAAAAAAAGATATAGATATAGATATGTATTACCTATGGACACAGACAATAGGGCAGTGAAGGCTTGGGGTAGGGCAGGAACCAAGTGGAAGGGGAGAATTGTGGGGGAAAAGAGAGACATCTGTAATAATCTCAACAAATAAAATAAAGAAAAAGTCAGAAGTAGGTTACCAAACAGTGGAGAGAAAAAAAAACAGCAATCATTTAACTATGAATATACAGGCATTATTGTGTGTGTGTGTGTATGAGAGAGAGAAAGAAGAGCATATAACAGGTAGGAAGAAATAGAGTACCTTTTCATGTCCCTGCATACTGCATAATGAGAATGTTTTGTAATAAAATTTATGAAAATACAGACAGTTTTATTAACATTTTCTTTTCCTACATAAGAGGCAGGTACCTCCAAATGTCTTAATTAAACACATACAAATTAAGTGTAAAAAATAGCCTATAATGATTTAGCAGCAGAACATGGAGATTCAGTCAGGTTAAGCATTTCACTTTATTAGTTAGCAGAATGCTATTTTTCTTTCAGTTTACAATAATCTGATATAAAGAACTTTTTTTTCCTCCACTAAATGGCTCTTTAAATCAGTACTACAACTGATTAATGTCTCTTGATTAAATATCACCTAATTTTAATGTAGGGTTTAACAGACAAATAACTTGTGAATGTCACAGTTAAGTCCCTTGCTAGTGTGTTAGTGTCATATATAAAGAGGAAATACACCTTGCCAGAAATGTTCCAACTTTTCCAACTAACTACCATTAAGAGCTGACACAGTATATGGACACTTCAGGTCAGTTCACTCTGCCTTGCTCTTCAGAGCTGACGGGGAGAAGGTCTACCATGCAAAAATCAATAGAAAGGATACAAATGTTCTCATTCAGTGCTAGCCCTAATTCTCATCAGATTTCATCAACCCCAAGATAAATCTGGAGGAACATCAAACTCACCCAGGGGCATGACTCTTCCCCACAGTTATACTTCCAAAGCCTCTTCATCAGATGAAAGGTAACAAAGGTGAGCTTTCTTTTTAGCACTCACTAATAATTAGTGTGTTTTATGTCAGCATCTCATAGGTAAGTGTGCTTAAATATATGCATGTATAAATAAACAATATAAATACAAATTTGCTCCACAATCTAATATCACCGTTTAATTTTTCTTAATGAAATAGAGTCTAGCTCTGAGTATCATAAATCAAACAACATATAGCTTTGAATATCCTTTTGCCAATAGATAGTATTTGTTAGGTCACACTCCTTCCTGCCTTGGTCTTAAAAGAACACCAAGAAATGCAGCAAATTTTAGGATGGGCTATGGCCTAAGTATTTGTGGTCACTACCAAGTTACTAGTGTCTAAATCCCAAGGACAGGACAAAAGTAGGTGGATCCGCTCTCTCCATGCCTGTGGCAGACCCTGGAGTCTTTAAGTGCCCAGAATAGAATGGTCTCCCTCATGACACTACCTACCCTGACAACATCTCCCCCTCTGCCACATAACCCCTGTATCCTCCACGGAGTGAGGGTGGGCCTCTGTCAGTTTCCTCTCTACTTTACAACTCATGAGTCTAGGTGAGACCTTCCACTTCTTTCAAGTCCTGAATTCTCATTCTCTCTTGGGCAACCCAATTTAATGCTCCCTCAGAAAAGAAAACCCAAAGTTTCTCAGTTTTTTTTTTCCTTAGAAAGTAAAATGTGAGATGCTCAGACCCCTAAAACAAATCTTGGCCTCTTCTCCTTGGTACATATTAGTCAACAACAGCTGAGATTGCTGAGATTCTATTAATATACTTTTCCCCCATGTTACATTCTTTCTGGACACTCTGTAATATGTGAATTGTACAATTTCCAGAATTAGACATATAAGAATTAGACATAGTACTTTGGGTATTTCCCCCAAAATGGTGTCTACAAGTCAAAGAAAAATGTCCTGTGAATATTTTTGAAAATGTAACTAGCATACTGTTAAAAATAAGTTTATCATATTTCCAGACTTTTCAAATGCCTAAGGAATGCATATGTATGTATAAATGTAAATGTAGATATATTTATATATAACTTAAAATTTTCTATTGATATATTTTCCTGAGCTGTAAGAGCTTTCTAATAAAAATTTGATACTTTTCTATAATAGTTACTTAAAAATATCCTTTCCAGTTAACCATGTGACTTTGGTTTTGTTGATGAGAATTAACATACAGAAGATTTCATCAAGATTTTCCAGTATATCTACATAAAGTTTCACAAGGTATTGACATAACTCCTAATCTTTTCTGGCTGTAGCCATAGTCCTTTACTTATTCTTATATGCATTTATTTGCATTTCTTTCTTTTTATTATTCCACTAGCAGCCCAGTGCATAAAATTTATGCACGGGGGTGGGGAAGGGGGGATGTCCCTCAGCCCAGCCTTCTCCCTCTCCAATCTGGGACCCCTCGGGGGATGTCCAACTGCCTGTTTAGGCCCAATCCCAGTGGGACATCCCTCTCACAATCCAGGACTGCTGACTTGCAACTGTTCACCTACCTGCCTTCCTGATTGCCCCAAACCACTTCTGCCTACCAGCCTGATCACCCCCTAACCACTCCACTGCCAACCTGATTGATGCCTAATTGCTCCCCTGCCAGCCCGTTTGCCCCTAACTGCCCTCCCCTACAGATCGGGTCACCCCTAATTGCCCTCCCCTGTAGGCCTGGTCACCCCCAACTGCCCTTCCTTGCAGGTCCGGTCACCCCCAACTTCTCTCCTCTGCCGGCCTGGTCACCCCTAATTGCCCTCCCCTCCTGGCCTGATCTCCCTCAACTGCCCTTTCTTGCAGGCCTGGTCCCTGTCAACTGCCCTCCCCTGCTAGCCATCTTGTGTCCACAAGAGGGCAGGATCTTGTGACCACATGGGAGCATCCATCTTGTGTGTTGGAGTGATGGTCAATCTGCATAACACTCTTTTATTACATAGGATAGAGGCCCAATGCATGGGTGGGGGACAGCTGGTTTGCCCTGAAGAGTGTCCCAGATCAGGATGGGTGTTCCCTTGGGGCGTCGGAGGGCCTAGAGAAGGGGCCTGTGGTGGTTCGCAGGCCGGCCATACCATCTGGCAAACCAAGGGGAAGTCCTAGTATCTTGGATTTATTTATCTTCTACAATTGAAACTTTGGAGTGGAGCTATGCTTGCTTCATGGTGGCAGCCATTTCTATTGGGATTTATTTATTTTCTATAATTGAAACTTTGTAGCCTTGAGTAGAGGCCAAAACAGGCCAGGGCTGTAGAAGCTTGGCTTCCTCCATCACCAGGGGCAACCCTAGCCTCCTGCTCTCTCCAGCTCCATGGCTGCTGCCATTTTTGTTGGGATTTATTTATTTTCTATAATTGAAACTTTGTAACCTTCAGCAGAGGCCTGGGCTGGCCAGTGTGTGTAGGAAGCTTGTCCTCCTCCATCACTGGGGAATCCTAGCCTCTTGTTCGCTCTGTGGCCACAATTTTTGTTGGGATTTATTTATCTTCTATAATTGAAACTTTGGAGTGGAGGCCTGGCCAGGGTGCATGGAAAGTTTGGCTTCCTCCATTGCCGGGTAAACCCAAGTCTCCCTCCTACTCTCTCTGTGGTAGCAGCCATCTTGGCTGGGTCAATTTGCATATTTACTCCTGATTGGCTTGTGGGCGTGGCTTTCAGGTGTAACAGAGTGATGGTTAATTTGCGTATTACTCTTTTATTAGATAGGATTTACCAAAAGTTTATTTATTTGATTTTAAACCAGTCTTAGAAACACCAATCCTATTGTTTTTCAGTTTACCAACATTAAATTCTGTTTAACCTTTATTATTATTTTATTCTTTCTGGTTTAGTTCAGTTTATTGCTGTTATTCTGTTTCAAGATTTTATTCCTTCTAAATATCTAGAGTTTAATATTTTACACATTTACTTTCAAATTTTATTTTTAACAATAAGTCCTCTTATTGTTATGAATTTATTTATAAATACATATTGCCTGTAAAGCATAACTTTGATATGAAATTTTCTTTATTTTCTTAAAAGACTGTGGTTGTATTTTTTAATTTCCTTTTTGACCCAAAGCGGGGGAGAATGTTTGCTTTTTCCCCTAAATATTCTAAGTTAGGAAATGAGTTTTATGAATAGAGTTTCTTCCTGAGACATTAAAACACTAATAATATTATTAGCTATGGATAAGTCTCAATGTATTACTGCATGTCTCTTTTACATATGGCTAGCCTAGAAACAACTGTAAAATTTCCTGGTTGTGCATTTCAGTCCAACCTATCAAAACCAATAGAAAATTTCAAATGGAACTATTAGAAAATTTTTCTACAGAACAGTTTTTTCTTTTTCTACTCAAAGCACATATTGAAGGAAAGACTGTTAGTCTTTACAGGAAGTCATTGCAGGATGCTGCAACTGGTGAGTGGACACAAACTCCAGCTGTCAGAACACCCTTCATCCTTCCTCCCTGTGGCACTCTGTCCCTCCCTTTCCGCCAAGCTACACCACAGTTAAAGTAGTAATCACAAACTCAGTCACTTGAGGTCAATTAAGGTCTTTGTAACTAAATGTCTTTAAAGCCATTTATTATCAGAAATACTCATGTTAATTACTTTAAATAATCTGTTAGACACTTAGGTTTCTTCCAACAAAGGAAGAATGGAGAGTTCAGGAGCTTGGGAACAGGGTAGGAGCTGCTGAGCAAATAAGGAAAGCCTCTAACTCAGAGTTTGGTTATTTTTACATTTTTATAATGTATTTTATAATGTATTTACATTACATCCCTTAGTCAGAAACCACACATGAAACTAATATTCCTGTTAAATGACTTCTACTTCTCATGAGAAAACTTTACTTTTATATGTGATCCTTTGGGCCTCAGGCAGAGATCAACAAGAGAGGCAGTTTTATTCCTCAGCTAGCCGTTTTACTAAAATGTACTTTACCCAAGATGGCATAAATGACTACCTGTTTTCCCCTTGGTATGCGTCAGATAAACCAGAGCTCACAGTTCAGCCTTGACTATAGTCCTCACAGATATGACAAATTATATATTCCAAGCAGAAGTCCCAAGAGAGCATCTTATCTTAATTCTTATTAACCTAATGAAATGATATAGTTCATAATTCATTAATTCATTCTGACTGGAGTGACAAAACAGGCTACAAGACGAGTGCCTCTATCATGTCCAAAGAGACAAAGTTGAGATGGCTCATTAGTGATAACACGTGCTTAAAATTCACCATGTTCTGCTAAATAATACAAAGTTTCCTGTAAAAAAGAAAAAAGTAACATCAATACACACATTATGTTCCTCCTTTGGAGGAAACTATTCACCTCCAAAGAAGCATAAAGAATTATTTTTAAGTGATTAAAATTTGGTTTTCCATGAGAGAAAAGTTTATACACCATAGATTTCTACAATATATATGACATTGAGGCAATGAGCTAAATAAAAGTCTACTATTGAGCACAGTGATTTACAAAAGACCATGGGAAGAGGTAGATAAATAGGTGTTGTCCTTCTCCAGGTTCCTCGGGGCCTTCTCTTCATGAAGGATTGCTGATCACTCCCATTGACTACACATTGCCCTAGTGGGAGGCCATTCTACAGTTTACAGTTATTAAATTAATGGACCTCTGTACATCCCTTTACTCTCAACTAGCTTTTAACTAAAGGCAAAAAGACTAACATGTAAAACCAATTTCTTCTGGTAACATACTTTAAAGTTCAAGAATAACACAAAGTAATAATGATGAAATTTGTATGCTCTGTCTGACTCAGTAGAATACTAATTGTCATCATCATCATCATCAGCAGCAGCAGCAGCAGCAGCATGGACTTTGGTGTCAAGAGTGTTTGGCAGAGACCTGTACTCATGGAGGGTGTCATTCCTAAGCCATGAAGGACATTTGTGTTCTCAATGCCATCTCCACATACTGAACCTAACTTTCCTGGACTTTTGAACTTCAATATGTAAGTAAGGCTGCATGTGAATACCATTTGGCTATAAAGGAAGGACAGAGTCAACCTAGATATCTCCCCTGAGAGTGAAAACAAAGATCCCAGACCAGTATCCTTAAAAACTTAAGTCATTGGAATACCTTTTCCATTCTAAAAGATTACTCTCTTGCACACAAAAATGAACACACCAAAACAGGAATTCTAGGTTTATGTCAGTAAGCCATCAATTGCATTTAAGGTCTTGGATCGTGTAAAATTATCTTGAAAAGGGGCTATGAAGATATTAAAGTTCTGATTAGAAATATATAAGCTTGGAGGATATGAGGGGAGAAAAAGGATTTCAGCACATGTATGGAAATCCTATAGATGGTCTCTCTATTTGAGAAGTTAAAAAAAATAGCAATTCTAATATCTAATACTCGAGAGCTCAAAAATTCATGAGTTAAAAGATAACTTTGCACTAGTCATATAAGCTTAGCCAAAGAAATATTCCAATTTACTAACCTTGATTACATAAGTGAGATAAAATAATTGAGGTAAGGGGAGAGGGAGATCCACTCTTCTGCCTGGATCTTGTCCCCACACATCAAGTTCTTCAGTTATAAACAAACATTGGCTAGAGTTGCTAAGCTCTATTACACAGGTGCAGTGCAAGCGCTTCACACACACACAAAAAAGTGAATTTTCATTATAAAGAAAAGATGAAGATGCTTGCTATGACTAGACACATCTGCTTTTACATCTAGCTAACTCTCCCAGGTCAACCAAGAACACAAAACTGACTGCATTTTTAACTACTTCTTAGCTTTTTGTCAAAGTTTGTTTCACTAGCAAGTGTGTCCCTAACATTTTCCTTAACCCTCCTTTCTCTTTGTTTCCATTGTTTCTCTTTGTACAGAGCATCCTGACTTGGATAGTTTTTCTTGCATTTTTATGGCTCATTCTGTCTCTACCTCCCTAACCCAACACCCAGGCTCAAAGACCTTCCTATATCAGTCACAGAAATAGCACGTCATTTATCTTCTCACATAATGATTTTCAAATATTTGCAAATCAAATGGTTTGCAATTATTTTTAAATCTTGTTTTAGGTTCGGAAATCTTTGGTTTCAAGTAACTGAAACTCCAACTCAAAGGCTTGAGCAATGAAAGTTATTAATACAACTTATTGCAATAAAAGTTATTTTTTTTAGTAAAAGTCAAGAAGGGTTATTTGTTCATATAACCAAAAATACCAGTGAAGAATTTGGCTTGATCCAGTAGCTGAACAATGTCACCAAGACTATCTTTATGCCCACCCTCTGACCTTAGGTATTATATTATATTCACCTTCAGGATTGTTTAGATCTCAGATGATCTGCAGTTCTTAAGGCTACAGCTTCAATTGCTTTCAGTAGGAAAGTCATAGTCTGTTTCCCTAGTAGCTCAATTAAAATGCCGGTATTGTCCAGCCAGGATGGGGCATGTCCTGTCCATGGGCCATATATGGCCCTGCCAAGACAACCACAGACAGGACTCAAAATTCAATAAATTTATGAGCTTTTTTTATAGCAATACAAATTTATGTTAAGTGAATTATATTAAGTGCATGATGTTATAAATATCCAAATGGTCCTTTGCAGAAAAAGGGCTCCCTATCCCTGTTCTAGTGGTATACATCAAGACCACGTGACCATTACTCAACTGTATGGCTGTGGCTAAGGGGATGGGAAGCAACAACTGCTTAAATTCATCAGGGACCTTTTGGAAACGATGTTTGTTAACTAAACTTCACAGGTGGGAAATCTGAGACACTGCATTCGAAAGAGAGAAAGGATGCTCCAGAGTCAACCAACAAACACTGACTACAAAACTAAATCCTGAATGCATATTGGGCTGTGATTCCTCTGCACTTTCTACTCCTCATAATATCTCACAAAGAATAATGTAATATTCTCTAAACCACAGGTACAATATAAACAGTGGTATTAGTAATGCACAAACATACAAAGAATATACGCTGAAAAGATGCTTGCTAGATCAATACATTTGGAAATCACAAAATGAGAAGAAAATAAAATTTATGAATCATGTTTAAAGAAACCTTTCATTTATAAAAGGTTTGGTGACCACAGGCCCATGTTTTGCTTTTCTCATTATTGTTTTTTTCACTTCCAAAGCACCATACATTTAGAATCACGCATGGAAAGGATACCTGTTTTTCTAACATTTTCACTGTGATTTTGTAACGTTATTGGAAGATAAAAATATGATTTTTACATAGCGTGGCCTTTTGTCCCTGAGTAACTGTCAATAGTACTCACTTTCACTGCCAGGAAAGTTCTGCTTTGGGCAATAAATTATTGTTCATTCTAATTTTAAATGTCAAACATCTATATTACATTCTGAAAGAAATAAGAAAACTATCTTATCAAATAAAATTAAACAGGCATACTCTTCATGTGGGTAAAAAAAATGTTCATTTTATCATGCTGTAAGAAATATAGTCCCACTCCTAATGTCTGAGAGAAAACTCATTTGAAACCACAGCTGTTGTGCTTTAGGGATGTGGATTAAAACTCATCATTATCCTTCTGTTAATACTCTTCCCTGTACCAATCAGGGGTTGAATAGTGTTTACAGACCCTGCACACCAAGCTGACTTGAATGGCCTTTGTACTGTAATACAATCAGATTATGTATAATCCAAATGCAGTGTGTCCTTTATAGGAAAGACAAATCCTAATCCTCAGTTTACAACAGCAAGGCCAGTCCAGTTTCTGATGGCTACTATTTATTTCCTTAAAAAAAAAGTGACAAAAATTAAAATGAATTTTAAAATCACTCAGTCTAAAATTTAATGTAAAGATAAATATTTGGAGGTTTTGAGCTGTGATTAAAGCACATTTTGATAGCCTAAAATTATGTTATTACAAAACACAATGCTTTTCCTCTAAAGAATACAGATTAACAAAATAAACTATCCCCACTATTGTAGAAGAATGAAGTCAAGCTGAAAAAACATCTCATTTCCTGTTTTCTAAATTACTTGAAAGTTTATCTTGAAGCTCAGATTATGCAGTTAGCTCCCCTTATACTTTATCAGTTAAACTTTTAACTTTATAAGTTAAATCTTTTAAAGCAGAAGACCCCACAAGATGACTCACCAAACCATTCTAAAATAAGCCTTTTTGCCTTTTGCCATGTCATAAAACTGTTGTCAAGTCCTGCTTCACCCTGAATCTTTGAGATTAAGTGCTTTTTATTTTTTTCTCTATTGCCCTGCCCACCCCCCAGCACATGCCCCCATCCGTCCTCCCACACACACACCCCCACTGCCCTGCATCCACTGGCCATGCCCATATATACATGCATACAAGTCCTACAGTTGATCTCCTACAGGCCCCTTCCCCCCAGCCTTTTTCAAGGACATGGCGGGGTGAAGTAGAGGTAAAGACAATACCTCCTTAGCTCATGGCTTTCACCATCTGGCAACCCCGACTTTCATCTCCTTTAATGCCATCCCCTTCCTCTAAGGCAGTGGTCTTCAACCTTCCTAATGCCACGTCCCTTTAATGCAGGTCCTCATGTTGTGGTGACCCCCAACCATAAAATTATTTTCGATTTTATTTTCGATTTTATTTTAACATGAGGAACTGCATTAAAGGGACGTGGCATTAGGAAGGTTGAGGACCCTAGAATTCACTGTTAGCCCTGATAACATTTCCTTCCTCAGCTCTGCAGGCTTCAGTGAGACAATTTTGGGAATCCTCCTTTTTAAATGTTACCTGGTCTCTGTCAGCCACATGACATGGAAATGAGAGTCTAATACTAGAAAAGAATGAGTAGACAAAAAACATATTGAAGAAAAAAATATATATCCAAAATGAAGCTTCCACCCTCTATACAACAGCATCTGGGTTTAGAACTGTCAAACAGAAATGGAATTCAATGTTTAAAGGAATAAGGGAGAAATTTTTCTAAAGGCATTAGGAAGGAAAAGAGTATTTCCACAAAGACCAATTGTGCACTATTTCTTAAAGCAACTCTATAAAGCTACAAATAAAACAACAGCAAAACAGGCAAGGGTCTCGAAGCACTCATGGGTTTTCTTCAGGGATGGATGAGGAAGGCAGGCTTATTAAGAAAAAGGAAAAGATGACATTTCAACTCTAACTTGATGATTGATTTATTTCTGTTAAAAAAAACAAACAAAAACAAAAACAAAAAAACTCAGACCCGACTTTCCCCAGCCCCATCCATCTCTATAAAGCAAAGAGCTACTGATAGCTTTGCTGAAAAACAAAAATATTCCTGAGAGGTGCCTTTAGAGTATTTAACAGCCTCTCTTAAAGCAAGGGGTCAGTAGCAAACTATTTCCCCACAGTACACACAATTGATCTATATCTATAATGAATGTGTGTTTTTAAAATCTGTTTTGTAAATTATTCACAATAAAATTCTTACCTAGATTCCCCTCACTGCCTAGCACCTACCCATAAAATACATACTAAAAATAAATATCAACTGCTCTTGCATCTATGAATAACGTAACAAGAAAGCTAAATCAACACTAAAAATTCATAAGGCATACACCCAAGACAACTTTAGCTGATGTCTGGCTTGTGTATCAATTCAAAACATTCAAATCCTTCATCCATTCAATCTTTATTAAGTTCCTACCATGTTCTAATCTAAGTGCTTCAGTAGACAGAAGACAAATTGGAAACTCGCCTTACCTGGAGTGATGTTAAAATGTAACAGACGTACAATTATTTTAGGGGACATAATGATGTAATGCATTAGCAGAAGCTGATAAATTCTTCAAGCTGCCCTTAATTTACTAAGAGCCCACTGTGTACCACACACTGTGTTAAGCACTAGAGATACTAAGATCAACAAGAGTAAATAGGGTGGGAATGAGAGGAAGAAGGAAGGCACAAGAAATGGAAAGAGCAAACACTTGCAGGTCTGGAAAGAGTGTTACCAGAACTGCAAGCAGCTAGGTACGTATTTTGGAGAGAGAAAGCATGAGAAGAGGGGTTGGGGAGAGGGGTAAATAGAGATTCAGCGAGAGTCTAGGTCAGAGTGGTCCTTATATGCTTCCTCCTAAAATTAGATCTCTATGCTGTACACAAGGGTAAGACACTTAAGACTCTGAAGAAAGGACCTCTCTTCCACTATTTCAAATATTTAATAGCTGATTTCATAACATCACATGTACCATTTTAAGGAAATGATGGTTTAGTGGGAAATTAGTACTTTGCATTTATATACTGTAAATATAAATGATGATTTATTTGAAATATGTAACTTTGATATGCAAAAGATAATAATTTACAGTGTTAATATTAAATATTCTTTCAAAATAGACTAAACATATATGTTAAAATCAGAATAGCCTCACATTTCCTCCCCTCACCCTATTATTAACTGCTATCAATTCAATGCTGCCTTCATTGAGGCTGAGTTGGACGCACATATTGTCTTTCTTGTAGCACATTATTAAAATATAACATACATACATACAAGCAAAAGTCATTAGGTTAAAATATATGTTACTACCATTAAAGCAAGAGATGGAATCTCCCCAAACTCCCAGAAGTCTCTCCAGGCCCCAGATAATCATTTCTTGCCTTAAGGGTAAGAAATGTTGTTTAAACTTTCTAAAAAATAGAATTGTTCACTATTCACTTTTTTGTGGATTTTGTCTATGTTGTGTGCATTAATAAGTCGTTCATTTTCACTTCTCTGTAGTATCCTATTGTATGACTATATCACCATTTATTTATCCAGTTTACTGTAAATTGATATTTCAATATTTTCCAGTTGTTCTTATTAAAAATTATGCTGCTATGAACATCTTGCATTTTGGGGACATAGGTATACATACTTGTGGAACTGAGGGGCCTGCCTTATTTAATATTGTTCATTTGTTTGTGACATTAATACTTGGAAACACAGAGTAAATATAAGACAGGGAGAGGTATGAAACCAAAGAAGAATATCAGAAGTAAAAATACAAAGAACAGCTGGACCAAAATCTAAATACTACTTATTATTTATTAATTCTTTCACCACGAGCCCATCATATCATGTATCATTTAGGGAGAAAGCTTTTTATTTAAAGTATAACATGATATATAACTGAAACTCGTGAACACAAACAGCAGTGTGGTGGTTGCCAGAGGGAAAGGGGCAGGGGGAGAAGGAGGCCCAAATATATAGTAACAGGAGAAGATTTGACTTTGGGTGGTGGGCACACAGTGCTGCATACAGATCTTATAACATAAAAACCCACACCTGAAACTTGTATGTTCATGTTGACCAATGTCACTCCAATACATTTATTTTAAAAATAAAGTATAACATGAACTCATTTCTGTTTTGTAGTTTGATTAAATAAACTTAAAAAAAATAAATCCTTTACTCAATTTTATCTTTTAGATCATTTGCTTCAACATTAAACAAACTATCATCCGGTGAGTGGCTACATTACTGCTAAAAAGGATGCACCAAGGGGACCTAAAAAGAAACATTTAAAGAAGAAATGACTCTTGGTTTTCATGAAGGTTGGTAGTTTGAAAAATAGAAACAACTTCAAGAAAAACTATATAACCTTTCCTTTAAACAGGCCTACAAAACCAAATCACAGGCAACTGTATTTCTGAAAATATTTCACGAGACCTGCATGATTTGAAATATATGGGCTTTATGGATTGCCTGGGCTCTGTGCCTGGATATTTTCCCAGAGATCATCTCATGTTTTTATTCCTAGGATCAATAGTGTCAGCAGATGTGAAGGCTTGTTAGCCAAGTACAGGGATTTAAAAAGAAAGAAAGGGATGGAAGTAAGAAAGAGGGAGGGAAGAAAGGAGGAAGGGAGACAGATAAACAGAGAAGGGAGCAAGGGAAGAAGGGAGAGAGGGACTCAAGCATTTTAAAAATCCCCCAAATAGTAACTGAAAGGATAGGGCAGATAAAAATAAATTATAAAGGAGTGGAAGTATTTGAACAATAACTACACAGAACATTTTACTGAGGGACTAGGTTTTAGTTAAGAAATATAACCAGCTCTAAAGCATACACTCCATTCCACATCTTTCCAAGTCATTCTAAAATAAAATTTAAAAAAAAAATGAAATGTGAAAATGTTTCTGATAAACAATTCCATAAACTTGGTAATATTTCTCCACATAGCTGAAGAAATTTTGTTTGCTGAAAAAGCATTAAGTACTCTCTCAGGTCTTCAGTGGTTAAAATATCTTGTTGTAAATGTCTTCAGGAACACAGTCATGCATCACTTAATGGTGGGATGATGCTCTGAGAAATGTGTTCTCAGGTGGTTTTGTCCTTGTGCTAAAATCACAGAGTGCACTAAGATGGAATAGCCTGCTACACACCTCTGCTATATGGAACAGCCTATTGCTCCCAACCTACATACTGGTACAGATGTTACTGTACTGAATACTGTAGGCAATGTTAACCCAATGGTAAGTATTTGGTTACATAAACATATCAAACACAGAAAATGTGGTATAAAAGATAAAAAATGCTAAACCTGTGCAGGGCACTTACCATGAATGGAGTTTGCAAGACTTGAAGTTGAGTTGGCGAGTGAATGATGAATGAATATGTAGGCTAAGAGGTTATGTGAGCTACTGTAGACTTTATAAAATCTGTGCACTTAGGCTACACTTAATTTATAAAACAAGAGATTAAATCAAGCATAAGAGAAATGATGCAATCAAAAGATGCCATAAACATGAGATGAATAAGGTTGCTGCCAGCGTAACAGGATACTTTTTTACAGCACTTTTCTTAATAAATAGAAAAAAGTACACTACAAAATCACTATAAAAGTGTAGTATAGTAAATACAGGAACCAGTAACATAATTATTTGTCACCTTCAAGTATTATGTAGTGCACATAATTGTATGTGCTATATTGCTATACTACTGGCAGCATAGCAGGCTGCTTTACACCAGCATCACCACAAATATGTGAGTAATGTGTTGTGCTAGAATGTCATAACAGCAATATCACTACAGCTACAATGTCACTAACATTAGCAAGTTTTCAGCTTCATTATACATAGTATTACTAATGGCCCAGTGCATGAAATTTGTGCACGGAGGGGGGGTTCCCTCACCCCAGCCTGCACCCTCTCCAATCAGAGACTCCTTGAGGCATGTCCAACTGCCAGTTTAGACCCAATCAGACATGGATTGGGTCTAAACTGGCAGTTGGACATCCCTCTCGCAAGCTGAGACTATTGGCTCCTAACTGCTCACCTGCCTGCCTGCTTGATCTCTCCTAACTTCTTTGCCTGCTTGCCTGATCACTCCTAACTGCCTTCCCCTGACAGCCTTATCTTGTCCCCAACAGCTCTCCCCTGCTGACCTGATCTCGCCCCCAACTGCCTCTGCCTGCCTGATCACCCCTAACTGCCCTCCCCTGCCAGCCTGATTTCACCGCCAAATGTCCTCCACTGCCAGCCTGATCTTGTCCCAATTGCAATCCCCTGCAGGTCTGATCTCATCCCCAAATGCCCTCCTCTGCTGGCCAATTTGGTTCTGACTTGTTGGTGTCTATGCCAGTCAGCGTCAAAAGCTCCACCTCCTAGGCAGCCATTGGCTCCTCACACTTAACCCAAATTTGTTTCTGATCCCTGGTAGAGGCCTGGAGAGAAATGGAGGCACAGTTGCTGGTCCGGCCCAGAGAGAAAGAGAGAGGCAAATGCTGATCAACAGCTGCCACACAGGCTACAGATCAGACCCTGCTCCTCTCTTTAGGCCTCTCTTTGGGTCTGATTCACAGCCCGCTCAGCAGCCAGTGCTAGGTTACCACACCTGTAGCTGCAGCAGACAGCACTGACTGTAGGACTGATTTCCAGTTGGTTGAGCCTCTGGTCATGACAAACCCAGATTAGGATGGTGCAACCTTAGTATATATAGTCCATCATGGATTGAAACATCATTATGCAGCACATGACTTAATGTTAATTCACTTGTTAGAGAAAAATTAAATAACAAACAACTGGACATCTACATGCAAAAAATAATAATAATCTAGATGCTAAGATTATACTTTTCAGAAAAGTTAACTCTAAATGGATCATGGACATAAATGCAAAACACAAAACTATAAAACTTCTAGAAGATAACAGGAAAAAAATCTCATTGATTTTGGATTGGGCCATAAGTTTTTAGATACAATGCCAAACGTATAATCCATAAAAAATTTTTTTATAAGTGAAACTTCATTTAAATTTTAAAATTCTGCTTTGTGAAGACATGTTTAAAAGAATGAAAATGTAAGACTGGGATAAAATATTTTCAAAACACATATCTGATAAGAGAACATGTATCTAAAATATACAATGAACTCTCAAACTCAACAATAAGAAGAAAAAAAAAACAACTGAATTAAAAAAGGGCAAAAGATCTGATTAGACACCTCACCAAAGATTTACAGATGTGAAATTAGCATCTAAAAAGATGCTTAATACCATATATCACTAGACATTCAAATTAGAAAACAAAGATACATTAGTATATGCCTAAGAGAACGTCTAAGACACTGACAATGCCAAATGTTGGTGAGAATGTGGAACAACAACCCTCATTCACTGCTGATCGGAATATACTGGTACTTTGGAAGACAGGAAGATTTTTAGAAAACTAAACATAGTGTTACCATAGGATCCAGCAATCACTATCTCAGGTGTTTACTCAAATATGCTAAGAACTTATTTCCAGACAAAAACCTACACACTTATGATTATAGTGGCTTTATTCATAACTGCCAAAACTTGGAAGCAACCAAGATGTTCTTCCTGAGGTGAATAAATAAAGAAATGGTGTTACATAATGGAATATTATTCAGCAATAAAAAGAAATAAGCTATCAAACCACAAAAAGATATGGAGGAACCTTAAATGTACATTGCTAAATGAAAGAAGAAAATCTGAAAAGCCATCCTATCTAATAAAAGAGTAATATGCAAATTAACCATCACTCCACCACACCCACAAGTTACGTCCATAAGACATTCAGGAGCAAGTATGCAAATTAACCTCAACCAAGATGGCTGTGCCACGGAGAGAGCAGGAGGGAGGCTTAGGTTTCCCCAGCAATGGAGGAAGCCAAGCTTTCCACACACCCTGGCAGACCTAAGCCTCCACTCAAGGCTACAGAGTTTCAATTATAGAAGATAAATAAATCCCAACAAAAATGGTGGCAGCCATGAAGCTGGAGAGAGCAGGAGGCTTGAGTTGCCCCCAGTGATGGAGGAACCCAAGTTTCGGCAGGCCTGGCCTGTCTAGGCCTCCACTTAAGGATACAAAGTTTCAATTATAGAGGATAAATAAATCCCAACAGAAATGGCTGCCACCACAGAGTGAGCAGGAGGCTTGGCTCCGCTCCAGGCTACGAAGTTTCAATTGTAGAAGATAAATAAATCTCAGATACTAGGGCCTCCGCTTGGGTTGCCAGAAGGTGTTGGTGGCCTGCAAACCACCACAGGCCCCTCGCCCAGGTCACCCCACATCCCAAGGGAACCCCCACCCTGATCTGGGACATCCTTCAGGGAAAACCAGCTGGCCCCTACCCAGGTACCAGGCCTCTATCCTATCTAATAAAAGAGTAATATGCAGATTGACCATCACTCCAACACACAAGATGGCTTCCCCCATGTGGTCAAAGATCCTCCCCCCATGTGGACACAAGATGGCCACCACAAGATGACCAACAGGGGAGAGCAATGGGGAGGAACCAGGCCTGCAGGGGAAGACAGTTAGAGGTGATCAGGCCTGCCGGAGAGGGCAGTTAGGAGTGACTAGGCCTGCAGGGGAGGGTAGTTGGGGGCAAACAGGCTGGCAGGGGAGCAGTTAGGCATCAATCAGGCTGGCAGGGGCGTGGTTAGGGGGTGATCAGGCTGGCAGGCAGAAACAGGGGCAATCAAAAGGGCAGGTGAGCAGTTGGGAGCCAACAGTCCTAGATTGTGAGAGGGATGTTGACTGCCTATTTAGGTCTGATTCCACCAGTATCGGGCCTAAACCGGCAGTCAGATATCCCTCAGGGGGTTCCAGATTGGAGAGGGTGCAGACTGGGCTGAGGGACACCCCTCCTGTGCACAAATTTTGTGTACTGGGCCTCTAGTATACTATAAGATGCCAACTATATGACATTCTGAAGACGATTACTGGTTCCCAGTGGTAGGGAAAGGAAAGCAGTGATAAATAGGCACAGCATAGAGGATTTTTAGGACAGTGAAATTATGTTGCATGACACTGTGTAATGGTGGATAACAATATGCATTTGGCAAAACTCATAGTATAGTACAACACAAAGAATGAACCCTAATGTAAACAAACTATAGACTTCTGTTAACAGTAATGTATCAATATTGGTTCATCATCTGTAATTAACATACCATACTAATGCAAGATGTAAACAACAGGGGAACCTGAGGAGGAGAGGGAGTATAGGGAACTCTGTACTTTCTCCTCAAATGTTTCTGTAAACCTAAAACTTCTCTAAAAAAATAAAATATATTAATTTAAAAATTATATAAACTCATTTTTATTTTCAGGCAGTTAAACATCTGAAAACATTCAATTCTACTTATAAAATGGAAAACAAGAGAAACTGTACTTAAACCCTGAACTGAAGATGCCTCGTCTATGCAGACTTCCTTTTCCAGACAGCATCAATGACTGTGCATTTACAAAGTGTCAGGCACTCTGTTACAGATTTGTATGCATTAGTTAAATTAATCCACACATAACCTCATGGGGCATATATTGTTATTCTTGTTTTTCAAATAAGGAGAAAGGAACTTTCCCAACTCACATAGCTAGTAATTAGAAAGCAGGCAGACTGACCCCACTATGCATCCTTAACCCAGTGCTACACTGCATTTTACTGCAAAGTGGAGATTCAAAAAATTAAATGAACATCTCCCAAGGATTCCAAATGTATCATATTAAAAAAAATAGGTAAAAATTAGGCTTTTTTTTTTTAAATGTGTGACCTCCATATACTACTTGGCTATCCTTGCATGAAATGAAAGTAAAATCTCTAGTTTTCCAGAAGTAGAAATGCTTACAAGCAGATACCAATGCTTTTATGACCTACAAGTTTGATCAAATGCTCTTTCCAAGAGAAAAGAGAGAGGTGAGTTTTGGTGTAGCAGCTAACACGTACAAGGGCCAAGGGTCCAAAACCCCTGTTATGGCACAAGCTCTGCCACTTCTGTGCCAAGCATGTCTGTCTCTTGGGACCTCAACTTAAAAAGATAGATAAAAATCTCTGAGGACCTTCTAGTTCTCGGATTCATGCATTTTGGAACTTGGAGATTATTAATTCTGTGACAGAGAAAAATAACTCAGTCATAAGGCATTAACAAATTATGATAGGGCATGGCGTTTCAATTTAGGCAAAACTGCCTTTGTGTAATGACCAGCCGTGGGCTTGAAGTCCTGAGGCAGAGCCTCTTGCAATAGACAAAATCTCTGGGTTGTTGAACAATTAATTAATTAAACTGTGTTAGTGTTAGGAAAATGAGTTCCAGTTGGTATTTTGGTATCTGAATAACCAAGGCTCTATGCAAAACTGGAAAATAATAAAAATCTGGCCTAGCGCTGTGTTTATAAAGGAATCTCCCTTTTCGTGCAGAGACTGCCTACTCCCTCACTTCCCTCCTGCACTGGGCTTGCATCCCAGGATGTTCCTTGAGGTTGCCTCTATGCTACAAAATACTCGCCTCTTTGCAAAGTGCAGTCTCTTTGCAGCTCCTCCAGGATTTAGAGAAAGCAAACAGATTGAAATTAATCAGGCTACTTTAAATGGCTGAAAGGAGCTTAACCCTTCCAGGGTCAGTATTTGTATTTTCAAAATGTTAATATACATACATTTTTCAAAAGTGGAATCTGGGTTAAGTGAGCGGAAGTTTTGTGGGCTTTTAAATTTTTTTATTAGTCTTTTGGAAAGGAAAGAACATGATTCTAGGACATCCTGCCTTTTACTCACCGCACCTTAGCCTACCAAAGCAGAAACACAAAAACAGACACTAAGCACTATTCACCATAGCTAAGATCTGGAAACAGCCCAAGTGTCCATAAGTAGATGAGCGGATAAAAAAGCTGTGGTTCGTTTACACCATGGAATACTATGCATCTATTAAAAAAAAGAAGGATCTCTTACCTTTTGAGATAGCATAGAGGGACCTGGAGAGTACAATGCTAAGCAAAATAAACCAGTTAGAGGAAGACAAGTATCATATGATCTCACTTATATGCGGAATCAAATGAACAAAATAAACTGAGGCACAAAATAGATCCAGAGACACAGAAGCATGGAACAAACTGACAAATCCCAGAGAGAAGGGGGGAGGGTGGGAGAGAAGAGAATAACCAAAGAATTTATATGCATATATGCATAATCCATGGACACAGACAATAGTGTGGTGAAGGCCTGGGTGGGGCAGGAACTGGATGGAGGGGGGCAATGGAGGATATTAGGGGGCATCTGTAATACCCTCAAAATAAAGATAAATAACAATTTTTTTTAAAAAAAGTACAGACAGATCTTGAAATTAATTTGTTTGTTGTTGGCATTGATGTTACAATTATAAAATTTGGGAAAGGAATTATTATAGCTACAAATGAGTACATATGAACGTATTATTGTTGGGACCCAGGGTTTTTCCTTTGTGGGAGAAAGAAAATACAGATACAGATGAGGGAATGGGGAAAAGAATGTTGTGGCATGAATTAGAATTAGAGGTATCCTTAAGCACCTATTTTGTGTGTGTATTTATTTACTAGTTCTGTCCACTGAATGGCTCTAGAAGCAATGATACCACCAACTGAAAACAATGATACCCTGTTAGCAATAAACACATCCAGTTCCAAGATATTGGTTTCTAAATAACATCCCCACTAAAAGAAACCAGGACATTTTGGGGAAATTGCTGATTTCTGGTTTGGAGAAGGGAAAGTACAAAGGAAGCCTGAAGCCTCTTGTTACGGTGAAAAGAAAAAAGTTGCTCAAAATCTGACTGGAAATGTCTACTTGTGGGAGCTCTTACTAATTAAATTTGGGACAATTATTGTATTGAAATGTATAATGAGAGGAATAGATTAAAATGTAATGAATTTTTAAAAGTTCCTTGAGTCCACACTGATTTTTTTTAAAGTGAGGAGAGAAAAGAGACATTTTATTTACAAAAGTAAGACAGCTAATGAGTAAAGGAAAAAACAAAAAATAAGAGAAAGAGAAAGTCATCATTTTCATAACCATCATAGCAATAACTGATTCTGGAAAGATGCATCTGTGGATGCTAATATCATTAAATGAAAGGTTACTAGGAAACAAGATATTCAAAGAATCTCAAATTATCTCTCTACAGATTATTTATTGATTACAAAAGGAAAAAATACCTTTATAATGGGAAATCTGGCAGATACACCTTTGCCAGTGATCAGGTTTAATATCATCATAACATCCTGAGCCACCTGATATCATGCACTATGAAGACACAGCATCACCTATGGAGCCTTCTTGCCAAATATATTTAACCCAAATCTAGTTAACAGGAAACATCAGACAACTCCAAACCCTCAATTCTGTAGAACAATTGGCTTATACTCCTTGGAAATATCAATATCATAAAGAACAGACAAGGCTAAAGAACTGTTCTGAGTTAGAGGAGACAAAAGACAGATGATCATCAAAAAATCAGCTATAAAGGACATGACTGGGACAATTTTGGAAATTTCAATACGGGGAGTATTATGTTGGAAATTTCCTAAGTGTGTGAAATGTCATAATGTCTACAAGAACCTGAAATGCTTTAGCAAAACAGAACAAAACCAAGTATCCTATATAATAAAATGCTAATATGCAAGTCGACTGAATGGTGAACGACTGGTCACTATGACATGCACTGACTATCAGGAGGCAGATGTTCAATGCAGAAGCTGCCCCCTTGTGGTCAGGGTGCTCCCATAGAGGGGAGCACCACTCAGCCAGAAGCCAACCTTATGGCTACTGCAGTGGCACTGGCAGGAGCCTCTCTCACCTCTGTGGCAGTGCTAAGGATGTCTGACTGCCAGCTTAGGCCCGCTCCCCATTGGACATCCCCTAAGGTCTCCCATGCAGAGGGCGAGAGGACATAGGTCAGGCTGAGGGACCAAAATCTAATCAAAAGGAAACATAAGACAAATGCAAACCTTCAATTCTGCAAAACAATTGGCTTATATGAATTTTGTGCATTTGGCCTTTAGTGCATCCTATCTAATAAAAAAGTAATATGCAAATTGATCATACCTCCACTATACCCCAAGCCACGCCCTCCAGCCACACCCTGATGCAGGACACCCTTCAGGGCAAACCAGCTGACCCCCACCCGTGCACCAAGCCTCTATCCTATCTAATAAAAGAGTAATATGCAGATTGACCATCACTCCAACACCCAAGATGATTGCCCCCATGTGGTCAAAAGATCCTGCCCCCATGTGGACACAAGATGGTCACCACAAGATAGAGAGCAGGAGTGGGCAGTTGGCAGGGACCAGACCTGCAAGGGAGAGTAGTTGTGGGCAATTAGGCCAGCAAGAGAGGGCAGCTGAGGGAAACTCAGGCTTGCAGGGGAGGGCAGTTAGGGGTGACCAGGCTCACAGGAGGGGGCAGGTAGGGGCAAAGAGTCTGGCAGGGGAGCAGTTAGGCATCAATCAGACTGGCAGGGTACTGGTTAGGGGTAATCAGGCTGGCAGGCAGAAGCAGTTAGGGGCAATCAGGAAGGCAGGCAGGTGAACAGTTGGGAGCCAGCAGTCCTGGATTATGAGAGGGATACCAGATTGGAGAGGGAACAGGCTGGGCTGAAGGACACCCCCTATGCATGAATTTAGTGCACCGGGACTCTAGTGTGTGTGTGTGTGTGTGTGTGTGTGTGTGTGTGTGTATAAAGAAGAGAGATAAAACAAAGTTGACAAATTCTTATCAATCAGTGACTCTACATGAATGGTTTCATAACTTTTCTGTGTATTTGAATTAAAAAAAAAAGGTAGGGAAGGGTGGGAACCCTGAGGTAATATGATATTTTCACATGTGTGTTGGCTCCATAACTTTGTACTCCATATTCTTCAGGTGAGGCCCGGACCTAATGAGGTACATGTAAATTAACAGGTGCACCACAGTGCCTTGGGGAGGTTGGTGGAAGTGCAGGCTGGGAGAAACCCAGCACAGGACTTTGGAATGTGGCACTTGGATGGAACACTGTCCCTTCCTTACCATGGCCTTTAGGGCCCTGCATTACCTGCCCCTCTCACTCTCAATTCCTACCTCTCTGCCTCATACAATATTGCCTCATCCCCACTTTCCTTTCTCTATTTCTCATGTCCATCAAGGTCCTTCCTCCTTGGACTCTATGTTCTCTATGCCCTTTGCTCAAGAAGATCAGCCTCCAGACCTTCCTATTTCTACAGGATTCACATCTTTTTTTAAAAAAATAAATCTTTATTGTTACAGATGTTCCTCTCCCCCCCCCTGGGTCCCCTCCCCCCGGATTTCCACCCCACCCCCTGCACCCCATGCCCTTACCCCCCTGCCACTGTCCTCATCCAATCTCTTCCTGCACCCCTCACTTCTCCTTTCCCCTGAGAATTATTAGTCCACTCCCTTTCTCTGCCCCTAATTCTATTATATTCACCAGTTTATTCTGTTAATCATATTTT
Source organism: Lasiurus cinereus (assembly GCA_011751065.1). NCBI lineage: Eukaryota > Metazoa > Chordata > Mammalia > Chiroptera > Vespertilionidae > Lasiurus > Lasiurus cinereus. The sequence goes on along the minus strand of JAAGEH010000393.1, from coordinate 8,791,080 downwards.
TAATTCACTTGATTTTTAGATTCACTTGTTGATAGGTATGTATTTGTTATCATTTTGCTGATCATAATTTTTATCTTTACCTTTTTATTCTTCTTCCTCTTCTTAAAGAAAACCTTTCAGCATTTCATATAATCCTGGTTTGGTGGTGATGAACTCCTTTAGCTTTTTCTTATCTATGAAGCTCTTTATCTGCCCTTTGATTCTGAAAGATAGCTTTGCAGGGTAGAGCACTCTTGGTTGTAGGTTCTTGCTATTAATCACATTGAATATTTCCTGCCACTCCCTTCTGGCCTGCATAGTTTCTGTTGAGAAATCAGTTGATAGTCATATGGGTATACCTTGTAGGTAAATAACTGTTTTTCTCTTGCTGCTTTCAAGATTCTCTTTGTCTTGTGCCCTTGGCATTTTAATTATGATGTGTCTTGGTGTGGTCCTCTTTGGATTCTTTTTGTTTGGTGTTCTGTGTGCTTTCTGAACTTGTAAATCCATTTCTTTCACCAGGTAGGGAAAGTTTTCAGTCATTATTTCTTCAAATAGGTTTTCAGTATCTTGCTCTCTCTCTTCTTCTGGCACTCCCATAATTCTGATGTTGGTATGCTTGAAGTTGTCCCAGAGGCTCCTTACATTATCTTCACATTTTTGGACTCTTTTTTCGTTTTGTTTTTCTGTTAGGGTGTTTTTTGCTTCCTCATATTTCAGACCTTTGATTTGATTCTTGGGGTCCTCTAGTCTGCTGTTGGATTTCTGTATATTATTCTTTATTTTAGGCAGTACACGCTTAATTTCTGACTGGTCCTTTTCCATTTTTTTGGCATTCTCATTAAGATCTTTGAAGGTCTCACTAAGTTTCTCAGAATTCTCAAGAAGTTTGTTGGCAGTTTGTAGAAGATTCTTGAGTATTCTTATAAATGTGGTTTGAACCCTATGTCCAGTCATTTGCTTTCCTCCATTTCTTTCATTTGTGACATGTTTCTTGGTCTCTACATTTTAGCTGCTTCCTGGTGTTGATGGGGTGGCTTTGTGCACTAGTTGTCCTTAGGGCCCAGTAGCTTTGCCTTCCCAATCACCTGAGGTGGACACTCTTGGTGCACCCCTTTGTGGGCTGGGTTCACATCCTTATTCTAACTAAACCTTGATTGCTATTGGTACACTGGAAAGAATTGACCTCCAGGCCATTTGACTGTGAGGATTAGCTGTGTCTATTAATGGAAGAACTGCTGTGCGGGAGACACCCTATGGGGCAAGACTTGCTTTAGTGAGGCTTTGGTGCTCACCAAATCTGCCTCTTGAGTGTGTCACTTATGTATGTGAGGAGTTGAAATCTGGTGTGGTCTCACAGTGACTTCCAGGTGCACTGGTTCCTGGATCTCCAAGGAGGTGCAAGTCAGCTAGTGTCTGAGGCCACCCAGCAGGAGCTATAGAGAGCTCTGCAGATTTCTCCCCTTTGCTTGGAGTTTGGAAGATCTGGAGTTGATTTCTACTCTTTGCTTGGAGTTTGGAAGTTTTGGAATTGTCTGACCCAGTTGCAATTTGTTAGATTAAGTTGCCAGAGGGCAGGCCATTCATATGCAAAAGTAACCACTCAGCTGGGTGGGTTTGTAAATAGGGCGGGGTGGGGTCTCAGAGAGTCACTAGGCTAGAGCATGGCAAAGACCAATGGCTGCCAGTCAGCCCTCTCTTCCGCATTCTGTTCAGTGTCCTGTCTCCCGTGCCCCAGCGCAGTAAACAATGATTACAGTGTGCAACTCAGCGAGAGAGCCACTCTCCCTTTCCAAACCAATGGCAGACAGTCCAGTTTCTCCCAGTATGAGTCTGGGTCCCCAGAATCTCACCAGAAACTAGAGTTCAGAGAGTCGGGAACTTGTAACTCCCTCCCAATTGAAAAACAACAGCGCACGCCAGCCGGAGTCTCTATATCTCTGCCTTTCTGAGCCTCTGCAGGTCCTACCAGGTCTGGATGCACCTTTTTCTTTCCTAGTTGTAGAACTTCCACTCTGCCAGCTTTCCTGTGGTTCTGGGGGATAGTTGTTTTGTCTTTTAGTTGTAGTCTTGGTGTGGTTGTGAGAGACAGCCCATACAGATGTATATCTTATGCCACCATCTTGGTTCTCCTGCAGCGTTCACATCTTGTGGGTCTTGGCCCAGGGGTCCCCTCCTTCTGGGTGTCCTTCCCTGATATCAACTCTATAGCAGCCTGCCATTCCCCACATGTGCTCTCAGAGCACTCCGTTAAAAATTGTTTTTCAGGTACTCACCCCATGGCACAAGTGAGAAATGATGATATTTAAGCATTTATTTATTGGTGTTTTATCTGTCCTCCCAGGAGGGGGCCTTGTCTCTCTTGATCACTGCTGTAAGCCGGTGACTCGATCAATACCTAATGTACTCCATAAACACTTATGGACCTAATGGACCGATGGTGCTAAACCACTGCAAAGCTCTGCAGATTAAATGTTGTATTGCTTCCCCCACAATATTTGCATTTAGAGCAATAAAATAAAAATGCAAAATAAGAGAATTTCAGCCCATAGCCTTTCGTATTTCCTTTAAAAGACTATTTCAAGATACCAGAATCAATTATTTTGTTTCCTAATGAAACAGAAGCATCTTTGCAAACAATTACAAATCATAGCAAACTGGACCTTCCTGTCCTTGTACCAGGGGATATAACTGCTGTTTTGTTAGCCCCCAGAGCTCCAGTCACCAGCCGGAGGAAAGCATTAAACAATCGGAGGTGGGAAACAATTCTGCCTTTCCACTTCATTAAATCATATATCTTTTTTACACGTGAGCCACCAGGCTATAAATCATGTCAGACAGAATGAGAGCTAATTAAAGGGTCAGCTGAGCATATCATTTTGAATTCCTAGGCACCCAAAAACTGAGATTGCCAGTAACTGTGATAAAACCCAGAACCATTTGCTAACTAATAAAGCAAGGATTTTCAAGCTGCCAGCTTGCTAAGCCATGTTTTCACACGTAAAAAAATCTATATAGAATATAATTCTTTTATGGTAATAAAATTTTAGTCATTTATCCCAGCGTGCTCCATTAAAATATACTCTGATTTTATTTTATTTTATCTTTGGTAAGGATTACAAAATCAAAAAAAAAAAATACCAGTGGACTGTATTATATTCCAGACTGAAGTTCACTCCTGAGATAGGAAATATTATTGTTTTTAATGGTATTTAGATAGCATCTTTCTTCCAAAGTACATCCAGAGAAAGCAGGTTAGTAAAAAGAAATTCCACTCGTCAGGAGGGAAAACGAAAATGGAGTTAGACCAAGATGGCCAAGGTCACTAAACAAGTCAGTAACTGTTCTGAGAGCAAAACCTGGAGACAGCTGACTCACCGTGGTTTTCCCTCTTCCAAATACACTGCTTCATTTAGAAAGTATTTTAAGGGTATTCAAGTTTATGTATTTTATATTTGCATTCCTGACAACAAAGAGCTTCCACAGTAGGAAAAAAGAACTACCTTACTTAGACATTATAATAAATATTAAAACTATTTATTTTCCTCCTTTTAAAGATCTTTATAGTTATAAATGAAAGCTTGAGATCTAACACTATAAAATAGCAGTCAGATATAAATACTAAATTATAGTTTTTAAAAAGAAGAAAGATACTTTCTATCATTCCTGTAATTTAATAACTTAAAAAATAAGGTGCATTTTCAATAAGGTGCATTGTGATTAGAATTTTACCAACTTTAATACTACTTCAGAATCACAGCTGAAATTTCAAATGTTAAATACACCCACAGGGTATGCATTAATTCTTTAAAAATATAAATCTCCAATATTTCCTATTCAAGTCCTAGGGTAGAAAGAATATTTCTCTCTGTAAATACAGAGGTGAACAAGTTGAGAGTTAGTGAGTTATACATATCAGGTTTCCAAAGCTATGCCTGTTTTTAAAGCCTCTTTCCAACATGACACGCATTTCTCTCTGTGTCTAAGTATAGGAGGTGCAAAAAAAAAGAAAAAAAAAACCCAATCAACCAAGCAAACAAAAAAGAGCTTGAGCACTACATGTACCATTCAAGAGATTTCTGGGATCTTTCTTAATCTTGTGTCTTGAACATGAACTACTGATTACAACAATGACACTTCAGTGTGTGCGAAACCAGAAAAACTACACAGGAAATCCTGTCCGTACAACAGATCTGTCTTTTTATTCCTCATACCAAAATCTTCATGCACACGGAGTGCCTCACTTGTGATGACATGGAAAGTGTGGTTAATTTCGTTTGCTACTCTTCATCCTAATATCACTACTAGAAGACATAGGGCATCATCCCCTCTGCAGCTCCAAAGAAAATGCTTACTGTATTGCCATTTCCAAAAGAAGATTCCTTAAGGAAAAGGAAAGCACAGGGATATGAAGCTATATGCAGACAGATATATAAATAACTATATGGCTAAATCTACAAGCAAAAAATAACAAATGAGAACACTGGAAACTTCACGCTATCTCTGGTCTGCTCTAGTTGAGTACTCTTCACTCTGCCTTAAAAGATAATCAGTAATTTTATTTTACATGGCTAGAATGCTGGAGTCATAGAAATGAAATGAAGTTATATAAAATTACCTTTAAAATATATTTTTTCACTTAGAAAAATAGTATGAACCAATAATAAGTAGACTAAGAGCTAAATATCAGTTATTATTGTAAAAAATAAAATAACAAATGGCATGTTGCTGTCCCTTTCAAAAGTCAACACTGAAGTCCTTAACTATCTAGAGGAGAAAAACTATCAAGATTTGGCATTCCTACCTGGATTCTTTCAGATAACTCTTCCCCTGAAGAAGATTCATGCCTGAGTCTGTAAGACAACTCCTGAGCTGTAGTCAGCTTAATGTCCTCTTACTTATATTTTAAAATTCTTTGGAGACATATTAAAAAACAGCTTCAAACACTCTAGTCACTGAACCATCTCATAATTCCTGGGTCTGTTGATCCCATTGAACCTCCCAACACACCTAACCCCACTGACCTTACCAGAGATAACTGTGTGCAGAAGAAGTTCTTCCCATCACCCAAACCAACTCAGAGCTCGCACCCATTAATTTTCATGGAAAATCATTAGTCAATGAAATGAAAAAATTTCCAGCCAATGGATCACAAAATAAAATGGATTTTCTTGACCAGTGAATAAATATCCTTATGCACAACTGCTTTTAAATTGAATATTCAATTTTAGGGTATCATTTGAAATGATGGGAGGTAAAACACAAAAATGGACATCTTGTCACATGTCCCTGTGTAATTCAATTATTTCTCATGTAAATCTTTACCATTCACAGACATTCAAAAATCAAGTATTTCAGATGGCTAACTTATATCAGTCTGGGTCCCAGGAAGAAAGAAGTACACCATTCAAATTGGGGATATTAGAAGAGGGTTTATGTTTAAAGGACTATTTATACACATATGGTCAGGGTATACAGGAGCCATAGGATACTCAGGAACCAGGGACTAGAACAGAGGAGAGGGCAGTTACTGAACCTGGAAAGGAGACAAGACCATGGAGGAGGCCACCTTGAGAGGAGCCATGACCAGCACGGGACACAGCCAGTGTATGGTGCCCTTCTAGAGGAAATTGGGGAGGGGGGGGATATACTCTGATCTCACTCTCCTACCTTCGTCCTATCTCCTGTCAGCATTTTCCATTAACCAAAACCAACTAAAAGACAGAGGCCAAGGGATTCTTTAGATTCAGTTCATGCAGGTTAGCCTTACACAGCAGAGAACTGATGAACAAGGGTGAGAGTGGATCCAGAGGGGCAAACAAAAGATATCCATGTGGGCAGAGACAGACCACAAATACTACCATTCTAAGATTAAATTACAGATATATGTATAAATCCTAGAGAATAAAGGCATTCACATAATGCAGGAATAGATGCAAGTTCCCTAGAGCAGCCTGTCTTGTCTCCCAGAGTCCCTAAAAGGCACAGAAGCACAGAAGCACTGGCAGTGCAAGGCAACATCTCATTGAGTAAGAGTTGCTCATTCTGGCGACACAAAATTAAATCCATATTTAGGAAGATTTTGACATAATGTTCTCTGAACACTATGCAAAGGAGTTTGAATTGTCTATGCACAAAACTGAATCACAGAAGTTCTTTGATCAGAGCAATGCCATGATTACATTTTTGTTCAGAAAGATTTCTATGGTGGCATTGAGGTGTTTAGATTAGAAGAGGAAAAGAATGAAATCTAGGAGACCATTTAGAAAGTCATTACAACAATCCAGGAGAGAGATAAATTCAGTATTGTCATTCTGTGGCTTATATTTTCAGAAATCCCTGGTGCCTAATATTTTCTGATATATAAGGCCAAATACGAAATTTGTTCCTTCAGTTTTGAAGTTTCTATATTCTCTCACTGATTCCTTTTGCTTCTTTACCTCCCAGGACCAATCATTCATTAAGTCCTAGTGAGTCTAACTTCTACCTTTACTCTCATTTCTGCCAGTGCTTTGATAAAGGCCACATTTACTAGTATAACACAGACCAGCATTTCATAAATTATGTGCAAAATGTTATGGGGAATTCCATGAAAAATACAAGACTTCTGGTCAAATATTTTGGGCAAGTCCTGGGATAAACACATTTGAATCATTTGCTTATATGGCTTCTGAATTCCTAGAGAGGGGTTTCTCCTTTCATAAAAAATCTGGTGACATCTCCATACACAGCGGTATACCTCAAAACACAGATAGCAAAATGCTGGCATGGACAAACTATGGTTGTCCTGGCATTTCTGTAAAACTTCAGTTAGGCAGCTGACCTTTTTTGTATTTATTGCCCCCAGGAAAGAGATTACATAGCACAAAGCAAAGAAAAGGGTAATCAATTCTTGAAGTTTTGAGTTTCAAACATTAAGGGAGCACGTGGGCAACAGACTTTGAAGAATATGAGTAAGAGCAAAACTTCCTACATTCAGGCTAGATAAAAGGAAGGGAGAGGGAAATAGTCAAAGGGTAAGTGAGAGAGTTTCAACTTACGTGGGTACCTGAAAAGGGGACCCAGGTCCCAGCCCATTCACCAGCTCTGTGCTGAGCCATGATGGAGGAAGAGGTAACAGAAACTCCAGAAGATTTGGTGGAGCTAAAAACCAAGGGAATCCGTGTCTTCCTGGAAAGATGGAGCCCTGAGAAAAAAAAACAAGACTGTAAATAAAATGGCTAAAATATAACTTCATATCTATGTTGGGATTTTTCAACCTCAGTACTATTAACATTTTGGTCCTAATAATTCTTTGTTATAGAAACTGTCCTGCGCATTGTAGATTGTTTATCAGCATCCTGGCTTCTATCTACTAGAAGACAGTAACATAATTGCCACCCCCAGTTGGGACAACCAAAAATGTTTCTAGACATTGCCAAATGTCCCATAGGATAAAATTGCAGTTGAGAACCACTGGTCTGGATAGATAGAATCCTGTCTCAAAGAGTGTCTACCAGGTGCAGTACAGGTTGTGAGTACTGAAATGAATCATTCTGGAGGATCTAGAGCATGGATAATGAACTAGAACATGAATAAAGAAAAATAAATGCAATGGCAAAGGATGCTAGAGAGAACTGATAATTCCCAAGGACAAAATGGTGCACTCAGATGCCTCCACATTATAGCTGTGCTGGTTAAGACCAGAGATACTGAAGCATACTAGGAGTTCAAATCCCAGCTCTAACCATTAAGAGCTTTTTGACTTTGACAAATCACTCAACTTTCTGAGACTCAGTTTCCTTGTCTGCAAGATGAAGATAAGAGCATATACCACACAGGATTACTACAGTAATTAAATGTGTTAAAATTTGTAAACTTCCTGCTCTTTACAATGAAGTTTTGAATGGGTGGTGCTTCTTACCATGTTTATAAACATGCCCTGGAATTAGATCCAAGTCAGAGAAAAGCGTGACCCTGGATTGTAACTAAATTTCTACCACCAAATCCAATAAGGCTCACAGTAGAAACTGAAATTCATAGTTGGTCTCTCTGCATCCAGTCTAACATTCTCTGTCTCCACCCTTCAATGTATCTTCATACCACCACTGGTCATCCTATTAAACTTCCAATTGAATCAGACAATGGGTTTCCCATTATCCATAGTTATGGGACACACAGAGATGCTTCAATAATTCAAGGCTGTGTGGAGGACAGTATGGCATGAGGATCCAATGGATTTCTGTAGGAGACTTTATGTAAAAATTCTATGTGCTCTTAAGATATGTTTGAAACTCACTGGCCTACTAGATGAAGATTCCACCAGATGGCAGCCAAGGCCACCCATGAGTAGCCCTTCCCCATTCATCCAGCTGCTCATCAACACAACCCCATGATCCAGCTGGAGACCATCATTGGTACACAGTACATGTGCCATTAACTTCATAGTTTTGCACCTGCTATTTCATTTGCTTGGAATATGTTTCTCTATCCTATAGAGGGGATCTTTTGCTGTGAAACATGCTCAGATTTGCATTATTTTTTTTAAAGAAATACATGGCAGGAGGACTTTTGAGACTTTGGTACTGGGTCGAGGGCAGGAGGCTGCTTCGTGTGCTGTAGGACTCTTAACCAAGGCTGGGAGTCCCTATGTAAAATGCATAGCTTCTTTAGATGATCACATTACCCCACAAAATTCTGCCACTGCACTAGGGCACTCCAAATAAGCAGACTATTGGATCAGCTAACCTTACAAAATCAACCTCTTTTTTCTGTTCTTTCATATTTCCCTGATTCCCCTTCGCATAAGTCCCTGCTACTCTTCCCTCCCAGGATATAGTCCCCTCAAGGGGCCTTCAGAACACCAAAGCCAACCTCATTTCTAATAGATAGGCAACTTCTGCTTTCATCTCTACAATGCAACTCTCCCCTGAGGCACAAGGAGCACAGAGGCCTGGCTACCTGATGCAAAGGGCAAGGAAATGCACACCTAGAGTGAAACACCACTGCGTCACAGTGACCCAGCACTCCACCTGAGTGTGCATCTCAGTGGAGCACAACTTCTTTCTTTATACTTTTCTAAAATAAATTCAGAATAGTTTTTTGGGGTCAGAAAAATATCCTATTAAAAGAAAAATCCAATTGGTACACACATCTATGTTACAGCACCATCATGCAAGTTAAACTATAACATAGACAAAAAGCAGTGCCTTGCCCAGTAGTTGCCTTCTCCCTTTTGCAAACTTTCAACCTGTTCAGTTGGTGATGAAAAATACTGGTATTACCTTGAAGGGTCCCCATTCATTGCCTTCATTTGTGCAGTTCAATGCCACAACCCATCCGCTTACCTCCTCCTCTGTCCTGTTTGGCAGTCAGTCTCAGGACTGCTGCTGGTTTCCCATCTGTCAAACCCAATCTATCTTCAACACAGAAGCAGGGCCTGGAGAGTGGACTGAGCTAAGACAACGAAGGCATACTGGGTTCACCCTGGATTTGACGGACTTTGAAAGGAGAAGGAGAGCTAATCACATGGAAAAGCCTCTAGCAGGGACTTGCTTCCTGGCTTTGCAAGAATTTGGCTAGAAGTGGGCTTCCAGCCTGGGAGATAACAACCCCATACAGTCAACAGCTTTTGTAGTTTTCCCAGCTACAAGAATTCCTTTAACCATGGCAAAGGGGAACAAGGTCGCATCTATTCTGAACAATTCTGTGTAGTGTGCCCATACGTCTTGTGATGGCAGATTGGTCCAAAGAAGGTACCTAATACAAGCTAACCAATTAGATAGAATGGTGCATGCCTGCATAGCCTCCTGAAAAATGGAGATGAGTGAAATTGACTCTCCCATTGCCTAGTTGTAACCTAAGGTAAAGCATTTAATCTTGCTTGGTCTATTTCTTCATATGTAAAAAGAACAGGTGAACTAAAGAGGTATAAATTTTCTTTTTGCTCTTACATTACGGTTTTCATGATGAAAGGTGGGTTACAGAGTCAGAAAGGCCTAGGTTCAAAATCATGGTGTGTCAGTCACTAGTCTTATAACCAAAAAAGTTCCTCAGCTTCTTAAGCATTGGTTTCATCATTGTAAAACAGAGTTGATAATAGTACCTACTTTGTTATTAAATGATATAATACACACTATGTGTTTAAAATACAACTACACAGTAAAGAAACCTATGTCCTCTAGTTACCATTGTTATTGTTGCTATTTCTATATGAAACATTTATATTTTTTAAAAGGAAAAACACCAACCAATGTAAAAAACACCATAACTGTTCAGTCAAATGAACTTTTAATAAGACCATGAGTGGCTCTAAATAACGTCTCAAAATATTTTGGAGAGGGTAAGTAACGCTCTGCTTTATTTCACCTATAAAGTCCAGGAAGCTGTCCTGAGTCACCTCAGGCATGTTCCCCTTTACAGATCAGCCTCTCAGTGAGCCGAATGGGCTGGCCACGTGCTGAAAGGAGAGAGGAACTTTTAGTGGAGAGTGATGGCTCCACTGCATTACTGTCCTCAGACTTCAATGTGCACATGCAACACCTCGAGGTTTAAAATGGAGATTTAGGTTCAGCAGGTCTGAGGTGATGCTCAAGACTCTGCATTCCTAACAAGCCTTCAAGTGACACTGATGCTGCCATTTGGATGCACTGACCTTAGGAACTAGGAACCCCCTCCTTGAGGAGACCCCAGTTCTGCTCTGCCACTACTGGGCTGTGCCACTCTGGGCTCATTAGGTAACTTCTCAATGCTTTATTTTCCTCTGTAAAACAAGGTAAGGCATGGAGGCTCTTAGAGAGTTGGAAATAATGTGAATGAATAAATTTAGATGAAAGAATTTTTTTTTAAATTAAAGGAGCTACTCAGTTAAGAGTCTTTAAAATCACTGAAGGACATAAAGATAACTTTCTCTGAAACCAGCAAACTGGATGTTGTTGCTTCTGCTGTCAGTTTTGTGTCACACTGAGCATGCTAGTCTTACATTCTCCATCAAACTGCTGCTCTAGGTGCCTGCCCTCTGGCCAAGCTGCAGATGATCATCTGGCCTTCTACACAAAGTAATTTGAGTGGCCCCTGGTCTATACTCTGTGGGGTAGCACGATCTTCTTGATAACTCTTCTTCCAAAGACCCAGGTTCCATTGACATAATCTTAAGACAATAATTATTGAATTAATTGTAGGAAGGATGAGAGGACAATTTTCCATGCCTGTATAATACATAATTTATAGAATTTTCTCTCTTAAAATTCACCCACTGATGCTTATTTTTCTTATAATGAAGGTGAGAGCCAATAAAAATAAATTCCTTCCCTACCCTCGCCAGTGTGGCTCAGTAGATAGAATGTCAGCCTGCAGACGGAAAGGTTTGGGTCCAAGTTCAATTCCGGTCAAGTGTACATGCCCAGGTTATGGGCTCGATCCCCAACAGGGAGCATGCAAGAAGCAGCCAGTCAATGATTTTCTCTTATCATTGATGTTTCTATCTCTCTCTCCTTTTCTCTTCCTCTCTGAAATCAATAAAAATATATATTTTTAAATAAATTAAATAAAAATAAGTTCCTTCCTCAATATCATAAAAATAATTAAGTTTGGCTGAAACCGGTTTGGCTGAAACCGGTTTGGTTCAGTGGCTAGAGCGTCAGTCTGTAGACTAAAAGGTCCCAGGTTCTATTCCCATCAAGGGCATGTACCTTGGTTGCGGGCACATCCCCAGTAGGGGGCGTGCAAGAGGCAGTTGATCGATGTCTCTCATTGATGTTTCTAACTCTCTATCCTCTCCCTTCCTCTCTGTAAAAAATCAATAAAATATATTTTTAAAAAAATAATGAAGTTTGGAGATAGGCATGCATAACAACATATTTAACTTCCAGTGCAGATGAATATGATTGACTCTACTCCCCCGTGGAGAATATTTCCTTAAACTCTTCTTTATTCCCAAGCTCCTGGAAGTCACCTGCAGTCATTCTTGATTAAGTGTCAGCAGATGGTGACAGTGCCATTGGACCAAAGCAATGTTGACGCAGAGGAAAGGGAGAAAAGCCACAGGAGCGATAAAGAAGCATTTCTCATGAGACTGGAACACAGAGCCATATGGCTTCAGTAGCAAGTCACTCCTCTGACCCCTCTGAGGAGATTCAGGAGAGAATAACGGAAATATTGGGTCACAGAGGTACTCCAGAGATGCTGCTGTCTGTCTTCATCCATTTTAAACGGAACATATATTTTCGAGTAAAGACAACAAATAAGCCACCCTGTAAGTAGAGTAACTGTGGCCATATGATTAGGAACAGCTTGGATCCAGGGTCCTTGATGGCATCCGGCTCTAGAAAGAAGCGTGGAAGCAGTAGAGTGTGCCAGGAGGCAAGATCTGGACCAAGAAGGAGGTATTGCACATGAAGGGACCCACCAGGATGCAAACTGATTAGCTGTAAAAAAAGTGGTCATGGGTACCAAGCAAAGAATGAATTATGGAGTTGTGTGGAGAGAAATGGGCTCGGGGCAGATTTATTATGCTCCATTTCCACTCTGCTGGCAGGCTGCACAGAGTCTCAGAGGTGCAGATCTACTCAGGATGGAAATTTCACATCCAGGGACGCTATCTCAAATAATCTAATTTGGTGAGATGAGAAAATCGTATCTCATAAAACTATCATCCCCTTTTGAAAGCCTATATAAAAGTTCACAGGCTGTTGAGGCATCTAGCCATAGCACGAGCTTCTGTTATAGGTCATATGGAAACAACGGACTTACAGATAAAATTATTTTTCATAAGAAATGGTACTCACTTGGTATGTGCAATGTGTTCTTTACAACCTGAACTTCATAAATTTTCATAAGGTGTTTGTTTATTGTCAGGCTCAGGAGCTGCTATGTCACCATTGCTCAGTTACAGCTTTTTCAAACAAAGAAATCTTAATCTGTGTCTGATACATTATATAGAACTAGAGGCTAGTGCCCGGAATCGGTGCATGGGTGGGGTCCGAAGAGGGCCGATCAGGTTTCCCGCCTCTCTGTTTCCTCCTCCCCTGGCTCCCTCAGTGCCCCACCACCACCGCTGGTCACCTGCCATGTTCCATGCTGCTGCTGGTGATCAGTGCACCTCACAGTGAGCGATTAAACTCCCAGTCGAACTCCCGAGGGGACAATTTGCATATTAGCCTTTTATTATATAGGATTAAGATCGATGACCCCATACCTACTTCTAGTGTCTCCTCCATAACATTCTGTGCAAATCTATAATAATAAAATCATCTTATGCTAATTAGACTGGGCATTCCGGATAGCCTTCTGGATTAAGCCTTGTTGGTGGGGGCCAAGGCAGAGGCAGTTAGGGCCGATCAGGCAGGCAGGTGAGTGTGGTTAGCGTCCATCAGGTAGGCAGGGGAACAGTTTAGGGGTAATCAGGAGACAGGCAGAGTGGTTAGGAGTGCTGAGGCAGGCAGGCAGGAGCCAGCTGTCTTGGATTATAAGAGGGATGTCCGACTGCCAGTTTAGGCCAGAATTGGGCCTAAACTGGCAGTTGGACATCCCCCAAGGGGCCCCAGGTTGTGAGAGAGTGCAGGCTTGGCTGAGGGCCCCTCCTCCCACTCCGTGCACAAATTTCATGTACCCGGCCTCTGGTGTTAAAAAAAATATATTCCCAATCACTGAAATGGTTGGCCATTGTACACGTAGGAGCAGACTGCCTCCCCAGGAGATAATACAGGAGATAGCAATGTCAGACCTTATGGATCTTCTCAAGAGAAAATTGCCTGTTTTTTGTCTCCCCTTCCTACTGCCACTCCTCCAATTATTTTATCAATAATGCCAAGAAGAGAATAGATTGTAGTGGTCAGCCAAGTTGAGCTCCTACTCAATGTTGGAATTTCTTCTGTCTTGTTTCTGGTGGCTGATCCTCTCATATGTCACATACTTGCACTTGGAACAAGCTTGAAACTTCAAGGTCATTACTGGATGCTTTGAATCATTAGAAAGCACTCTCTTAAATCTAGCTGAAATCTGCCTCCCTAAGGTCCCACCCACTGAACTTGGTCATGCCAGTTGAAACTTCAGAAAGGTGAATCTACTTCTTTGTCCACATGTCCTTGCAGACAGCTGCCATGTCTGTTCAAAGCCATCTTATCTGGCACCAGATGGAGAGACACGTGCCTTGTCCTGTTGCTAAAGGTGGTTAAGAAATGACAGCATGGGGGTTGGAAACTTGTGTCTTTCTTCATTCTGGGCCACTTATAGTGGCATCATCAGTGCTGAAGTCATGCCCCTAATGCACACTTTCTCATGGTCAGAAAAACACAAAGAAGTGGGCTAGACTGAGAGGACTTTGCAGTGCTACAACCTACCCAGCTAAGCATAGCCCCAGAGGCTATTGCAAATCCGGCCTGTGGAAGGCTCTCAAACAAGCACCATTACTAGCCCTCTGCTGCTAATAGTTCAGATACTGCCTTTGAAACTATTTCCTAATGTTTTAAAAACTTGCCATGTGACCAGTAATTTTCTTTTGAGAAGATCCATAAGGTCTGACATTGCTATCTCTTATATGATCTCCTATATGCATAATTCACTCTCACATTTAACTTTTTGGTGACAAGACTTTTCACCAATCAAATATACCTTTTTTTTTGTAATCCTCATCTGAGGATATTTACATTGATTTTAAAAAGAGGGAATTGGAGAGAGAATATGAGAGACAGAGAGAAACACCAATTGGTTGCTTCCCATACCTGGCCTGACCAGAAATCAAACCCAGAATGTAGGTATGTGCCTTTTGGTGTCCAGGACGATTCTCCAACCCACTGAGCCACACCAGCCAGGGCAGGTAGGTATATCTTCTTCCCAATCACCCATTTTCACCCACCTCTGATCCCTTCAGTTACCAGTGAGCTTTCCTTATAGTTGAAAAAGGAGTTGACATTGAGGAGGGCTGAGTCAGGCTGAATGTAGAGTTCCATCATAAAATGACCTTGCAATGAGGAGATACTAAACTGTCAACTTTTATGCCACCTTACCCTCAATCACTTTCTGAGGTTTTTTTTTTTCATAACTAAGGATTCTTTAACAAGAGAGAATGCTGTTGCTGGATTTTAAAATTAACCACAATAGAGTATTCATCATATAATACTTAATCACTTTTAATGACATATTTATCATTATTTTATGTAGTTTCGCTGAAACATTGCATAATTTGTGTTTTTAAATGGATCCCTACTCTGGAGACTCAAAACTGTTACACATACACAGCAAACAACTGTTCTTGCTACAATTCTTGATAATTCAGAAACACAATTTCAAGAAATCAAATATTTCCAAAGATCAGGTTGCCTTTTTTCCCTGTGCAAGCCAAGAGCACATTGTACTGTTCGTTTTCCAATGCAGTGTAAGAGAAAGACAACAGATCTGGGAACTTGTGAAACTCTTGACAAATTTAAACCTTGCTTATGTAAGCTATACACAGCAAGACAAGAAGTACTTCAGGGATTTGAAAGGACTTAAATGGGGTCTCGCTGCCAGGACAGCAGCAGTTTGAATATGAGCCATCACATCTGTCCATTTGGCATGGTCCTTTGAGTCTCTAGTTAGCCGCTGTGAAAAAGGGATAATAGAAAGAGGACAGAGAGAAAGGAGCCTATGTTTCTCACCATAAAACCACAGGGACAGGAGAAATGGCTGTTCTCAGAATGCAGAGAATGAGGAAGCCTGGAGATGTGAGAGGGAAGAGACACTGCTGACATTCAGTAGCCATGGCGGTCTCCGTACCACCCATATGGTCACTGCCATCAATGCGGTTACCAGAACCACTGAGGTTTGTCTGACGCCATGAGACATGTGGGCAAAGGCAATGCTCTACACAGCACTGACTAGAGAATGTCACTGAGACACAGTCACCATCTGGTGAGCCAGGGAAGAATTCTGGCTCTAATACCTTACCTCCCACCACTTCCCTTTAGATTTTGTAGGGTTAGGTTTGGGCCCTGGAATCTGAGGTCACAGGGATCCTGAGGGAGGTGGTAGGTAGCCCATGCTGCCACGGACAACCATGCTGGACTAAATCCTGTGGGCAAAGGCAGTGAAAGAGCAGTCCGGTTCATTAGAATTCACACTGGACAGGCTCCACAGGTTGACTCTAAGCAGCTAAAGAAAGGATTGTCCTGTGGTTTTTACAACATGAAAGAAATGAGCCTGAGATCTTTTACTGGTCTTTTATGACGAACCCCAGTAATTCTGATACATATCCCAAGTTGAGAGCTGGTGCTAATTTAGAGAATGAGCACTCATTTCCAAGTGCAGTCTGTGAATCAACTGAGATAATTATAAAATATTTAGATAAGATGTTTAAATTGCTGAGTTCTAACTTTGACCTGGTTAGTCAGAAATTTTAAGGGTGAATTCCAGGAAACGGCATTTCTTTTTGTAAGCTCCCTAGGGATTCTCTTAGATAATCTAGGAAGTTCAAGCATCACTAGAGACATTTGTAGAGCCACCCTAGTGACTACATGGATGACACATAAGGAGAAGGCAATACAAAAAAAGGAACAAGCCCAACCGGTATGGATCAATGGTTGAGCATCCACCTATGAACCAGGAGGTCAGGGTTTTATTCTATCAGGGCATATGACTGGATTGTGAGCTCAATCCCCAGTAGAGGGCATGTTGGAGGCAGCAGATCAATGATTCTCATCATTGATGCTTCTATCTTTCCCTCTCTCTTCCTCTCTGAAATAAAAAAAATATATTTTTTAAAGGAACAAGACTAATACTTAGCTTCCACATTCTGTTTAGGGATGACTTTATTCCTGTGGAAGTGGGATTGATGATTAAGAACCATACATGAAACAATGAGGTATATATGGACTTAAACTTTTTGATGATTCTGCCCGAATTATGCTTTTTTCTTGCTAATTATTTTTGTCTAAATTCTAACTTAGAAAATTCAATTCAAGTATTAAAATAATTTCTTTGAACCCAAGAGGATTCAGGTAATTATTCTATTGCAATTCAGGTGCCTAAGAAGAAACTGTCCTGGAATGAGCCCACCCTGGTTACACACACCATAGTTATATAAGCTGGCTCCTATACCTGAGTCACTCTCTGATATGGGTCATTTTCAAAATTTCCAGATTTACACAGGCCTACTAAGTTCATAAAGCACATTCATGCAGAAGCTACATTTTTAAGTTACTTTTAAAGAAAACTTGGTCTTTCCAGAAATCCTAGAGCCCAGGTTATTGGTTTTGTTATTAAAAATTTGTGTTTCAGATGATTACAAATTTTCAAGAGTCCTTGCAGTGTTTACAATTCTATTCTCCTTTTCATTTCATTGTTCTCCTAAAGTAAACAAGGAAAAGTAGATGAGAAAAACATAATAAAAAATACAAAGTAAGTTTCAAACTGAAGGCTTAAAAATCTGAGTTTCAAACGTTCTCTTGACAAAGAAATCAGTGTCCCTAAAAGGTAACAGATATTAGTAAACTACATAACGTCTATTAATGGCTATTTTATGAGTATTGTAGGTACCAATATCTCAGTTAATTGTGTTATGTGTATTATTTCATGTTACTTGACAATAATCCCATGAAAAATTCACTCGTACTAGGAAGCTAAGACACAGAGAGTAACTTGATCGAAGTCACACAGCAATAAGTGGAAGAAGTAGAATTTGCATCCATGAAGTCCAACTCCAGAGCTGGAACTCAATCATTAGACTATACCAGTGGTCGGAAACTCATTAGTCAACAGAGTGGCAAACCTGTGGTTCACGAACCACATGTGGCTCGAGAGCCGCTATTTGCTGACTACTGGGCTATACTAATTCCACCTACATTAATACAACTCATGCAGAGAATGAGATGTGTTTTATCATCAGCATTCCCAGGAACTATTTAAGACTATGTGCAATGACCAATTTATTTAAGTAAAAACATTTCATATATATAAAATCAAAATGCCTGGATTTATATACAAGTTAAGTTTATTTGTGTGGCAGGATATTAAGAAACTAGGAAAATTCCTTGACAAGTGGAATGGGGATATTGAAACAGACAGCTTATTTAAACTGGCCTCATCCAGCACCCTAACTCACCTGCTTTCTTCTCCCTTGCACCATCACTCCGTTAAGCATTAAGCCCTTGGGACAGTGAGGTTCTGATCAACATCAAAGAACAAATCCTCAGTCTGTTGACCAAAGAGACAGAGTTTTGGTCAAACTAGAGATAACATCTAGGCCTCAGCTGTTGTTTCACCTCCAGGTCCAGAAAAGCAACCAAATCAGACAAAGTGACGCTTCCATGGCTGACATCAGAATCAGATGCAATGACCAATGACCCCTAGTATCAACCAATCAGTAGAGACCACAACACTGATGAATCGGCATATTAAAGGACACACCTGGAAAGATGATGAATTATCCTCCCCTGAGATCTCCTCTAAAATTTCTGCCTTTAGAAAACACATAAAAACTTAAGACCAAGGACCCAGAACAGGCCCTCTCTCTAACATGCCCACACTTTATTTCTTCAGGTGGGTATCTTTGTTTTCTTTCTCCTGAGTTCTAAGAGTCCTATGAGACTTACAACCAGGGGAGCAGTAGGCAGTGGCAGCTTGTCCCAGCTAACTCCCTGAACTGTCTCCAAGAGCCCTTCTATTGCCTCTGTAAGTTGTTTCCTGAATCCATGCAGCCCAGCTGGCTCACTTCTTCTGCCTTGTGACACTCTTTCTAAAAGGCCCAAAGCAGCCAACTGGGATCTTCTTTAAATGTACTTCTGCTTTGCATGCTAAATAAACTTGCTCTTGCATTCAAGTTCTTAGCCTGAATTCTTTCCTTGCTGAACTCAAGAACCAAAAGCTGACATCACTGGTAACATTTATACATAAACAATGACATTTTATACTTTGTATTCTTATTCTCAGGATTATATTTTTCATAACATATAGGTAATACTTCTCCCAAATTCTATAAAGAAAAGTTTTTCCATATCTAAATTATCGAATCTAGGTTTTGGCCAGGTATCTCAATCCACAGTCAGGGCACATACAAAAATCAATCAATGAAAGCATAAATAAATGAAACAACAAATTGATGTCTCTCTCTCTCTCTCTCTCTCTCTCTCTCTCTCTCTCTCTCATGTGCGCGCTCTCTCTCATCAATTAAAAAAAAGTATCAAATCTGAGGACATCACTCAGTCCACCCAATTTCTATATGAACTTTAAATTCTAGTGTTATTAATAGTAAAAGTTTTCTACCTCTTACTTGTAACGTTTAATCTGCCTAGTCTCAAATTTAAATATTATAAGTGCTCTGAATCTTATTTTTCTAATTTATCAATAAGGATTTTGCATAAAGTTCCCTTTTAACACTAAAGACAATGATTTTATTTGACTGCATAGCAGTCATTTCTATATCCCTAAGTAGTATTTCAGAGGAATAACAACCTATTAAACCTGAGATGAACTAACCAAGAGTCCAGGCCTTTAGACTCCGAAAACCTTTAACAATCAGACTGACCTCTCTAACCAATAAACATCAAATATCACAGATCTCTGTGGAATTTTACACAATTTTAAACTGAATATATTGAAACTAAGATTTAAGAGAATTGGCAAATTAACTCTCACAATGGGCCTCTTCTTAGGGTAGCTCAAAAGTTCTTTTTAAAAGTTCATAACATTTTCTTAATTGTGTTGCTAAAAAGAACACATCACAATATGGAAAAATAAACTTTAGTTAGGATTTAATTAAAAAGAGTAAATAATGCAGAAATGAAATGGAACATTTTATTCCAAGAGAAAAAGATGCGAACTGTCCCCATCTACAGTCCTTTCACATGTAAAGGACATCAGCATAACAACTGCTGATATTCATGCCAGGCCTAGAGAAATTAATAAGCACTCTTGTTATTTATTTTCAGATGCATACATAAAAAAGGAATGTGGGCCTTCAGTTAATATTGCTTATGTCCATTTATTCAATCTTTGCTTTGCTGATATAAGGATACCATAATAGCATAATGGCTATTCCAGAATCTCAGCCAAAAAGAGAAGAAAGAGTTGATTAGTTTTAGTCTGCATAGCACAGAATATCTGTGTGTGTGCTTTAAAAAAAAAAGTCCATCTCCCGTTATAAAGTAAAAATGTTTAAATGTGTAGCACATTCATATTTATTTCCAAAATAAAATGCTCTCTGAGAAGCATGAATTTCAAGCCTTTCTATTTGTTGGTGACAGAACTGTCTTTATTAAAGAGCTAGTTATTTTTCATGAAGTGGATATAAAAGCCTGGTCATCTTTTTTGTATCAGTTTATATGTACTTTAATCCGTCTCTGCTATTTATGAGATCACAGAGTTAATGTGGCACCAAATGGATCAAAACTATAAGGGTGATTGCTTTTTATTAACATATCCACCTTCTGTATTTTTTTCACTGACTTGCAAAAAAATATGCTCATAAATTTCTTTTCAAGCTGATTATACTATGCTAAATATGTTAAAGGTGAACAGCAGGTGATGAGTGTGTTACCTGGACTAAGACAAGATAACCCTTACATGATTGAGAGATATAAATCCTAACAGTGTGATTATCATAACCACTACTCTCACTTAAACAGCCAGATGTACACAGCACCCACTGCTGGGTCTTACCAATTCCTCATAACCAAGTCAACCCATTTCACATGTCAGAGATCCAAAGAGGTCAAGTAACCTCCCTAAGCTCTCAAAGCTGGTCAGGAGCAAAGCCAGGGTTTGACTCAACTCATGCTATGTTCCTAAGCACCAGTCCAAACTCTCCTTACAGACTGGATGCTGTGCTTCTCCACCAGGGCTGGAAATTAGAATCATTTGGGGAGATTTAAAAAATACTGATAAATCATTCCCTCAACATGAGCTAAGAATATTACTTTTTTTTTTTGAAGCTCTTGAGAGAATTTCAGTGTGAATCTAGGGTTGAAAGCTACTGAATTAAAAAATGCCAAGGATGGTGCTCTTGGTTTTTTGTTTGTTTGTTTTAAAAAAATATATGAGTCTTTCTCCAAGTAGTGGGAGAACAACCAAAGCTCCGACTGTTTATCTAGAACAGAAACACTAGATGGGGACATCCATCCACACCTACATCATCAGACCACTCTTGTTTCCTTCCCATTGGGTCCTTTCTACCCCACATGAAGATCCCACCTGGCATCTTAGTGCTGAAGTGGATCCGGGAAACTGTAGTCCACACCCAAAGCCACAAGTGAGGAGCCCAGGAAAGAAGCAGCTTTGCCCAGGGTCCCCCCGAAGCAGAAAAGGCAGAATGGGAGCTGGAGTCTCCTGCGCCCTATTTCCCTGCTCCTTTCACAGAAAAGTTTTGGAAGCAGTAGGCAAACAGTTGGGGCAAGGAGTCAGCCAAGGCATCTGAAGAGAATGTCAAGAACCAGAGAGAGCAAAAGAAAGAAAAGGTCATAACAGGATGAGAAAGGAGAGCAGCCACAATCTGAAGTTGACTGACAGGTAAATGAGAAGGGATATATAATAAAGCAATAAACTGGCCAGAGAACAATAGAGAGAACTGGCCACTGCAATGTTGTATCTGCAACACCAGGGGAAAATACAAGAGAATCGCCACATTTTCCATTCAGCCTTGGGAAGCATGCTGTCGCCTAAAGTACTTTCAAAATAGAAAGTAATATCAAAGCAAACACTGACTGGAGAAAAATCACCAAACAAAGGAGAGGCTGCCAGAAACTCCCAAACCTGTGAAGTAGCATCTACTACCATTGCCATTCAAAGTGGAGTTCTTGGATCAGCTGTGCCAACATCACCCAGAAACTTGTTAGAAATGCAGTTATCTGGGTACTTCATTCCTAACCTTCTGAATCAAGATCTGCATTTCAATAAGATCCCCTCATGATTAAGATGTGTAAACAATTTTAAGAATCCCTGGCTCTACTATATGAACCAAAATGAGGAATTAAAACAAAGAGCTATTGCAGGCAGAGATGGGAACTAGAGAACTAAGTAGAAGTCAATCTAGTTAAGTGCTCCACGATATGCCAGGCCCAGAGCTGGGTATTTTAGGTCAGGTGTGGTTGGCATGGTTCCTTTAGGGGAGAATGCAGAAAGCACATATATATATGAGGAAGATCTTGATGTGCTCCAAGAGGAAGTCAAGCAAAATGGTTTGGAGGAGCAAACAGTGAATTCAAAATGAGATCAGAAAGTGTACAGCAACGGCACTGACTCTGACAGGCAGAAATGGTTATGGGAAAGTGGGAGGCCCTGTTTCAGGCCAAGGGAACAGCATAAGCAAAGATGCAGAACTCACAGGCCTGCTGGGTGTTAAAGGAACATTGCCTTCAGCCTAGAGCAGTGTTTTCTGAATTGTTTCAAGCAGACTCAGGAGTCTGTAATGATGCCTCAGAGACTACTAATAGGTTGCCTCTAATCATCCATAAGGGTAGGGAAGGGGAGGCTGATGAGATTGCTGGGGCCCCATTTCAACCACACAAGGTTGTTTTTTTTTAATTTGTATTGATTTCAGAAAGGAACAGAGAGGGAAGGAGAGATAGAAACATCAGTGATGAGAGAGAATCATTGACTGGCTGCTTCCTGCACACGCTCACACTGGGGATTGAGCCCACAACCTGGGCATGTGACTTCCTGGTACACAGGTGAACGCTCAAACACACTGAGCCATGCTGGCCAGGCACATAAGATCATATTTTAACAGTGGATTCCACACAAATAAAATTTGAAACATGTCACTGTACCATTGCCTAGGTACTTCTAAAATGATTACCTATAGCTGTGCCTGGCTTGTACCAGGCACTCAAATATCCATTGAATAAATTAACAAATGAGTTAATAAATCTATGAGATCAAAGTAAAAAATGTGGAGCTACTGTGGGTCTGGACTGCAAAGGGTCTTAAACATCAGAGGAGATATGTATATGGCATTTGGTTGGGCACTGGGGAAAAGTTCATTAGACAGTGACTGAAGTTAGCTCTGCCTTAAGAAGCTTATTCTGCAAACCAAGTGTAAATGGTGTAAATGGACTGGAAATGAGAGAGGCTGGAGGTGGGAAACTAGTCAGGAAGACATCATGGTAGTCTCTAAAAAGAGATAAGAAGAGTCTGACCAAAGTCATCACCATCACCAAGGGAATAAAAAGACAGGAAAACAGCATCATGGAAATGCAGGCTCTGGGATTTACCTGTATATTGTATGTGGAAAGCAAAGATATTGAGAAGACTCTGAGTGACAGAGAGAAATACAGAAATTAATAGTCACCCCTCTTCATGGAAGGAGAAAGACATTGATTAGACTTTAGATCTATTAGATTTGAAGCATCTGAGAGTAATATAAAAGTCATCTCATAGTCAGTTCAAAATGTCAACATGAAATTTAGGAGGGAAAGTAGAGATAAGGAGGTTACTTTAGGAAAACAATCTAGCACTAGTAAAAGGACAGCACAGAACCAAAAGCAAAAAGGAGATCATCTATAAAACAAAGAGGATCAAGAGAAATATACAGTACTAAAAAAAAGAAAAAGAAAAGGCAGGCTAAAAAGACCGTATTGAGACACACGGAGAACAGAAACAGGAGCAGAGGAGGTGACAAAATAGACCTAGTGAAATAATGGGTTTGGGGGAGGAGGGCTGTCAAAATGAAGTCCTCGAAGCAAAGGAAAAGCAGTGGAAAGTGGGACAAACAATCATTGTTCTTTAAATCTTTGAAGACATAGAATCTTATAGAAACAGGAGACAGTCAATTTTGCTCTTTACTTCTGATACAGGTGTTCACAAATTAAGTCACACCTATGAGAAGCAAAACAATTGCTTGTATTTTATTATTAATTGTTGTAAAAATCAAGCGATAATATCTTCAAGTTCAGCTGGCAGAAAAAAAACTAAAGGGTGGAGGGTGGGCAGTTCAAGGATTTAATCAGAGAAACTCCACACAGCATTGTTCTATAGAGACATCTCCCCTTTGAGAGTTGTGTTTGTTCTGCAGTCTGTCTGAGCCAGGCCAATAGCCTAAGAAAAAAGATTCTGAGAACACTTGATATACTCTGAAGGATCCTCATATGATAGTTCCACTTCTTACAGGTTTCCTCCAACTGCTCTCAGGTCTGACTAATTGGCTATTATTTGGGTGACAAGTATGTACTAATGACAGTTCCTTCTCTGGTTTGACTGCAGAGGAGACACTACTCTTGGTTTCCTTTTTACCTCAGTTCAAGGATACACTGGGTGGGGGGCACACAGTGCAATATACAGCTCTTATGTCATAGAAATGTACACTTGGAACCTATATGATCCTGTTAAAAATATCACCCCAATACATGTAATAAAAAATAAAAAAATAATTAATTAACTATGTGATGGGGAAGATGCTTAAGAGATTGAATGTGTTTGTTTTTTTTTTAAATGAAATAACTGAAAAATTTTTAAAAGAAAGATACATTAAGTTCACATTTCTATTTTTGCTCTGGGAATCTGTTTATTGGTCAAGTCGGGTAAAGTTCGAATTTTTACTCCTATAGCTGCTATTTAGTGGTAATAACCTGTAAAAAGATTATTACTTAGGTAATGTAAAAGAATAGAATGCAAACAAATTATGTAAGGAATGATACTAAAAAGTGTTTATATCACTGGGATGATTCCAGAGAGGTATTTTTTCCTTTGTTAGGATTCACCTTCTCAAAAGAATTTTTACTACAAATGCAAGAGAGGTCAAGGAGAACTACAAGAATAGCTCTTTGATTTGTGGTTTTCATTCCACGCTTCCTCCAATCACTTTTGGAAATGAGTAGGAACGTAAATTATAAATCCACAGATATTTGATTTATGGGAATATAGAAATCTGACCTACAACCCACACTTTGACCAAATAAGCATATTCCACCTTAAAACCCTCAAGCAACAATAGAACGTGCAATGCAGTGTTTGCATTTTCAGGGCATTTATCTAATAGAGGGAAGGGGTGGTGCATACTCACTGCACATGTGGCATCAAAATAAGATAAAAGGACTGTGAAAAGCAGCGAAAACAGGCCCAGGAAATTCTTCCAAGCCAAAACCTTGAACTTTAAGATGTAGCTTATTGACTTTATGAAAAGCCTTCTTTTTAATTTGATAAGTGCATTTCGTACTGCTTCATGCATTGTTCTGAAGCTGCCAGTTTCCAAGCTTCAGACTGGACTCCATAAAGCCAATGTTTTATTCCTTCTTTCTGAGCATCTTTTGCTACATCTTAACAAAGTTTGCATTCATCCTGGTGTGGTGCTCCTGAGCAAAAAGCA
Organism: Lasiurus cinereus; assembly: GCA_011751065.1. Classification (NCBI taxonomy): domain Eukaryota; kingdom Metazoa; phylum Chordata; class Mammalia; order Chiroptera; family Vespertilionidae; genus Lasiurus; species Lasiurus cinereus. The sequence goes on along the minus strand of JAAGEH010000393.1, from coordinate 8,765,852 downwards.
AAACCAAAAAGACCTGCAAACCACACCTCTGCATGAAAACGACGTTGGCTAAGCCAGGAACTTGAGAGCATTCCAAAACTGTGCTTCTTTCGTACCCAGGGTGGGGGGCGGAGGGTTCGGTGGCAATTTATTTTCCTTTTAGAATCATAACACGCCCCATCATCCAGGTTCACCATAGAAAATGTTTGTCCTCCAGAGCCTGGGAAAGCATTCCGGAAAGCGTGGTCCTGCCAGCTCTCCCCACCGGCCCCCGCAAATAACAGCGTGGAAACAGATGGTCCTCCCCTCCCCTTCTCCTTGTCCCTTCCGCAGCCCCACCGTGTCCTCCCCTTCGGCGCGGACAACACCTTCACCCAGCGCTCTGGTGCCCAGACCCTACCTACTCAGGGATCCCAACGAGCTGCAAACTTTGGGACCTTTTTTCTGCCTCTTAGTCCCCCCCCCCTACCCCCGCCCCCGGTTCACCTTCAACCAGCTGCAGAGCTCTCTTGGGACCCCAAGCTTCTTCGACGGCTACCTTGCTCCCCAAGTCCCATTTATCCTTCGAACGAAGCGAGAGGCGCCAGCCCCAAACTTCCCAGCCCGGGCGGCGGAGGCCCTGCGGCTAACCACAGAGGGGCACTCTCCTGGCCCTCTTCCCTGCGCCGTCCTCCCCTCCGTCCCTAGGAATCGGAGCCCAGGAGCCCACGCGGGAGATGCCGCCCCGCCTCTGGCTTCCAGGACCTACTCCCAACTCCGGGGGCTCGCAGGAGCCTCACCCCCCACAGCCGGGCGTCCTCCTCTACAAGTGGGACCGCGGGACAAAGTGGGAACTCCATGGCGAGGGGGGCTGCGCGCCATTCCCTGGGGCGGCGCCCAGGTGCGGGCTCAGCCCGAGAGGGCGGGCAGGCGGGCGGGCGGCGCCGGGGCGCGGGGCGCGGGGCGCCGGGCTGGGCTGGGCGCCGGGAGCTTACCTCGGAGCGCGGGCCGCTGGCGCCGGGGGCAGCGGCTGCCCCTCCGGGGAACTGTTGCTCGCGCTGGCGGCGGCGGCGGCGGCGGCGGTCCCGCCGGGGCGGCTCTGGGGCTCCGCGCAGACGCCTTCCCGCGACCTGCGGCAGCCGGGGCGGCGGCGGCGGCGGCGGGGTGGCGACCGCAGGGGCGACCGCTCGGCCCGGCGCGGTCCCCAACAGTCCAACTCTTGCGGGCGCGCCGGGCAGAGGCGCCCCACCGCGGCCCCCGCGCTGAGCGCCTGCGCGCCCGGCCTCGCCCAGGTGAGGGGCGTGAGCCCGCAGCGGCGGGGCGCGCCCGCCGGGGGGTGGCGCTCCGCCCGGCCCCGCACGCCCGGCCGAGGACCCCCGGGGGGACACCCGCCCACGCCACTCCCGCGCGCGCCGAGGCTGGCGGCGGTGTGTCCGAGCGGGACTCGGGAGGCTCACACGCTATGGCGAATGAGGCGGGACCGCTCGGGGGCTCGGGGACACTGCAGAGCCTCCCGCAGCATCGCCGCCTCTAAATCCCGCCTTTCCAGGCGTGCGCGCACCGCCGGGAGCCGCGGCTCGTCCCGACCGGGGTCCTCGCGCGCCCCGGCCTGGGACGCCGCCGGGCTCCGGTAAAATTCTTGGCGAAGGCGGCGAGGGCTCCGAGCCCGGATGCCGGGCGGCGCGCGGTGGGGCGGACCTTGCACAGACGAGGCGAGCCGGAGAGAAACTCTCTCCTCAGAGATCCTCAGACCGACTGTTTGTTTTTCCTCCCGAACGGGCTCTGGGCTGGAGGATCACACGGACCGAGCCCGGGCGTTTTTGGCGGAGCCAGGCAGGCCCAGGGCGCGGATGGCATCGCAGGCAGCCTCGCTGAGGATCTGAAGGGACTCCTGTGTGTGTGTGTGTGTGTGTGTGTGTGTGTGTGTGTGTGTGTGTGTGTGTGAGGGGGCTCCAGCCCTCCGGGTTTCTTTTCCGTGTTTTTTAAGTTTTCAAAACGAAAACATGTCACGGGTTACCCTGATGTAGGGCATCTTCTGAAAACGGCACAAAACACTGCCAGGTGCTGAGTTCTGAAAGGAAGGGCGCTTGGAAAGCAAACATGTAAAAGGGGGAAAGGAAAAACAATTTTAGAAGAGCGGTTTTCTGAGATACTTCTTTGGCTGGAGAAGTGCAAGAGTCATAAAGGACAAGAGAGCTGTGTTAGCAGAGAATTTTTTTTTTTACCAGATGACTTTAAAATATTATTCTTTGGCTTTTCTTCTGAGATGATTGACACTAACTCCATCAATAATTAATCCAGCAGCTGTTAATGTCTTGGCATCATCGTCCAGAGTAAATATCTCAGCGTCCAGCCAGAGCCAGTGCTGCTCTCCAGGGTGGGCTTGAGATCTGACAAACACACGTGCATGCACACCATCCTGGAGCTTTCAGGAAAGAGCCGTTTCATTACTCACCTTGGAGTGCAGGGTTGTCGCAGGCACCCGCACACCTGAGCTACTAGGTGAGAAGGAGCAGTAATCTGACCCTTTTTATACTTTCAGAAATGCTAAATATTTGCACACCCAGGTAAGGCATTCTCACTCATTACTCAGGGGCAGACGGTCATGGGTATGCTTATTCTTCAAACTGTAGCCTGTTTGAAATGGCTGCAGGAAGCAAGCACCAAAATTCATTCATCCCCCAGGAGAACACGGGCTATGATAGATGGCTTAAGTTGTCACTTATAAAAATTATGGTCCTTAAGGTCTCTTGCCATCAGTAAAGGTTATTTTGAAAAGAAGTCTTTCATGAGTCCCTGAAGGTCAGTAAGGTGGGGTTCTGGCGGACGAGGACAGGCAGGAAATTCCAGAAGCGAAAGCCTTCCATGAGAAAAACACCCAGCTTCCAGCGCCCTGCCCTTCAGAGTTGGGAACAGGGTGGGTTGCTATTGAGCTCAGGTAAGTATTTGGTATCTGCAGATACCCCAGGTTCAGAGTACCTGAGAGGGGGCCCTTAAAGCATCAAGTCAACACCTTGGATTGCACTTGGAGGCCAATGAGTAACCTCCGAGGAGTGGAACCCCTGTGAGAAGTGTTCCCTGTGGCTTGCACAATTTAGCAGCATGTACATTTTTTTTTATGTCCTGCAAAGTACAACTGTATCCCTCTCTCCTCCCTGTCTCTTTTTAATCACCTAGGGGGAGAGAATAATTTGAGGGCTGCTTTTCTAACAACAGCTGAAAGAAGCATTAAATTTTACATGCAGACAACTCCCAATTTCCCCCCTGTGACATAACTGAGAACTGTGCCTCATGTCCTCGGCCAAGGCAAGATTGCTAGGAAGGCCTCTGGAAGCCCCAGCACAGAAGCAGTCTCGGTGCCTCCCTTCTAAATGCGCTTCAACATGGATTCAACATTAAGCTAAAAACCACAAGATTCACATATATATAGGAAAAACAGCTTCTCTTTAGGTTTTCTGATTGCAAATGTGTGTCTACTGGATAACTTGGCATTGCCTGTGTCTTTCCAGTGCTATCTAATGTAGAGGATTCTCAAGCCCGCCCACCCCCATTTTCCTAGAACTGTTATTGCTCATTCCTGGCAATAACACAGTAACTCAACTTTGGGAACTGTTCGCCTTCAGTGAGGAGCGTTGGGAGGGCTGTCAGGTTACCAACACAAAGGTCCTGAAACATGGAGGAAGAACATAGCATTCAGGGATTAATTTAAGCCTCTTTCTACTGTTTGTGTTGATGAGGTGTGTAGTGCATTGGTTCCCAAACTTGATTATCATCAAAGGACAAACTGCTTTTAACTGTGTCCATAAGTTCACTTTTCAGTGGATAAAGAACTTGTGATAACAAGAACAGTGTCGACAAATTTGAAGACTTGCTAAATCAGTTTTACTCAATAAGAAATGGGTAAGAGCTTACAGGGTAAGATGCTATGAACAAGGCATTATAGACTTTTAGATTGCTCTGCAGACATCAGCAACACTCGGATAGCAAGCCTGGCGGCTATATTTTGAAAACCACTCTTAACATGGAAGAAAACTAGGAATTAAAGACTCAAATTCCAATTTCAGCTATCAATTTTAAGCCTAGAGACCTCATTTTTTTTTCATTTATAAGACAAGACTAATTCTATCAGCATTGTCTTGATGCATTACACTAATAGTCAAAAGACATATGGCATATGAAATGTTTTGGAAACCAGGTTTATAGGAATATTGGTACCATTGATTGATAATTGTCCTGCTCATATTTGGCTTTTTTCCATTGCTTTTGAAATATTTGGCAAACTTTTTCTCAGTGTCTTATAGCTCATCTTCAGTTCTCCAATCATTTCCACTATAAATCTTTCCTGATCACTACTTTCAGATGGCTCCAATGTCATGTAATGGGGAAAGCATGAGTTCTAGTTAGATAAGCAGGACTTGAGCTCTGACTTAACATTTGCTCACTTGCTGCTGAATGATATTCTTCATTCCCTCTAGACTTCAGTTTCCTCATCTGTAATAAGGGAAGTACAGTAAATAGCCCATCTCCATAGAGTTAACACAAGGACCACAGCAAAGGCGAAAATATTTTGCAAACAGTGAAAGATCTTACAAACAATTTAACCACCATTTGGGAAGTAAATAGGAAGTCTAGCTCAGTATTGGGCAATTAGGTCTAAAGTGTTTTAGAAATGCAAAATATATATAGACATTCCACAGCAACTTAGAACTAGATGGAAGATAGCATAAGGTTTTTTCAGTAGGCTACTAAATTATATTTGTTTAAAAGGGGGCATGAATATTACAAATATCAGAAAATCTTCTATTTTAACCTTCACATATCATGAGAATTAATGAATCAAGTATTTTAGTGATATTTGTTCTTAAAAGCCCCAACTCAGATTCAGCTAAAAATTTTATATTTGCTCAAAACCACTGATATTATTGTAAGGATATCTGCCTGCTGGAGATAGGTAGCAATGAATTGGAATACAATGTTGAGGGTTTTTTTTTTTCAGATCAGTTAATTTTCATTATTATTTTCTCATAAGTGTGATGAGAAAATTATGAGCTAGATCTTTAAGGCTAATGAGTTGGTTTTATGCAGAATTCTCACATAGAATTTGACCCAGACATTTATGTCTAAAAATCAATATGAAAAAAGCATAGGAAGTTTTAAATGGAAGTCTTAAGGTTATTTCTGAGTTATCAATTAGTGTTCTACCTCGGTCTCACTTTTAAACCTAACCTATTATCTTTTAAATCTGCCTGGAGTATTTGCCTTTGGAAGAAGAAGGGATACAGAGCACACTGCTAAATCACAGGCTCACTTGAGGAGCTATGCTAAACTTTTTTTTCCCTGTTTTAGGGGCTTGTTTTTTTATGTAAATCATTAGTGTTCTGTGAAAAAGAATTGTCCTCTTGGCCTACACTTATTTTTTAACTGGAGATTGAATTTCCTTTTATCTTCCTAATTTGAATACTCTTAGCATAGAAGAAGGGCCATGTGTGTCTATTCTTTGCACTAATATGTATCTTCCTTTTTGTAATGAGCACATTATGGTTTCTTCATTTTAAAACTAATTACTTAGGTATTTTTCCCAAGTGTGATCAAGATCTGTTTGTTTTCACTCTTTCCTCAAACTTTTATTGCCTTGAGATCTAGTGGAATGGGTGCTTTGCTGTGACATGGTGCCCCCTTTCCAAAACAATAATATTCTATGTGTCCAGAGGTGATTAGTAATGTAAAAGTATTCCTTCTAGAACCTAACTACGGCTTTGCAGTAATAACAGTGTTCTCTTCTCATGCATCTGTTTTTTGAAACTTAATCTGTCACTGCCTGGGGCCCCACAATGAGGGTTGCATGGACTTCACAATACCTCCAAATCCTTTCCTGATTAGATTGCAAGGTGATTACCCCGGTTAGCACATATTCCTGCCAGGTGCTTTGCTCTGAGATAGATATAGAATAATTAATCTTCTTTGAACTACATTTGCTGTTTTTACTTTCTCCCACATTTTGTAAACCTGAAGGTGTGGCAACACTCCTTTTGAAAACTGGGTCCTTCCATTTACATTTAACTCACAACTGCTTGGTAACTGGGAAAGCTTCGAATGACTAAAATCTTCTGATCGAAAGCTGTATTTTGAGAAATAGTTTTACATTTTTACCTATGTCATCATTTTAGATAAATTACTAATGTGGAACTTAGTGGGCTGAATGACCTTCAAACACCTCCAGTGTCTGAATAGCCTCCACTTAGCCCTTATTGAAGAAAACTGTGTTCCAGCCGAAACCAGTTTGGCTCAGTGGATAGAGCATCGGCCTGCAAACGGAAAGGTCCCAGGTTCGATTCTAGTCAAGGGCATGTATCCTGGTTGTGGGCACATCCCCAGTAGGGGGCGGGCAGGAGGCGGCCGATCGATGTCTCTCTCATCTATGTTTCTAACTCTCTATCCCCCTCCCTTCTTCTCTGTAAAAAAGTCAATAAAATATTTTTTTTATAAAAGAAAATTATGTTCCATATACTCTACTCAAGGATGTCCAACTCCATGGTACCTTGTCTCATTTTATTGTTAGGAATCCACGAGGGAGAAAATGTTAATACCATTTTACAGATGGGGATATGCCCAGGGTCACACACTGGCAGAGCTAAAATTCTAACTTAAGCTCTTTCTATGCTGCTTCTTGAGGTTAATCAAGAGGATTGATTAGACTATAAGTTCCACTGGGACTAGAAATTATATCATACCCATCCTGTAGTTCCCTACAATATCTTATATAGAGCACCTTACAATTATCTGTTCGCAGTGTAAATGATTTCTCATTTTCTGGTTCTCAACTACTGTCACCACCACGTTTGAAGCCACTTCAGCTTAGCCACCTTAAGGCTGGGTTTCAGGAAAGGCATCGAGAGGGCTGAGAAGGAAAACCCTATTTCTTGCCAAATTCCAAATATGTTGTCGCCTTTGACCTCTCAATAGCCTTCTGTTTTGGACAGCTATTTCATATTTTTTCATAGTTCTATTTCATACCTCATCTTTCCAATAAGATTATCAGACTGTCACAGCCAAAGACTGTTTCTTATATTTTGTGTGTGCTTACCCCTGACTTGAAGTGCCTAGAACGGAACCAGACCAGTCATAGGCAAGCGTCAGTGAAGCTGGTGATTTCCCATTCTTATTCACACATGTGTAAAGAGCGGGACCTGACTCTACTGCAGCAAGTGAAGTGATTTTCAAGAAGCCAGTTCAGTCATTCAATCATTTCTTCAGTTAAATGTGTGTTTAATGCGAAAGTCTGCACTAGGCATCAGGGTTAGAGAACCATCTGGATTCCACAATCTATAGAAATGAATTGGTTTTACTATAAGCCAAGCAATGGTTACTGCTTTTCCTTTCCCTTAATATCAATTTCCTCTGTTCTCCTATTAGTACCTTACATTTTTACTTTGCCCCTCAGGTCTTCATGCTTTCCCTCGGTTTCTAATCCACCAATCTTTTTGCTGTCTCCCATTCTTATTGAACATAAGTTACTAGTGATCTTCTCATTTGAAAACAGTTATTGCTTACAGCTTTTCACTTTCCTTATACTGGCCAAAGCTCATGTATGTGCCTTCTTTTTATAAGGGGCCTGCTCCATTTGGTAAATTTAAAGGACCATCATATTCCTAACAAAATAATTCAAGATGCTTTCAAGCTGTCCTAGTTGGTGATATTTTGTGAGTGTCCTATGTGGCCAGAACTCTTTACCTAAGTGCCCTCCAAGAGTTTTCAAGCAATTGGAATCAAGCCTAAGGTAAAAGTGACAATTATTTGAACATCAAACAGCCAGGCACTCTATGTATCTAAATATATAAAAGCCTAAGCAATCATTATGACCGGAATAACCGCTCCTCCAGTCACTATGATGCGCACTGACCATCCAGGGGCAGATGCTCAACACAGGAGCTTCCCCCTGGTGGTCAATGCACTTCCACAGCTAACTTCCCTCAACCCTCCCCGCAGCTGGCAGGCCCTGATCTGGACTGAGAGAGATGGCCCTGATCGCCAGCCAGTCCTAGGGACCCCACCTATGCACAAATTTGTGCACCAGACCTCTAATTAGTAAATAAAGGCATATTCTCATGGAGAGATTGCCATCATTGTAGCTCAAGTGGGTTTTCTGAAAAAGTCCCATGAAGGAGATGGGCCCTGATAAATTGTAATGGAGAGCAGAGATGGTATGAGCTATGGTGAAGGATTATGAAAAAACCTAGAGCCTGGGGGACAAGGACTTAAATTCTAGTCCCAGCTACTTGGAAAGCAAACTTGGGCAATGAAATTACATTCCCTAAGCTGTCTGTTCAGCTTTGGCACTATCATGCTACTTTCCAGATTGGCCTCAATGAGCCTCTGTTAGCTCTTCACTTTTTAACACGTCCTTGCTTACAGTTATTCCACACTTATAAATGAAGATTTCTTACTTTAGATACAAACATCTACACTTCCAAAACAGATCAACTTCATACGTAGGTTACTAGATTATTTAAAATGTATTTGCTAAAAACAGGATTCTTCAGAAAGTCTGCTTTTGTCCCTAATTGGATAATGAGCAATGTCTGAGGATAATGTAATTATGTCAGGGATGTTGCAGGCATCTCGTATAGAGAGGGCAGGGATGCTGCTAAACAAACTACAATACATCTCCCACAACTAAGAACTATCCAACAATACCCAAGGTTGAAAAATTATTTTGAGACATAATTTTGTGTGGATAAAGGACAGGCATATGTCATATACATGCTCACTGAAAATTAAAAAACATTTAAAACAGCATAACATCAAATTAGCAAACTTTAAAAAGTTATAAAAAATAAAGCAACAAGGCAAAGGTATGTGAAATAGATATCTGATTCATTGGTGCAATTTTTTCTATAGACAGTATTTTGCCATATTTATCAAACTCTTAAAATGATTATTCTTGTTGACTCAGTCATTTCAATCTAGGCCCTAGATTCTAAGCTCTATATTTTATTAATATAGTGTTAAATGTCAATAAAAATGGGCCACAAAGATGTTTATTATAGCTTTACTAATGATAAGAAAAACTGAAGACAATCTAAGGGAATAGTTAAATACATCCCATTAAAATAATATTATGTAGCTACTTATAATTATATTTGTTAGGACTTTGTAGTAACATGGAAAATTATTGATTGCAATGTAAAGAGGAAAGGAGAAAATAACTGTAATATAGCATGATCACTACTATGCAAAATAAATCAATGCATGAAAGATTGAAGGAAATGAAAAATCCATCCATATAAATTGATTTAGAAAAGTTTTGATTGACAGAACATTTTAAGCACACTATAAAAGCCACATAGCATATACTTGGATAGATTTTCCTAGTTGCATTTTGTGATATACACCATCTGATATTTCTTTCACGCGTGTATGTTATGTGTTCTTGATTTTAAAGCCTGGGCAGAGAGTTTGCTTTCCATTTTCTTCATCACACTAAGGACACAGTTATATGTTATATGAGACTATTAAACAATTGGCATGCTCTCATGCACTATTGATGGGACTGTAAATTGATATAACCTCTCAGGAACTTACCTTATTAGTGTGCGTATCCTTCAACACAGCAATCCCACATTATCCGAGAGATACACTAACACATCTAAGCAAAGCATTATGTACAAAGATGTTCATGATATGTTTTTTGAGTTAAGAAAAACATTGGAAGCCAACTTAGTGCCCAACTACAGAGGAATGGTAAAATAAATTGTGCTATTATACATTGACTAAACATTTTATAACTATAATGCATTCATATATTAACTTTTGTTATGAAAGTAATGAATGCTTTTCAAAAAAGCAATTGGCAGACAATGAAGTAATATAGATTCAGTTTTAGCAGTGTGCGGATTCTCAAGCTAGTTTAAAAATCTGCTGAATTATTAGGGCCTTTAAAACCTAAAGATCAGCTGTGCTTATCTATGTATTTATTTTGCTTAAGAAAAAGTAATAAATATTAAGTACAACTTGGATTAGGAGTGAAGAGGCATAGTCTATCTAGGTTAGCATTTAAGATTCCACTCAAGCTTATCCTGAGATTCATTAAATTACAATTCATTTGTTTTAATCCCAACTAATCATTATATTTCCTGTCCTATATTGAGCTCCCTATTCCTGAGAACTTACCCTTCTCAAGAAAACCCTGCCCTCTCCAGACTGGTTCAATGATTAAATGTTTCTTTTTTATAGAAATTCCAAATTTACATTTTTATTTACCTCATTTCTATTTCAAAATCTTATTTCTTCGAAGCAGTTTTTAAGTCGCATACCAGGCTTCCTGCTTATCCTCTGCCGCTGAGAGGGAAAACAAACATGAGTTTGAGATGTCTGAGGTAAAATTTGGCAAGGCACTAGCATACTTCTCTTGGCCTGCACATACTCTAACAATAACAACTAAATATTTACCTACTCCCTCTCTACTCTGTAATTCACACTCAGTCTTCCTTTTCATCACTCCTGATATCCTGATATCCCTACACCAGGTCCTTTTCAGCTATCCATTTCTGAGCTCATATTAACTTCTCATGGAACATTCAACCATCTAAACCCCCCAACCCCTCTTATACAGCAGGAAAAACTAAAATTAACTCTTGCAATCCTGGAAGGTAGGAACCATCAACCTTGAGCATCATCAAGTTTCTTCTTCACCACCTCAGAATTTTCTAACTTTATCTCTCCAAGGTGAGGCTGCCTTCATGTATAGTTGGTGCTAATTTCATTTGTTTCTTTCAATATAGACCTCCTTGATATCCTTTTTAAAAAATAATAGTTCATTGATTTTTATAGCAAGAGAGAGAGGAAAACTACCATGTGAGAGGGCAACATCCATCAGCTGCCGCCTGCACACCTCCTACTGGGAATCTAGTCCACAACCCAAGCATGTGCCCTGACCTGGAATCAACAGGCAATCTTTTGATGTAGGGGACAATACCCAACTGACTAAGCCACACTGCCCAAGGTCCTCCTCTATATTCTTGATCTCATTTCTTCTTGCCTCTCTCCATCATTCAAGATAATACCGGCACCTCTGAAATACCTTCAATGTCTCCTCTTTTACCCACTCTGCCCTCTTAAAATTAACATTCTCGGGAGTCTCTGGTTTTCAAAATAAGAAAAAAAACACCCCTTGACTTTGCTTTCATCTAAAGCTGTTGTCTTTCATTCTCTCCTTTGTCATCAACATTTAACTAATTACTAGAAATTCATGCAAGGGGCTTGGCCCTTGCAGCCATGGAGGCTGTCCTCAGCCCTCACAGCCCTGGCTTCATCCAGAAGGTCATCTGGAAGGTCATTCAGCTATCCAGACTAATTAGCATATCATGCTTTTATTATTATAGATTTTAACATGAAACCCTCCCATGTAGCTCTGTAGTAGAGCTAGAAGCATAAAATAAATGAGATACAATCTCTGATTTAAAAGTATATCTATTTTGGGCAGCAAAGACACAACAAACTTTTGGGGAAAAACTGACTCCTCTTGCTGCTTGCACTTTCTCACCTTCTTCTGAATCAGATCCATCATCTCCTCAATCAAATTTCCACTTCCAATAAAATCAATGATCTATTGATTCCTAGATCTCAAGGCTTTTCAACGTTCTCTCTCTCTCTCTCTCTCTCTCTCTCTCTCTCTCTCTCTCTCTCTCTCT
>JAAGEH010000393.1:8684360-8754194 GCA_011751065.1 Lasiurus cinereus | reverse complement strand
TCTCTCTCTCTCTCTCTCTCTCTCTCTCTCTCTCTCTCTCTCTCTCTTTATTTCTATTGTTAACACTATTACAAATGTCTCCATTCCCCCTCTTCTTTGCCCATCTCCACCCAGTCCCCACCCCACTTCCCTCTGGCCATCACTACACCATTGTCTGTGTCTGTGGGTCATGCATATTTATTCTTTGGCTAATCCCTTCCCCTTCTTTCATCCAGTTCTCTTCTTTTTTGGCCTCTCTCATTTTAGAGGATGTTTATAATTGCCAAAATATTTTCACGTGTATGCTCAAAGTTAATTCTCACAATAACCCTGTAAAGAATGGGGGGAGTGGTAAGGGGGAATAAGGACACATATGTAATACCTTAATCAATAAAGAAATTTAAAAAAGAATTTTAGTCTTAGCAATATTCAAAGGAGAAGGAGAAGGAGAAGGAGAAGGAGAAGGAGAAGGAAAAAGAAGAAGAAGAAGAAGAAGAAGAAGAAGAAGAAGAAGAAGAAGAAGAAGAAGAAGAAGAAGGAGAAGATTTACCAACACAACTCCAACTGCCCAATCTCATGAATCAGCTCAGACTCAGAAACTGTAAGTTATTTACTTGAGGTTAACCAGCAAGTACATAGCCTGGAGTTGATTTCATATATATGCCTTCCATTGCTGACTAAAGGAATGAATGGATGTTTCTGTATTAATCAACTGCATACATTCAGAATGCAAAATACTTGAAAATGTATGCACTGGTTGGGTGGCTTAGTTGGTTGGATCATTTGTCATATACACTACAAAGGTTTTGGGTTCAATTCCCAGTCAGAGCACTGCCTAGGTTTCGGAATCGATCCCTGGATGGAGCATGTACGAGAGGCAACTGGTTGATGTTTGATTGATGTTTCTCTCTCTCTCAGTCCCTTGTCTGTCTCTCTTCCTTCCCTTCTAACTTTTCCTCTCTCTCTAAAAATCAATGAAAATATATCCTCAGATGAGGATTTAAATTTTTAAAAATAGTTTGAAAACATTTTTCTCACTTAATCTGACAACACTTCTTGCAGCACTAGGCAGGGAGTTAGCACCCAATAATTGTTGCTATCTAGGTTTCAATACAAAATGCATGCCTTCGTTAAGTACCAAAAAGCTGTCCTTAGGATTTCTGTCACAAAAGTACTTTATGCAGGCATACCTTGGAATATTGCAGGTTTGGTTCCGGACCACCGTAATAAAGTGAGTATCATAATAAAGTGAGTTGTAATATTTTTGCTAGTAGAGTGTCTTGCCTTCAAGTTGTGAAAAAACGCAAAGCCTGTGAAGCGCAATAAAATGAGGTATGCCTCTATGTGAACCAGCTTGAAAATTAGGATCTTTAGTGCCTGAGTAACTATCAGCCTCAAAGAGAATAGCAGATGAATTCTCCTTTTATCAGATTGCATTATTGGAACTAATGTCTTAGTGATCTTACAACTAACAAATAATCACATTTATTAGGTATCGTTTTAGTAATCAAAGAAATTGGAGCATCTTAATTGCCCAAACTCAATTCTCAACCTGTATAACCTTTAATTAATAGATTAATTCCTACTTTGCCATACTCTAATCATCCTGAAATTCTTACCATCCTGGTATCATTAAAAAAATGTCTAAATCAATGCTTTATCTCTTTCTTTCTTATAAAAAAAATCATGAATACCAACCATCTAAAATTGCTGCCTTCTCTAATTTGTTTGTAGATAATGTGTATTCTTAATTGCCTGCATATTGTCCCTAGAAAATTATTGTCTGATAAAGGTAATTCTCCACCTGCTTTTTCTAAAGTAAAAGATATAAACACATCTGGGTTTTTATCTTCCAAACAATGTCTTGCTCTCAGTCCTAATTAGTCCAGTCATTTGCTTTTATTTTTTGCCCTTTAATTGAAATATTTTACTGCCATTTGAATTCTTTTTATAAAACTTGCTGCTTATTGTTTTTCTCTATTCTAATATGTAATATTTCCTCAATTTGGCTTTTTTACTTTGCTTTCCTCATTCTTCACAATTTCTTCATAAACAGATATTTTTAAATCTCTTCCATATGTCTCTATAACTGGCTTAAGATCACTGTTAGGCATTTATTTGTGTGAACTGCTATCTTTTCCTTTCTTTTTTATTTCCTTGGATAAAAACCTCAGTTTTGTCCTATTTGTTGAAGGGCTTATGATTAAATTGAGTAAAACCTTTGTTTGCAATTGACCAGTCACTTGCTGGGTACTCCTTTCATGCACAATGCTGTGCTAAGCCATGGGATTGAAAAGTCAGGCAGAGAAGAAGACCATGAAAATAGAATGGAATAGAAATGTTCTAAATTCAGGGAAAATTGAAGTATTGGGTATAGGGTAGATAGGATATCTAAAAAAATCAGAATACAAAAAAGAAATATGTAATAAGAGGGACCAACTGTACATGAGTCTCTATGAATACTGAGGGAATAAAGAGTGATGAGATGGAGTCATCAAGGAAGGTACTCGGGAGAAATGCACTTTGCTCAGAGAAGTGTTCAGGATGTTATTGGCCCAGCTGGTGGTGGCCATATTCCAGCTGGAAGAAATGGCACAGAGGTAGAATTGAACAACTCATTAAATGTCTAATTTGTTGTTGAATGGATAAAGGGATCAGAGTCAATGGAAAATGAAAGAACAGGGGCAAGCTGGTAAGCACCGAAGAGAGGTGTTGACCATTTTTAACTTGTGGGAATTCTTCACATAATTTTGAATCTGATCTTCCTTAGTTTTGTTCTGCATATATGTCCCACCCCCACCCCAAGTTTCTAGCTAGTCTTCTATTGCTTTTTGAAGATTTCTTGATAAGCACAAGTTCTTAATTTTAGAGCAGTCAAATTTATCAATCTTCTCCTTATGATTAGCACTTCTGTACTTGTTTAAAAAATCTTACCTTCCTTTGAGGTTAGGAAGATATGCATCTATATTTTCTTCTGAATACTTCCAAGTTTAGCTTTTGATATTTAGGGTTGTAATCCATCTGTAGTCAGTGTTAGTGATCCACATATTTTCCTAGCTCAACTGGTTCAATTGCCTTTCCTTTCCCCTTACCATAAACTCTTACATATACTAAAAATTGCACATGTCTGTTTCACGTTCTCTGTTCTGTTCCTCTGGCCAATTAAATAGTTATGTCCCCGACCACCGATTATTTTAAATGTTGCCCTAAGTACAATAACTTTATAATATATTGTTATATTTGGTAAAATAGTAAATCTATAGACCAGTTTGGATATGATAGCTCAGGAGGTAGGTGGATAGAGGAATGAGTCTCAAACGGGCCAAGGATGATAATTTTCATGAATGCAGAATTATAATTAATCTAATTCTATGCACTGAAGGTCCAAAGTTTGCTGTGAATGGGAAGTAAATGAGGAGTTCATTTTTGTAAGTATTTTTAAAAAATTCAAGTCATACTTGTATTTTTAAAAAATACTTACAAAAATGAATGCAAGAAAATAATAAACAAGATATTTGAATGCAAGAAAATAATAAACAAGATATTTGTACCAGCCAACTCAAAATCAGACAATTTAACTATTAGTTGAATAAACCACAATGCTGAGGAAAAGCTGCTACCTGCCTTATAGCTGACATTTCCTGAGGATATCCACTGTGTACACGCTGACCCTGAAATAATAACCAAACTGTATTCCTTCTGCATTTCCATGCAATTGTGTTAACAGTCAGCAGCAGTTATCAGCCATCTAGAGGAAAGACACACTGTGCTGGATACCAGGAGGAGCTGTGAAGGAGATACATGAGTCAAGCAGGCATGGCCCCTGTTGTTCCAGTTTTCTTTCAAGCTGAGAATACAAAATTAGCCTAAGAGAAAATGTCAGGACACTTAGAATAATAAGTGCAAATCAGCTGTGTGTGAACTGTGTGCACTGGTGTCGGGAGAATGCAGGCAAAGCAGTAGATGCCCCTTTGGAAGGTGGGAGCAGAGCCTCCTCCTACTGTAGAAAGATTCACTGGGACTTCTTATTGTTTTTTGCACTGAGCCCAGGGACCATTGGCAAGTTATAATGAACGCTTATTTAAATAGAAAAAACACATATGATCTATAACATGTCTTATAGGTAATATATAGCTTCAGTTTTACCTGTCATTTATAAATAGATTTGTTATAGATGTGTTTATCTATATATAAACAGAAGAGAATGGTTCATAAGTAAAAAATGAAATGCATGTGTGCTATTAATAAAAAGAGGAAATAAGTATACATTTATTAAACTTTTAATTTCATTTATTTTATATGTATAGTTGAGCGTTGGGCCTTAATATAAACTACATTTCTTCCTGTCGAGAGATCCAATGTGTTGGAAAGCCACTGCTCTTACACCACATTAAATTCAGCATCAAAAGGATCTGTGCAGCCAGCTGAAAAGGCAGGAACAACCACTCTTTTCTGTTCTGGAAACACAATGATAACTTCTCAAGGCCAAATTCTAGTCACTCATTGATAGGCTCAGACTTTGTTGCCTCTTTTCAGGTTTACAGCCAAGCAGCAATCTTTCAATCTTTGCTTGAAAGAACTACCTCCATTTCTTATAAGTACTTGCGAGGCTGGGAATTCTGGTGGTAGCCTCCAGAAATTTATAGCTTTGCCATCAGTTTAGAAGTTGTTGTCCCATCTTTCAAATCTTCATTCGGCTTACTCAACCTAGAACATCCCTCTTTAACAATAAAGTGTAGACCCTGTTGTTCGTGCCTGTTCTATCATCCCCAGGTTAGCAGAGCCATGTCAGGAAGAGCCTGTAGACACGAGAAAATATTGTACTGTAATCCCTGAAACACGTATGATTAATAAATAAATAAATAAATAATTTTAAAGCTGCCCTCGCCAGTTCGGCTCAGTGGACAGAAGCCCTGGCCCAAAGACTGAAGAGTCCCAGATTTGATTCTTGGTCATGGGCACGTACCTCAGCTGCAAGCTTGATCCCAGGCCCTGGTAGGGGCTCTTGGAGGCAACCAATCTATGTGTCTCTCTCACATCAATGTGTCTCTTTCTGTGTCTCTCCCGCTTGCATTCACTCTCTCTAGAAAGCAGTGGAAAAATAGCCTTGGGTGAAGATTAACAACAACAAAAAATAAATTAATTTAAAAGTGTATGGTTTATTTATATGTTATGTAGAATTAGTTTATATTTACGTAATGTAAGTGCATAGGCCATTATGCTATCCTCTACAAGTAGAGCTAAGTAATTATTCTGTAACAACTGCCTTGCATCATTTTTTTCTAGATAAGCTCTGTAAATTTTTGAGATTGAGAAAATAACATTTGAGCTAATAAAGTTGAAATTGTGAGCATTTTTCTTATAATGCTTAGTTGTCAAAAGTTCTTGAAACAATGAAAAATACATCTGTGAAGAAACAGGGTAAATGGATTGTATCTTTGGAGACCAGTTGCATTAGCTTTTTGTTTTGTTTTATCTTTTTAGTATCTTTATTTCAGTGAGAGCAAAACAAGATCATCCAAGAACCAAGATAAGGTCAGTTTTTCAGATCAGACCTGAATACATCAAATGAGCACATAGTCAGCAGGTGTCTGCCAAATTAAGAATAACCCAGAAAAGAATCAAAGAGAACACAGAGCCAACAAAATGCACTAGGCCAATAGGTTAGAGACTAAATGCCTAATTTTCACTGTTTTCAAGTATCTCCTAACTTCAGTGAGAATTCTTTGTGCCACTGGAGTTCATCTGCTCTCATGAGAGCAGAGAAACTGCACCTGTAGGTGACAAGCAGAACATGAAGCTGCAATTATGTCAATTATCTGTTACAGGGGAGAGTGCCAGAGGTAAGTAGTACAAGGGATCCTTTCTCTCTTTTTTTCAAATATATTATTAATTTCAGAGAGCAAAGGAGAGAAGAGAAAAAGATAGAAACATCAATGATGAGAGAAAATCATTGATCAGCTGCCTCCTCCATGCCCCAAAATGGGGATCAAGCCCACAAGCCAGGCATATGCCCTGACCAGGAATCAAACCATGACTTCCTGGTTCATAGGTCGACGCTCAACCACTGGGCCATGCCAACTAGGCAGGGATCACTTCTTTTAAATAAATGCTAATAAAGCTGAGTAAAGAGAATGTGTTTTTAGATTTTATCCATTGATGTTTTTTCATAGAAAGAGAGATGGAACATCAGGGGGCTTTAAAATGACATTAAATTTCTTTTGACTAAGACAAATGGATTCAATCCACTAAAGGTACATTTCTGAAGTTCAAACACGGACATCTTCCTTCGCATACATTCTACCCATGCAAGAGTGGTCCTGTCCTTTCCTTTGGTGAGTAAAACTTATGAACATACATCACCGAAGGCATTTCATAATTCTTTTTTATTGTTTTCCATGCTCATCAGACATTTCCTCATACTGTGCTTCTCAGAGACAGTGGCCCATGGAAACTTTCCAGGTTGCCCTTGGGATCATCTCAACATACTAATATTTACAACTATAGCGACACTGTTATTTTTGGAATAAATTTAACCTGTTGGTGATTTTCCAAAGGACATAGTCTCAGAGGCTTTTATCCTATGAAGATACACTATGGACCACTCTGAATCTGAGAAGTTTGGGTTGCCTAATAAAAAACCACAAATGTAATTCTTTTCCACAAAAGTAAGTTGGTTTGGTAAATTCATTGTTGATACTAACTGTACAAATGCTTAAAAAAAAGAACCTCCTCTATGAATGACTTATTGGTTCAGCAGATGGTCTTTTACTATGTGAATATTACTGTGCAGTTAAGAATTAAAATTATATAACTTAATAAAATATGCCTGATCTCCCTCAGCGAATCTACCTTAGGCTTTTTTTAAATAATTTTCAAACTACATGATGAGGTTTTAGAGGAAACACAGAATATCCTAATTCTGGATTTACTGTATTAGATGCCTAATGAGGTAAGATGTGTAATACCAGACATGAAAGAATTAGTCCGTTGATGCTGGAGAGCACCATGACCTCTACACTGAAAATCAAAAGGGGAAATGTGTTATGCCTATCAATAGAGTTCTAGAAATGAATTGGCTAATAACAGGTGTGGGAATCCCTTTCACATCCCGCATGGCTCAGGGTTCCAGTTCAGGGTTTGGGTCTGAAGAAGGCCGCACACAAATGAAAAGAGACTAGAAAAGTATTCATTTGGCCATATTGCGGGACTTTAGAAACAGCTTTTTGTCCAGTTCAATTAAATCTTTTTGAGTATTCACTTATTTCAATTAGCCAATTAAATTAATCTGAAAACTTGATTACTATTTTACTGTCAAATTTAATACTCTAACAACAATCTTAGTTTGCCTTATAAATATTAGTGGAAAGGATTATTTGCATTCTTGAGTATTAATAACACAAAATACAAGACATACTTTTTTCATGGCAAGAAAGGAGACTTTAAATTAGTATACTGGGAGAGTGGGTTTTAAATCTTTGCTCTACACCATGACTTTTATTAAGATTAAGATTATAGGATACACCCATATCCCCTAGGCAGGAAACTCCAAATTTACCTGTGGAGGCTGCCTCAACTACCAATATCTAGTGATTAGCTCTAGAATCTTTAGAGCAATTAAGTTGACCAGCCCTCTGGATTCTCTGTCCACACCTGTCTACTAATAAAACAATGATCAGCTTCTAGCAAACAGGTAGGGCTGCTTCTTGTTAAGTAAGAGCCACTCAAGAATGGGTGTTGACTTTAGTAGTATTGTAAATCTTCCCATTTTAGAGTGCAGGAATTTTATTTTTAAAGAAGACACACATCTGTGTTTATACCAGATGGCATATAGACACTTCCTATTATTAGTCACTAGAGGCCCAATGCACAACATTCGTTCAAGAGTAAGCCCCCCTTACCCTGGCTGCTGGCATCAACTTCCCTCTGGCACCTGGGACCCGGGCTGCCCTCAAAGCCCCGGCTTTGTCTGGAAGGTGGTCTGGTCTAGTTAGCATATTATGTTTTTATTATTATAGATTCTTCTGTCCATCACTACAGATGTTATAAGTATCTTCTACACTTCTCCCTGCTTTCAAGGCTAAAAATGGAACCTAGCATTCATTAAACATTAACAGAAAATGAAGAGGCAGAGAAAAGTTGAAATGAAACCCAGGTGCATAATGTAATTAATTTCTCCTACTATTTGGTTACCTCAATAAACAGTACACTTATAATCTAGACAAAACTATTGTTTTTATATATATATACTTTTTAACTGTAGTTAACGTACAATGTGATATTAGTTTTAAGTGTATAAAACATAGTGACTAGACTTTTATATACCTCACAATGTGGTCACCACAAGTCTAGGAACCACGTGCCATTTGTTATTACGATAGTGTGGACAGTTTTCCCTATGCTGTGCATAATATCCCTGTGACACCATAACTGGCAGTTTGTACTTCTTAGTTCTCTTCACCTTTTTCACCCATTCACACACCTCTCACTTCCCTCCAAACTGACAACCATCAGTTTGTTCTCTGTATCTGTATCTGTTTCTGTTTGTTGTTGGCTTATTTATTTATTTATTTATTTATTTATTTATTTAAATCTTTATTAGTCAGATTATTACATTTGTTTCTCTTTTTTCCCCAACATTGCTCCCCTCCACTCTGATCCCAATCCTTCTTCTACCCTTACCTCCCCCACATTGTCCTCATCCATAGGTGTATGATTTTTGTCCAGTCTCTCCCTGCACCTACCTCATCCTTTTCCCCCTGAGAATTGTCAGTCCACTCCCTTTCTGTGCTCCTGATTCTATTATATTCACCAGTTTATTCTGTTGATCACATTTTTAATTCACTTAATTTTTAGATTCACTTGTTGATAGATATGTATTTGTTGTTCATAATTTTTTGGCTTTTACCTTTTTCTTCTTCCTCTTCTAAAAGAGTACCTTTCAGCATTTCATATAATACTGGTTTGGAGTTGATGAACTCCTTTAGCTTTTTCTTATCTGTGAAGCTCTTTATCTGCCCTTCAATTCTGAATGATAGCTTTGCTGGATAGATTATTCTTGGTTGTAGGTTCTTGCTATTCATCATGTTGAATATTTCTTGCCACTCCCATCTGGCCTGCATCGTTTCTGTTGAGAAATCAGCTGACAGGCGTATGGGTGCTGCCTTGTAGGTAATTAACTGTTTTTCTCTTGCTGCTTTTAATATTCTCTCTTTGTCTTTTGCTCTTGGTATTTTAATTATGATGTGTCTTGGTGTAGTCCTCTTTGGAATCCTTTTATATGGGGATCTGCGTGCTTCCTGGACTTGTAAGTCTATTTCTTTTACCAGATGTGGGAAGTTTTCAGTCATTATTTCTTTAAATGAGTTTTCAGTATCTTGCTCTCTCTCTTCTTCTGGCACCCCCACAATTCTGATGTTGGTATGCTTGAAGCTGTCCCAGAGGCTCCTTACATTATCTTCACATTTTTGGATTCTTTTTTCTTCTTGCTTTTCCAGTTGAGTGTTGATTCTTTATATTTCAAATTTTTGACTTGATTCTTGCCTTCCTCTAGTCTGCTGTTAGGTCTCTGTATAATATTTTTTATTTCAGTCAGTTTATGTTTAATTTCTAGTTGGTCCTTTTCCATCTCCTCTTGGGTCTCGCTAAATTTATCCATCTTTTCTAGGATATTCTTGAAAAACCTTATAACCGTGGTTTTATACTCCATATCCAGTTGTTTGTTTTCCTCCATTTCTTTTGTTTGTGATCTCTTCCCTTGTCTCAGCATTTTCACTATGCCAGGAGAACTTCTGTATTGGATTCAGCCTTATGATACAAAACTTGCAAAACTTCAAAAGCCTCTCATTGAGCTTGGGAGGAGTGGAGTTTCAGGGCTTAAGGGACCGCCTTGCCTTCCAGTTGGCCCCGCCCTACACAGCCCCTGGGTCTCATGTGTCTCTGGGTCCCTGTGTGTGTGCGTATTGCCTGTAGACTGCTGCCTTTCCGGCTTCCCTGCGTTCCGGGACCATATCGGTCTGGATCCCCAGCGTCTTGCCCAAAACTGGGGTTTAGTGGAGTTAGAAGAGGCACAGTTGGAGGCTGTTTCTCCTGCTCACTCGTGAAAACTGGTGGCACAATCAGCCTTCGGTCTTCTGCGTGCAGTGCCGTGCGTGCCACCAGAGCCCTTTCGCGGCTCCCCTAAATTTCCATGCAATTTTTACAGTCCAAACTCCCCCCGTATGAGTTTTGGCAGGACCTGGGGTTCAGTGCCATAGGCTAAGGGGTTCAGTGCAGTTGGGAATTTCTGTCTTCCTCCCACCAGCGAAAGCCAGCCAGGTAGTTCAGCACCCACTTTCTCCACACGCGCGTCTCTGTACCTCAGCTTTTTGCAGCTCCTCTGAGTCTCCATGAGCCCCTCTCTTTCCTTCTAGTTGTAGAATTTCTACTCAGCCAGCTTTCCTGTGGTTCTTGATGCTGTGCATTCTGTCTTTTAGTTGTAGTTTTGAAATTGTTGTGTGAGGCAGCAGTGTAGGTGTTTACCTATGCAGCCATCTTGGATTCTCCAGCTCATTTATTTTGGTTTTTAGATTCTACATATATACAAGTGATGTAATATGGTATTTGTCTTTTTCTGACATATTTCACTTAGCATAATACCTTCTATGTCCATCTATATCATTACAAATGGCAAAATTTCATTCTTTTTATGTATGTATGCATCACATCTTCATTATCCACTCATCTACTGATGGATACCAAGGTTGCTTCCATATGTTGGCTATTGTAAATAGTGCTACCATGAACTAGGGATGGATATATCTTTCAAATTAATGTTATTTATTTATTTATTTATTTATTTATTTAAATAAACACCTAAAAGTAGGCTTGCTGGGTCATGTAGTAGTTCTATTTTTAATATCATCATAATTATATTCATACTAGATTCTCAGTGCACAAAATTCATGCACAGGTAAGGTCCCTAGGGGCTGCCGGCTGCTGGCTGGGGCCTTCCTTTGTTCTGCACCACCCCTTGGTGGTCAGCACACATCATAGCAAGTGATCGAATTCCCAGTTGGTCAAACTCCCAGGGAACACACACACACACACACACACACACACACACACACACACACATAGTTTGTTTTTAAATATGCATAAAAATTGTCCCTTAATTAAAAATCTCAGTTGAAGGCCTATGACTTTTCTGTCTGGTACTGACTAAATTCTCTTTATAACCTAAAAACTGTATTAATTTTGTAATGAACAAACATTTGACTCATATTCTCTAAAGCCACACCATTCAATGTTTAATTTAATGACACTTGGAATCAAGTCAAAGGGTTTACATTCTGTTACAAGATAATCTTATCTAACAAAAGAGAAACATGCAAACTGACCATACCTATGCTACCCCTACAAGCCACACCCACAAGCCAATCAAGAGCGTCTATGCAAATTAACCCAGCCAAGATGGCAGTTAATTTGCATATACAGGCACAGAGCAAAGACTGAAGATGGCATAGAAAGAAACCAAGCCCTGGAGAAGGGAGCAAAGCTGTGGAGAAGCAATCAAGTAGGGCAGTGGAGAAGGGAGCAAAGCAAGCAGGGCAGCGGAAACCGCCACAGGAAGCCCTATTGCAGGAATCTTCCTGCAGTGGGCCTCTAGTACATTTATAATATGCTACCCAGAAATAAAGCTTTTCCAGAAGAACCCAGGATTGACCCAGCTACACAAGGTTCCAGTCATGATATTCTGAGGCCTTACCTAGTAGCATTCCCCAGCTTCTTCACCATCCTCCTTTCTCAACTCCACTGATTCACTGAACAATATTTGTTGAGGGCTTACCATATACAGACTTTCTCCTAAGAACTTTACTATCTAAATGTCTTGTCATAATTTCAAGGCATTTGAGAACTTAAAAAAATAAACTCTCATTTCCAAATAATTGAGGACTTCATGTCTGAGAATCAAGCTTAGTCCATTCTTCATAAAATCCTTTATGATAATTAGAAAAGAGACTCAAGTTTATCTCTAGTTAGTGGACCTAGACCTAGAGTACCATCTATAATTTAAAGATTCCTAAGGAAAATAGAAGCAAAGCATTGTTTTGTTAAACTGAACTTTTATCTACTTAGCCAGTGAAAATATAGATTTACTTTAAAAATGTGTTTTTATGTAACTAACATTTTCTAAGGTTTATTCTAAGAGGAAGAAAGACAGATGACACTGCATAAGATCACAGAATGAAGGACTTGTGTCATTGGGGTATTGTTCTAGGAAAATTAATAGGTTCTAAAATCAAGACAGATGATTAATACTGGCTTTCAATTGATCTATAAACCACAATTACAAGCACAGCATGTCCCTGACTTTGCCTGGCATTGTGATTTAATAAAAAGAGAAACTTAGAATAAGACTTATGAAGTGGGGGAAAAAAGCTTCCATATTGAGTCAGAAACTTCTTGATTGCTATATTGACCTTCTGACTTCTAAATCTTGATCAGAAGGGTTCTGTGTAGGGTGATATTTTATTTATCAAGATAGCTGGGTAAAAGGTGTTAGTTTTTTATATATAAGTGACAATTTTGCAGAAGGAAAGTGGCAGACAGCTTCACATGTTCCAAAGGGAATGCATTTGCAAAGAAATAGTAATAATGCCGAGGAGAGGAGGGGAAGTAAATGTGCTAATTGTGAGTGTACTTTAATAAGAAAATCACCATGAAATTTTGGTTAACTAAAATCTGGTTTGAAGACGATATGTATGGATGAGTTAGAAGGTGTTTGAGGCCACAGAATACACTTGTTTGAGCCATGTTCTATCTCAAGAATTTTAACCAGTTAAAAAGCCACTATATGAATGAGAAAGATAGAATATCCAAACCCAATAGAAGCCATTGTGGAAACCTGTTGTTATTACAAAACTAACATGAAGTCACTCCCACTGCAGTAAAGAATTGAATCTCCAGAGAACTTTCAAACCAAAATTGGTTCACCATCTAGGAAAATATCGCATAGAAAAACACCAATGAAACTATCTGGTCTCAAACAACTCAAAGTCAAATACACACACACACACACACACACACACACGTGCACACACAAGTCAAAATTCTAGACAAACAAAAAAAGGTACCTTCATGACTGCCTCTGGGACTGTAGTTCTTAACCTTTCATCAATTATGAATCCCTTTGGAGAAGCTGATAAAAAGATATGAAATCTATTTTAGCAAAATGCATGTGCGTTCAATTTATTTCAAGGGGTTTAGAGACCCCATGAAGTCCATTGGTGGATGACTCTGTAGATCTGGGATTCAAAATATGTGCTTTGAAAGAAAAATTTCTTTCTTTTTTGAAAAAGCTAAAACATTTTTTGAATTTAGGTTCATTAACATTGCTAAAACTTCAGGATTACAGCTCTACTATCTCCATTTACTACAAACACTAAAAAAGCTGTGGTTCATTTACATAATGGAATACTACTCAGTCAAAAAAAAAAGGAATTCTTACCTTTTGCGAAAACATGGATGGACCCAGAAAATATTATGCTAAGTGAAATAAGCCAGTCAGTGAAAGACAAATACTATATGATCTTACTTACATGTGGAATCTAATGAACCAAATAAACTGACAAACAAAATAAAAGAGAGGGATGGATACATCGAACAGGACTGGATGAAAGAAGGTGAAGTGATTAACCAAAAACACATACAGATACAACACAGAGACACAACTATGTGGTGATAGCCAGAGGCAAAGGTTGGTGGGAGTAAGTGGAGGTAAGGGAAGGAGGAGTGTGGGGACAGAAGGATACTGTGCTTGGGGAAATGGGTGCAGGAGGCAGTGTGCAAATAAGGTTTGCTTGAGTTATACACTTGAAGTCTGTATGATTTTGTGAAACAATGTAACCCCAATAAATTTTAAAAAATACAATTCAGCAATCAGAATCTAACAGTTCTCCTGACAGCAGAGCAGACGTAAGGCTGGAGCCCGGGGAAGGAGCTAGTGCCAGAGTTCAGTGTCAGGGGGAGGGTTCACCCAGTTCAGACCATCTGCCTTTGGAGATGGCACCATCAAACAGCTGCAGGATGTCCTCTCAGGGCACAGGCTCCATGACCCCTCAGCGGCATCTCTGCGGCATCTCTGCGACCCTGCTCGGAGCCCTAGTCCCAGGAGAAGTGCTGAGTTATGCAAACAGATTTAGCTGTCTTGGAAAGAAGCTTTTGTTCCCCTCTTAGTATCAGTGGGGGTTCCTCTGTCACACCATTTATTCCCTGCACTCACCTAGAATGGCCTCGAGAATCTCCTTGTAAGCACTTCGCTCTGTTCCTGCATGCAAAGGAGGAAATTAAGGAGAGAAGCAGAAAAAGATTCTGCCTGCTGATATTTTTCTCATCTGTGTACCTACCAACTGCCCTATGACTCTGAGCATAAACACTGATGTAAAAATAACAAAAACACCACAAACCCTATACAATAAGATAGTTTTACTGCTGGAAAGGGGTTCCAGAAGCAGGAAGAGTCTAAGCATGCATATAAAAATTGCTTTTTATTTTTGTATATAAAAAACACACACAACAGGTGCTGATATTCTTATTTTGATAAAGTGTAAAATGCTTCTCCCACTCTTTCCTGTTCCCACATACTCTCTTCTCTAATTACACTGGTGTGTGAACTTAGTCTCACCAAAGGAGTTAGGAAGAAAGCTAATTTATTTAGGATGATTGAAATCAACACTGCCTTTACAAAGCAGGATCCACATCCCTTACCTATTGGTAGGTGACACATTTGCAACTCATGTTATTGGGAGTGGGGGACACTCACTCTATCTTTTTATAAGTCTCTCTAGTGCTCTCTTGGACTATGTCATCAGGGGGTTGAGGAGAATTAAGGACTAGGTTCTTGGGCAAAGAGAAGTCTCTCCCTCCTCTCATTGGGAGCCAGGGCTCAGTCTGCTTAAGAAATGCTGTCAGCTGCAAAAGTGGGGGTGATCATCTGAGGAGGGCACCGATGCTGTGGTTTCTTCCATGGTCTCCAACTCTATGGAGATTCTTATATTTCATCAGAGAAATTCTCAGCATGCTATAGAAAAGCAGAGTAGACACCACGCCCAGGAAAGAAACTTGTTAAGTTCCTCCTAGAGGGCCTGGGGTTGCTGCACATCCCTGCAAGGTCTGTAGCAGGCACTGCACCTGGAGCTGGGGAAAAGTAGACAGACACCATACAGGCGGCCCCTTCCTACAGAATCGCCATGCGAGAGCAGTGGTTCTCACATGGGGCAATGTCTGGAGACTTTTATTGTGACTGAGAGAGAGGTCAAAGCCAGGAATCCTGCTAAATACCCTACAAAGCACAGGAGAGCTCCACCTCCCTCCCCAGCAAAGACTGATCTGGCCCTACAGGGCAACAGAGCCAAGATGAGACAGACACCTTGTGCCAGAGGGGATGAGGGCCTGAGCTCTGAGCGGGAGTGGGAGGAGCTGAATGTGTGGGAGCTGAATGAAGCAGATAGCCCTGTGGGAGGCAGAAATTTGGCCTTTTCAATCAAACCTCAAAGGTTTAGAGACCTCCAAACAAGGCAGGGTATTTTTGACGGAATATTTCACTTCAGAATCAGACAACAGTATCAAATGGTTGCTAAAAATTATAGTATTCTCCAATGGCTGCTTAAAGTTATGACCTTGCCTTCTAAGTGAGTCTTTCATTTTCTGTTGGTACGTATGTACGTATTGGAAAGGACCGCAAACAGTCCAACGGGAAGGTGGCATTGTATGAGCTGTAAAAGAATAAAATCTGGGTCCTTTGTCCACAGATAAGGCTGCTAAAAAAAAAAGTTATACATTCTTCTTTATATATCACGTTATTGGTAACTGTAGGCTTAAGATAAATGAGTTGTCTCCTGTCCCAAACGACTACAAGACCGAACCTGAAAATATTTCCCTCTGAAGGATTTCTCAGAGGAGAGGTCCAGGTCCACTAAAAGAGCTCCCTCCCCTGTCCAGAGGCATCTCGGCTGTTTCCTTACCTGGGCTATTCTGAATAAGACTGCAGTGAGCATGGGGATGTAGCTATCCCTTCAAGTGAATTTATTTCCTTTGGATACAGATACAAGTAGGATACTAATACAGCAGGAAGGGTAGTTTGGTCAAAAAACAAAATTCAAGTGAGTCCATCTAAGTATCTATTGGCTTTAATATGCATTTGATTTATGAATCAGGCAGTATTCCAAGTAGCAACTAGAAGAGCCTTCAGAGGAACGGTACAAAATGAAAGGTTCTTCTAGGAAGGAGTGTGGGGCAAAGGCATTCTTAGGGAGGAAAAAAAGAAAGGATTATTTTTAGGCCAGAACACCTCTTGGAGGGGAAGAGGATGGCAAAAAATTTAGCACAGAGGATCTCTTCTTCCTTTGGGGGATGGAGAGGGGAATGTAACTGATTACCATATGGTGCTTGACCAGCATATTCAACTGGTTGATTAAGATAACATTTGTGGTGAAGGTTAAACTGCAATTAAGTCAGGTATGAAGTCTAGGTTTGGTATCACAGGCTTTAACACAAGTGATGTCATTTGGGGTCTGTGGTTTTGTCTTTAACAGTTCTAATTTTAATTTTTTTGAGGAACTTGCATACTGCCATTCTGTTTTCCATATGGCTGTACCAATTTACTTCCCCACCAACAGTGTATAAGGGCTTCCTTTTCTCCACCTGCTTGCCAACAATATTATATATCTTGTCAAAGGGTAGAAACTTTTAGTTATAAGTAAATTCTAGAAACTACTGTATAGGATGGTGGCTATAGTTAATATTATGTATTGTATACTTAAAATTTGCCAAGAGAGTGCTTCTTAAATGTTCTCACCCCCCCCACACACACACATACACAGGAGCTGTATGAGGCAATTGATATATTAATTTGTTTGTTAGCTTGATTGCAATAATCACTTCACAGGATCTATATATGTCAACACATGATGTGTACACCTGAAATATATGCAGTTTTTTCAATCACACTTCAATGAAACTGGAAAAATAAAAATAATATATTTTTAAAAAGAGCTCTCTCTTCAAATATACAAAATATACCAAAAGAGCCCTCTGAGAGAATTTACTGAGGATAGAAGGCCACAGTGTGTGTGTGTGTGTGTGTGTGTGAGAGAGAGAGAGAGAGAGAGAGAGAGAGAGAGAGAGAGAGAACTCACATTTTTCAGCCCTTGCCTTGATATACTTTGTAAGCAGAACAGAGCATGCTCTGCCAGTAATGATCATGCCCCCTTCCCTTTGGACCTCAGCTTCCTCACGAAGAGGAGGAGTGGAATTCAATGATCTCTAAGGTCCCTTTTCAGCTCTGATATTTCTGAATTCAATGTAGACAATCATTTTGTGCCTGTGAAGAATGCCAAATGGTCGTGTCCTTTGCTTCCTGATTTTAGTGGCCTTGCACAACCTTCACAAGCACAACACACTGCTCTGTGGGTGACAAGCACCCAGACACCCATTCCTCACCTCTCATTCTTTCTGTTCCTCCTCAAGATGGGAGGACTTTAGTGGGCTGATTTTATGTGAGGATCCGATGATAGAAAAACAGATTCTAGTCCGTGCTTTGCTCAGAGGATCATTCCACAGAAGCTGAGCTGTTTCTAAAACAGTCTCCAAAGCTTAAAAAATAATGGAGATTCTAAAACCAGATCATTTCCTGATGAAAACTCTAGGCCTGTTCAATTTTTAATCTTTTCTAAAATCAGCATGGTTTTTCTTTTTCCCATAAAGGTATTTAGAATGAAGTCCTTGAATTTGCCCCTTGGACACATTTACAGGTTTTGTCTAATTTCCTAATTCTTTTAATCAAGGCCTTTCTAGCTTTCAATCATCGTTAATTGTCTTTGAGGGAATTAGGGTGCTTATTCCTATTTGTCTGACAAATATACAGCATCAAATATTCATCATTTAAATGCAATTAAAATATAGAATCACTAAAACATCATTGCAATGACTTAAACTGCTACAGTTTTAATTAAGGGATTAGGCAATTGGGGATTAGAAGCATAATATAATGCACAATCCAGAAGACATATTTCTCTAAATTTTTAATAATTTAAACTTTTATGACTTTAAAGATAAGAGGTATGTGAGTATATTTGCCAACAGTGAGTAATAATGACACAGAAGAAGAACAGGAAAACATGGGCAAAAAAAATGAAAACTCAGATGTCAGATGTGCTGGGAAATTTAAGAATCTATTTGCCTAATGAAATGTTTAACAGTCCTGAAATCCTTCCAGGTTAAAACCATAAGCAGAATAAAACTTTACATATGAGTAGACTAGGGACTTCAGTAAAGTTGTTAGGAGTCATATGTCCATTAAAAAAAATCTTACATTTAAGTATTATCTTAATTTCTTTATGGCTCTGGGCTTGTGGGACCACCTTAATTTGAATGCTTGCAATTGATCTAGAATGTGGTCTGTAGATGATAAAACCTAAACTTGTGGTCAAAAACTTTAAAATTAATTGCCATTTTTATTATTCAGCTGGCCTCCAAAATGAACCCATACAAATTATATTGCCAAATATAAATCGTTTGAACTTTAGCTGCCACATTTTCCATATAAACCAACAGCAGCTATAAACAGTGTTAACTGAGGCGAAAAGTAGTTTCCCTATGGAGGCTGGAAATGTGAAGTCTCTCATCATTTTTAGCCTCGTATACTTTTATAATCAACTTCTCTTGTCACATTTTTAATTAAGTAGTGTCAGTGCTTAATGCAATATGCTAGCTTGTTGGCTACCCAAGGCGTACTGTACGTGTAGCACTCTCAAACTGAGACAGGCATGTGTTGCTTCTCACTTGGACCAGTCTCAAGTTGATGAAGAGGCAGTTGTGCAATTGCCAGGAACTGAGCATCCATGTACTGGCTCCACTGGGCACCTGGATCTTCAGAGAATTTTTGCACAAATAACTGGAGAGTTTATCAGGTTCAATGTCCTGACTTTTGGCAGAATAACTGAGCTAGTAATCTAGATCAGCACTAACTAATAAAAGTATAATGAAAGCCACCTATGTAATTTTAAATTTTCTTGTGGCCACATTTTTAAAGTGAAAAAAAAAGCAAACAGGTGAAATCAATTCTAATAATATATTTTATTCAGTCCAAGTCATAATCATTTCAATAAAAAATCAATATAAAAATCATTAAGGTATTTCACATAACTTTTCATGCCAATTCTTTGAACTCTGCCATGTCTTTTACTCATGTAGCCCATCTCAGTTTATACTAGCCACATTCCAAATGCTCAGCAGTCACATGCAGCTAGTAGCTACCAAAGTGGACCAGGTGGCTTTTGTTTTTAATTAATTAATTAATTAATTAATTAATTAATATTTTCCCCCTATTTCCCTCCCCACCTCCCAGTAAATGCCCTCATCCACACTCCCCCACGCCTTCCCCCATTGCCCTGTATCCACTGGCTATACCTACACACACACATGCACACAACTGAAGAGATGAAAAGCCTGGGATAGGTTAGTCTCTCTCCCCAGAGGACATCATTTGAACTAGGTGATTCAGACAAAGTCGGAAGTTAGAGTTTTGTAGCTGGTTGTAGGGGCCATATTTCTAGATGAAGAAGTTGTAAGTATAAAAAAAGAATAAATAGCTAGTGGTCTATTCATACAATGGAATAATGATATGCAATAAAAATGAACATCTACAACTACATAGAACAATAAGGATGAATCTTACACACATAATATTGATTGAAAGAAGCCAGGTACATGAAGTGCTTATTTGCTTCCTGTATCATACAATACAATACAAAAGAAAAAACAGGCAAAGCTAACCAAAGTAATAAAAACTCAAGATGGCAAATATCTTTGATAGAAGGCCGAGCCTGGAAGGGAGCACAGGGGAAGCTCTTGGCTATTGGTCATGTTCCATTTCTTGAACTGGATGTTCTTATTTTAGGAAAATTCATTGACCTATTCTTCAATATTAAGTTTTTTTAAAAGAAAGGTAAGAGTTAAGAAGTAATAAATTTCTACATATTTCTGTTTTGGAACAATACAAATATCATTCATTATTAAACAGATATGTCACCCTGTTGATGTGGCTCAGTTGGTTGGAACATGCTCCCATATACCGAAAGGTTGCAGGTTCGATTACCAGTCAGGGCAGGTTCCCAGGTTGTGGGTTCAATTCCTGGTTAGGATGCAGACAGGAGGCAACTGATCAAGGATTCTCACTTATATCAATGTCTAAAATCAATTATTTTTTGAAAGCATATCCTCTAGTAAATAAAGTATGGATAAATAAAATATGTTAATGATCCTGAACTATTTTTTAATTTAGATTACAAAATAAATTATTAAAAAATCAAAGCTAATAGATACTGATTTCTGAAGATTAATTAAAAAAATGTCCAGGGCGCATGGGCACAGTTCAGAAACAGCCTAATTGATCTCTGTGTGCGACTGGACATAGGAGGGGCATGGCTACCCCCATACCCTATCCTTTATGCTGAAGAATGGTTTATCTTTTTGTCCTGATTTTCCCCATTTGTCCCTGCATCTCTGGTTTTGGAATCTTTGCAAATGAACTCAGAAAAAAGGGATCCTTAAGACAAAAGTTTGTCTGTGAAGGCTTGAAACAGCAAGTCTAAGGATGATAAATTGGGGCATCTTGGTAAATTTAAAGCATAATTACATCTTCTTCCTAGACTGCTAATGGCACATGATCAACACTAGCTTTTTGAACTGTATCCCAGTGGAAATATTACACTTGGAAAACTTGTCCTAAGTTTATCATTAAAAATATTTATATTTTGAAGGCTTATTCTCAAGAAATTTTTACCCTTGAGAAAAATTCCTGACAATCCTTTTTTAACTGAAAAAAGAAAGAAAAAGAAGATCCATCATCCTGTAACTCAGACTTCCCTAGTTCACAACCACCCCAAGCTATTTCCAGAGAGTCTAATTAGGATGTATGCCTGGGCTGAGATGGTCTAAGAGGAGAAGGACCTTTGCTTGTCATCTCTGCAGAAGCTCTTGCATGTACTCGGCCTGACCAGATTCCTCATCAATTGTATTATGTGCAATTGCCATTGGGCATTAGGATAAAACTGTAATTACAGAATAGCTAAAATGCTTATGGCTGGAGTGTCTGGGCCTTCGTGCCCATAAATTTCCACAGACCATTATACCATTAGTCTGCTGACCTTAATTCCCATATATGCTTGGTTGACACTTGTAAATGTTTGTGGAAAAGGTTTTAATAGTTATTTGTTGAACTGTCTCTCATGATGAAGGCTGAAACAATAGTTGAATTCATTTTATATTATCACAAGTGCTTTTGCTTAAAGCGCTGGACCCTATAAATCTATTTTTATTGACTCACATTCATGGGCTTCAAAGAATATGGATTGTACTGTAGTAAAACTGCACACCATCCCCCAAACACTCCTAAAATATGTGGTTTTGCTGCTGTAATCATTGACACCAAAAGATGAGGTTACCTATATTCAAATGTAAAACTTAGAAATTGTGAGCCATGTAATCCAACCTGAGAAAAGAATGGTGGTCAAGTCACAAAAATTAATTTCCTAACAATTCAAGTTCTTTGCTTGAAGGGGCCATGTTGAGCATAATGATACTTCTTAAGAATCTCTTTCGATCCCAAATACTTTCATTATTTGCACAGCTTCTCTGTACCTCTTCTCATCCCTTTATGATCTTGGGGACATGCTGTTTCCTAAATATTGTTTGGAAGGCCTCATAGGAGTTTGTTTAGTTTGTTGTTTCAAACCAGGCAACAGCTATCCCTTACCTGGAAATTATTCTGTAAATGTCTGTGAGGCATTTCTTATGCTCAGTCTCCTCCTATGAAAGGTTTTCTCTAGCTTTCTGCACAGCAGTTAGGATCTCTTCTTGCCATTTACCCTCTGCACATTTTCAGGCCAACAAAGCTTCTCTTTCAGTAGTAAAACTACAGTGCAAGCTTGATGTTAGTGATGGTAAGTAGCTGGCACAAATTTAACTGCTAATACTACATGCCAAAGTCTCCCAGGCTTTAAGAAATTTGGTTTTCAGCACATCTCAAGTTTGGCTTGAATTTCCCCAGTTATATTGATGCCAATCTAGTTTCCAAGCCATAGATTTGTTTGATACTATTTTCCCCTCAAACCCATTTAACACGTAGTTTGACTGTGATAGCAATAGTGTGTTTTTGGAATCCTTAGTTTATTGTCCATGGTATATACCATGATATATAAACTTAAGTTCCTTCACCCTGATATTCATTTAAGTTGGTCGTGAGTCTATACCTCTCCTAAGGGGTGTTAACTTCTAGCACATATATATAAACATAAAGTGGTCCTAAATAATTCCCAGTTAATTATTAAAAGAACCAGTAATGAATTTTTTTTTATGAAAAAAATTTTTTGTTGATTCCAGAGAGGAAGGAGAGAGAGATAAAAACATCAATGATGAGAATCATTGATCGGCTCCTCCTGTACACTCCTACCCTGACTGGGAATCAAACCCTGACCTCCTAGTTCATGGGTGAAATTCATAGGTCAATGCTCAGCCACTGAGCCACACCGGGCAGGCTCATTTTTAAAAAAAAATTCTCACCAAGGATATGCTTTTTTATTGGTTGTTAGAGAGATAGAAAGGGGAAAAAAGAGACAGAGAAACATCAATGGAGAGAGAAACATTGATTGCTTGCCTCTCATACTATCCCTGACTGGAGATCAAACCTGCAACGTTTTGGTGTGTGATATGATACTCCAACCAACTGAACCACCTGGCCAGGGCCTAAATTCTAATTCAGATCTTCTCATTGAATGCAACTGGGACATGATTTATCATCCCTGACATGACAACCTATACTATCTTCTCACCTTTTAAAGAGTCTTTGGGATTTCTGGGAAACAAACCTAATTAGTCATTTCTAAATTTACCTATCAGTGGGCACCCTCTCTGTTCAGCTATGACACTAGGCATTGCATGGCACCAGTCCATGGACACTGCACCTTGACTAGTTCTTTTCTTATTGTGGAACCACTTCCTGGGTGGTGGAAAGTATGTCAACTCTAGGCCTATTGATTGAAATGTATCACACAGAATCAGACAGAGCAGACAGAACTTAGAGAAACAACACAGTTAGTTCCTGGAATAAAAACAAGGAGGATCAGAAGTTCAAAGCCAACCATAAATTTGAGGCTCAGAGAAATGAGAAGTCAGGGAGCAGGGAGCCCCTGGAGTTCCAGACAAGGCAAGCAATAAGATGGAAACAACCAGACTTTATTCAGTAGTGACAGGAGCATGTAATAAACTCTCTTTAGTGTTTCAAAGTCATAGAGTTGTTAAGCTTTGGCTTTCCACAGCTAGTCACATTTCAAACCCCTCCAGTAGTTTACCTTTTATATAAGAAGCTATAAGGAAGAGACACTCTGCCCTATTCAAGGGTATAAAACTAACTTTTTTCTTGTTTCCATCACAGAGAGCATTTAAAAATGTACTAATTAAGCTTCACAGTAATAGACTGAAAGTATAGTTTCCTACTGAAATAAAGTCCTATTTGGAGCAGAAGCTTTTTTGAGCTGTAAACTAGACAGCAGTTTAAGACAGTGCTGAGGACAACATATGGACAGAAACCCAAATGGATGGAAATATGAAAATAGGACAGGAAGCTAAAATAGATGTGAACTCAATTTCTTTAGAATAAATAGCATGGTCTGTAATCTCAGGTATATGATTTGGCAACTGCTAATGAAAATTATTTCCATTATTGTAAAAGGGCAAGCAGCAGGTCCATGGATTTTTTTTTTAATAGTAAAGATATGAAACACTCAAAATTTTCAGTTGGTGACATTTTCCCACATGTTGATATAATTGGAGTCCAAATCTCCTAAATTCACTAGGAATGACTGTTTACCCACCTAAACAATGTTTTGATTGCTAAAGGAAGCCAATCTTAGTAAGGGTGGCTGCAAAACACAGAGCTGTTGGCCTCATTACAAGTTCATGACTACTACACTCACCCAGGCTCCCACAGGTACTCTGCCAATTATTTACTCATCCCAGGATGAATCCCTTTCTCATTCACAATCAAATTTTTTCTCCCCCTCTTTAGCTCTCAGTTCCTTTGTGCAGCCTTCATTCTCAACAAAGTACGTCACTGTCTAATCTGAATTGGTCCAATTTTCTTCCCATCCACATCTAACTTTAATTTTTATTCATCCTTTCCTCATTTTATTCCTGCCTCAAAAAACGCACACACACAGTGTCCTTACTCATTTCCAAGACCCATCCTCCCACTTGATCCTAGGCCCCCTTATCTTCTTTGGGGCTTTATTCCATCCATCAAACCTCTCTAACATCACCTATTTCCTTTTTAAATCATCCATTCCAGACACCTATTGCTACATAACAAGCACTCAAAAATGTTAATGGCTTAAAACAAGAATCAATATTTGTTTACAAGATGCAAGTTGGGCAGAGGAGGTCTCCTTGGTGATCCAAGCAATATCTTTTGGGGCTGGAAAGCCCAAATGGCTTCACTCCTGTCTGGTGCCTCAATTAGAATGCCTAGAACAGCTGGGAGCTGGCCATCTCTCTCTCTCTCTCTCTCTCTCTCTCTCTCTCTCTCTCTCTCTCTCTCTCTCTCTCTCTCTCTCCATGTGACATTTCCAAGTAAATGGCTTGGGTTTTCTTTGCAGCAGAATGGTTTGGTGGCTGGCTTTTCTCCAGAGGACAAAGTCAGAAGCTAGCCATGTCTTCTTCGTGTCTTAGCTTGAAAGTCTGTCTAAGGACATTGCATTCTATTTGTCACAGAGTCATTTTAAATTCAAGGGGAGGGAACTACAGAAGGATATAAATAGTGGGAGTTATAGCTCACTGGGGGTCCCCAATGCAACATACTAGCACCTTGCCTCTTCATTGTCTCCTTAAAATCAACGTTCCTTATGCTAATAAAACTTAACAACCTATTCCCCTCAAAGCCTCATAGCTGTCTCTCATTTGTACTTCATCACAATTTCTCAAAAATGAATCTTTACTTTTGTTTCCAACAAGGTACCAGTCTCATTTACTCCTCAACCCACTGTAATCTAGCTTCTGATCTCATCACATTATTAAAAACTCTCTGTTAAATGTATACATTTCCTCTTTGTGCTTCTTTTACTGTTTCTCTGAATCATTTATTTCAGTTGCCTTCCTTCTTGAAATCCTCTCCTCACTTGGTTTCTGAGATATTGTGTAGTTCTTCTCCAAACTTGCTCCTCCTTAATATTTTTTCCTCCAACTTTCCCTTCTTCTGAATAAATGTAGGAGGCTTCTGCATCACCTCTATCCCATGTGACTCATTCTGTCACTAGGTTATCATAATTCTACTCTGGTAAATTACAGAAACCACCCCCTCTTTCCATTCCCATTGCTCCTACACTAATACAGAGCCTCATTCGCTCATCATTAGTCAAAAGCAAGAGTCTTCTGTTTGGTTTTCAACACTCCAGATTCTGCCCCTTCTAATCTTACGAACTGGTATTATGGTTATCTTCATTAAACAGAACAATCAATGCTCAAAAACTTTCCCCAGGTACCTACTGTCAATTAGAAAAGTATAGTCTTTTTGTCTTAGTTTGTCAAATTATAATTCTGGTCTAGGACCTTATTTCCAAATATCACAACAAATGTCCATAGTCTAAGTTTTAGTCCCATGGGACATTTCAGTCTGCAAATATGTCTTATATTTTCCTGTCTCCATACCCTTCCTTCAGGAAAATTATTCTCCATTAACTTTGCCTATTAAAATGTCCTCATCCTTAAGGTTAGCCTTAAAAGTTGTATTTTCCACAAAGAGTTCTCAGTTAGAACAAAATGACTCCATTTCTTTATACCTATGGAATCTTGATTAGACATTGCTTTTAGAGCATGTCATATAAATTATAATGTGTTCCTTTAGTGTTCCTCGCTAAATCATAAACCCCATGAGACTAGTAATCTCTACATCTAGCACAGTTATAAGAGCTTAATATTGGTGAGTTGAATTGAAAAAGCATTATGAAGTATTTATCAGCTTGCAATCTTTAGCCAAAGAGTCATGGAAAATGCGAGATGTTTTCTTTAATACATGTGATTCTGTTGCCAGCTTAAAACAAAGCCTCTCTGTGGACAGGGCTGTTATAATACTGCCCAAGTCAAATCACTCAGTGGTATAAATATTAATTAAATTATAGAGGAACCATTTAAAAATATCTAGAATTTTCAAATGAAACAACTCTGAATTTTCCCAAATTACTCAGATAATTGCCTTGCTTCACCAACCTGTCTTACATAGTCACTCTAGGATTTATCACTAACTGACGTTCATTACATTGTAATAACTCTCTGAGATATATGTGGCAGTGACACTGCACTTTCACTAGCAGCATACAGATATATCAACATTTTAATTAAGTGTGTAAAATAGTATGCAGATAAATCTATATAGAATGCAATAAGAAAATACTGGTATTGCATGTTATAAGAAGAATATACTTGATTACTTCCAGGAACAATGACAACAAAATTATTCTGTGCCTGGTGAGCAGCAATTAAGTCTCTATCTCACTTTCACAAAGAGATTTATTTCTAAGATGTACAGACTAATAAATCAATTCTATTTTTCTATCTCCCTATGATTTATTTAACATTCATTTCCCATCCATTTTTGTCTAACAATTTCCAACTTTTGTACATTAGATTGCTTACCCCACCCAGAGAGCCTCTATCAAGTAGTTAATGGTCTGGAAACAAACACTAAAGAAGTTCCTGTTTTAAAGGAATCCTAGTGTGAATACTTCTGCAAACAGAGTAATTAGATTCTGATTTGTACTTTGAAAATTCAACTTTGCATAAGTAACTCGTGTATATACTTGCAATTTATGATTTTATTTGGCCTTAAAGATAGTTTGAAAATTGGTTACTAAAAAATTAGAATTAAATGTTTCTATCCAAATCATTCTATATAATAAAGAGCTAATATGCTAATTAGATTGAACAGCTGAATGACCTTCTGGACAAAGCCAGGGCTGCAAGGGCCAAACCCCTTGCACGAATTTTAGGCATCAGGCCTCTAGTTTTTTAAATATTTTTTATTGATTTCACCAGAGGGAGAGGAAAGAGAAATAGAAACATCAATGATAAGAGAGAATCATTGATCGGCCACCTCCTGCACACCCTACACTGAGGATCGAGCTGCAACCCGGGCTGCCCTTAACCAGAATCAAACCTAGGACCCTTCAGTCTGAAGGCCAACTCTCTATCCACTGAGCCAAACTGGCTGGGGCTCTTCATAACTCTTATTATTACCCAAAATGTCACACATTTATTTGTTCACCAAATATTCCCACCAACTTCACAGGAGCAGGGACTTGCCTGATCTGTTCTAGAATTAGAATAGTATCCAAGGGTACTAGATACTAAATGAATGAATGAGTGAATGTATCTTCGCATTTACTGTAACTTATTAACTCCTCTATCTCTGCCTTAATTTCCTCCAGTGTTGTGATCTGTAGAGTTCTCCCTAAAATTTCACTTCCCCCTCCCTTTCTTAGTGAATGTATAAGTTCCAGACTCTCATATATTCTCAATGATTCTAAAAATGTTTTAAGGAGTAAGTGTCTAGAAACTTACATTAAAAGTATACTGGTAAGAAAATATATGATCTTCTAACCCACTGAATTCTTTTTATTTCTTTAACACTGAGATTGAAAAGTTTGAAATAGAGTATTTCTAACAAGACAAAAATTAAAAAAAATTGTACTATTGGATTTCTTCCAGTACTTTTCTTCTTAATTCCTATGTACACACACACACACACACACACACACACATGCTTGCATATATATGAATATTTATTAGTTATTAGTCATAACTCCTTTTCTCCTATAGCAATATACCCTGGCTATTCTTTCTGGGCTAGTAAATCTAACTACCTTGTTTTTTCTTTTAATTTAGAGAGGCAGAGAGAGAGAGAGAGAGAGAGAGAGAGAGAGAGAGAGAGAGAGAGGAACTTCAATGTGAGAGAGATACATCCATCGGTTGCCTCCTGTACACGTCCAAACTGGGTATTGAACCCACAACCTAGGAAGGTGTCCTGACCAGGAATTGAACCTGCAAACTTCCAGTGCAGGGAATGATGCCCCAATCAACTGAGCCACACTGGCCAGGGCTACCTTGTTCTTTTTATAGTGTTTGTGTTCTATCCCATTGTATGAACCGCTGTTTCTTTTTGTTGTTGATCCTCACCCAAAGATATTTTTACATCGATTTTTAGAAAGAACGGAAAGGTGAGAGAGAGGGAGGGAGGGAGGGAGGGAGGGAGGGAGAGAGAGAGAGAGAGAGAGAGAGAGAGAGAGAGGCAGGAATGTGAGAGAGACACATTGATTAGTTGCCTCCCCTAGGGCTGGGGGTGGAGCCTGTGACTAAGGTACATGCACTTGACCTGAATCAAACCTGGGAACCTCAGTCCAAGGGCCTCTGCTCTTTCCACTGAGCAAAACCAGCTAGGGTGAAGCACGTTTCTTTATTTATGCCTTTACAGATGGCATTGATCTTGTTTCAAATAATTTAATATTAAAAAGTCCTTTGTATATGGTGTTTACAGAGTTGTGCAATTATTTTGTAAACTAGGCTCCTAATATGAAGATGGCTCTCAAGTACAATAAACATTTTCATTCCTGAATTCATGTGCCTATTTCAATTTCCTCCAATAGTGTATGGTATTTATCTCACCAACTCAAAATGGTATCATACTTTTACATTTGTGCCATACTGATAGACAAAATTATCTTGCACTTTTCATTTGTATTTATTTAATTATTGAGGTAGAACATATTTATATGTATCCATTGACCACTTGTACACTGTAAATTTTATATTCATGTTGTTTTGTGTATTTATAACAAAAATACTCGATTGAGGTTTGAGGAGACATAATGGAACACATACAGAATACTGAAATGGATAAAATGAAACACAAGGAGAGTGTAAGCTTCTGTGTTGCATATAAGGCACAAGCCTACTTCACATATGTGCATTCCAATCAACAGTCATGGGATGCTTACTATAAATCAGATGCTCCTCTGACCCCTTGGAGGAAAAGATTAATATATGACCCTGCCCCTGAACTTGTGTTTCCAAGATAATTAACTAAGCTTCAACAGGAAACATTAAAATATGAAAATGACCAGCTTGGCAACTCCATATTTTTAAAAAATTATGAATTTATAATAACATTAGGATACAGAACTAGAATTTAAACCATCAATGAATACACTAAGGCAAAACTTGTAATTAGAAAAAAATTAGGACTAGGACTGGGTTTTCACCATATGGGCAAATAGATTGCAGGTTAGCATTAAACACATGATAGGTTTATATAATAAAAATGTGCTGGAGTTTCTAACCCTCTGAATTATTTTTTCAATTTGCCCATATGGTGAAAACCTAGTTTTAGGACTAGGTTTTCACCATATGGGCAAATTGATTGCAGGTTAGCATTAAACACATAATAGATTTATATCATAAAAATGTACTGGAGTTTCAGGAGGTGAAAACAAATTTAATTTCCTTGGCAGTTGGGAGAATACGTATGACGAGTTGATGAATTGCTTCTATCACTTCTTAAAATCTCTGCCAGTTTTACAAATGGCTGAGTCTACTGGGAGACTGAGTTTGGAGTCTCTGGTGTATTTCCTCATAAAGGAGTCATAGTTTGCAATAAAATCATTCTAAATATTAAAATAAAATGAGAGTGAGAACCATGTGTGCACTTCTCTGCAAAGCTGACAAAAAAAAAAATGCTCTCACCTTAGACACCTTATCAAATGCTCCAGAACTGAAAATAATTCAGTTCAGAATTTGACACCCAACACCCCAGATGCCTGCGTTTTGGGGAAAGTGGGGCTGATTCTGGCACACAGTGGAGGCATTTGTGAGATGAAATGCAATTGCCTTCTCCCTCAGCTGCTCATAGGGTCTACAGGGTCCAGAAACCGACTATTAGGGATGGAACCTTCTTGTTGGACAGGACAGTAAAATTAACTGAAGAGTGAGACAGCCTGGTGAGGAGCCTTTCCATCTCCCATGGGGCAGGCAGCCCTGGCCCTTTCCATGAGAAGGTCCATTTTTTTTTTGTTGTTGTCCCTGCAGTTCTTTCCTCTCCCAAAAGCCTTGAAATCACCATTGTGTGGACAATGAAGGCTAAATAGGATATGTTAGAGCAAGGAAACAGGGAGAAGGAACACCATGCAATCATGGTCCACTTGGAGCTCTACCAGGGAGGTCTTAAATGCTGCCCATAGAGTTTCTTCCCATGATTAGAATGCCTTGTCCCACCCTAAAGCAGCCGCAACACTGTACAGCAGCAGATCCTTTTACGGTGGCAGAGAAAGCAGGGTATATGCTCTGGTCAGGACACTTTTGTGGAATCTTGAGTTAAGGTGCTGGTACTATTACCTTGTTGACTCCAAGACAATCTCAAAACTATTACAGAACTAGACTTTGCCCCAGAGCCCAATGCAGATGGACAAAATGTCAAGCAGCCTCTTTGGCCTGAGGCAAAGATTTATGTGGCCACTTTGGTATTCTGATCCCCGTGCAAGTTCAGGTCCAGTCTTGATCCTAACAGATTGGGTTTTGATATATATTGAACTCTTGACCCACGAGGGAACTGATTAGAATTTGAAAGACCTACAAAAACTCCCTGTGGTGAGTTGTATCTGACCCCTAATATGTCCAATCTTAACCTTAGGTACCTGTGAACGTGATCTTATTTTAAAAGGGGGCCGTTGCAGATCCTTAGTAAAGGTAAGGATCTCCAGATGAGATCATCCCGGAATCAGACCGGCTCTAAATTGAATGACCAGTGTTCTTAGACAAAGGAGAGAAGACACAAAGACACGGGGGGAAAAAAGTCGTGTGAAGATGGATGCATCTACGAACCAAGCAATGCAGAGGGTTAGCAGCTGTTCGCAGGAGTTAGAAAGGAGCCTGGAAGGGATTCTCAATGCCTCCAGGAGAAGCCAACCCTGCAGATGCCTTACATCAGACTTCTGGCCTCTAGAAATGTGAGAGACCAAATGTCTATTTTCTGAAGCCATCCAGTCTATGCAATTTGTTAGAGCAGCCCCAGGAAACTCATGCATCCCACAAACCAGATCCAGTGAGTTAGTGCATTCTGTACTGGTAGACTGCATTAGGAACCCCGTGAAAATCATCGTTCAGGGCACAGTTCATGTACAAAGGACAGAACACAGGGCTTGGGGTCAGGCAGACCTTGTTAGTAACTGCTGTGTGCGCTTAGCCAGCCTCTCGAGATCTTTGTCTCTTTGTATAACACCAGGAAGGCAGCCTGTGAACATGGGACAGAAGTCAGGGAGCATAAGCCAAGAATATATTGAGGTTTTCAACTCTAGTTGTACATTAATATCGTCCAGGGAAGTTTTTTTTAAAAAATATATTGTTGACAAGACTTCCCCTCCAGGCAATTAAATCATAGTCTCTCTCTCACTGAACCATGAGCATTGGTCATTTTACAAAAACTGTGGGCACCACTTCATACCCACCAGCATAGCTATTATCAAAACAAATAAAAACAAAAAAACACCACCAACAGAAAATAACAAGGATGTACAGAAAGTGGACCCCTTGTGTGTTGGTGGTGGGAATGAAAACAACTACATAGAAATACCTTGTGATCCAGCAATTCTACTTCTAGGTATATAACCCAAAATGATCAAAAGCAGGAACTCAAACACATACCTGGCTGTCCATGTTCACAGTGAGTTTATTTTCAATAACTTAAAGGTGGAAACAACTCAAATGTTCATCAGTGGATGAGTGGATAAGCAAAATAGAATGGAATGTTATTCAGCCTTAAAAGGAAGGAAATTCTCATAAATGCCACCATGTGAATGACTCTTGAAGACACTAGGCTAAGTAAAATAACACCAGACACAAAAGGACAAATGTCTGGTGATTCCACTTATATGAGGTAACCACAGGAGTCAAATTCAGAGAGAGGTAAAGTAAGGTGATTTCTAAGAGCTGAGGGAAGAAGGACGGAGGGGTTAAAGAGTAGAGAGGTTCAGTTTGGAAGATGAAAAATTCTGGAGATAGATGATGGTGACTGCTGCACAACAATGCACTTAATGCCACTGAATTGCATACTTGAAGTGTTTAAAATGGTAAATGCAATGTTATATATATTTTGCCATAATAAAAAAAGGATGTCAACTACACCTATTGTGGTCATCATTTTACTTTAAGTATAAAGCAAACCATCATGCTATATATCTTAAACTTATACAGTGGTGTTTGTCAATTATTTCTTAAAACTTGAACAAATACCACCCCCCAAAAACAACAACAACAACAAAACCCACAAACTCCTCCTACACAGTGATATGCAACAGAGTTAAGAAACAGAAATTAGCAGCCCAAACTCAAGAGGCTATAGCCGGTCCAGTAAGACATGGAAGAGACCTCCTGGTCAATGACCAGGTGGGAAACTCAG
Organism: Lasiurus cinereus; assembly: GCA_011751065.1. NCBI lineage: Eukaryota > Metazoa > Chordata > Mammalia > Chiroptera > Vespertilionidae > Lasiurus > Lasiurus cinereus. The sequence continues at coordinate 8,721,682 of JAAGEH010000393.1, read as the reverse complement.
GAGGCCCAGGATAGGGACTCATGCCTGAGGCTGGGAGGCTCAGAGTCAGTGGTCACCCCAAGGCTCAGCCGCCCAAGTCAGAGAAGGGCCTCTAGAGTCACTGATGTGGTCCTGAATCAAGAATTAGTTAAATGGGGCTTCTTTCCAAAACTGCTTACAGTGCAAAACTGGTCCCGACTATGGGGCAAAGCTGAATTTGGGGGGATGGGCAGGGGAGCACACCTGCAGGTGACTCAGGACATGGAGAACCCGAAGACTGTCACAGTCCAGAGTCTGTTTCGTTTTCTTCACATTTCAACGCCATTGATTTTCTCCTTGTGCAGCGAGACCGTGGGAAACCTCCACTCTTAACCCCTTGGGTGAGCTCCCACTCTGAACATCAGTCTGAGAGAGATGAAGAGCCTGTGCGCCTTGCATAAGTCTGACGGCGCATCTATTGATCTATTTCCAGCGCAGAGTGGGCTGCAGGGAAAAGCTGAGCGAGGGTGCGTGGGTGTGGGGTGAGGGCGTATGTGAATAGCTGCCGGTTCTGTTCGTTTCAGGTTCAGAAGGAACTGTTTCTGACCTTGTCCCAGGTTTGGGCATGCACTCCCCTAGGAAAGTGCAACTCCTGGCTCTGCTTTTGGATGCCCTTCTTTTCAAATGTGATAATAATGGTGTCAAAACCAAATTTCAGCCCTTTTATTTGAAACGATTTCAGCAGTCTTGTGGGCATTAAAAGAGAAGGCAGCGCTTTAGATTTCGCTACGGTACATAGTATTCATTTTCCCCTGGGCCCATCTCTCCCCAGCCTAACAGACACATGCCTGCTCTCTTGGACCTGCCTCCGCCCACTTGTGAAGCTTTGGTGAGAGGAAGAAGCTCCTTAGCTCAGGAGGGAAGCATGCGAGTGGGGAAGGTTTCACCTGCAGTAGGCCATGCACAGAGGGAAAGTATTTCAGTTCTCCTGTTTAATGGAACTATTAGGATCAACTGTAACATTTCCTTGAGATAAAGTAAGAGAAAAGAAAGGGATGGTACATCCCTTGTTTTGGGTACCTTGACAGTTCTGTGTACAGAAATGGTACTTGATTATTTGTCCTGTGCCAGGGGTGGAGCAAAGACAAACCACAGGGGCTCTCCCAAGTTTGAGGGACAAGTGAATGCTGACCCAGGCCCTCTTAAGGCTGCTTTCTCCTTGTTTGAGTGTGGAACCAGCAAAGAGGCTGTGCAAGATGAAGGGTACCCACAGTGTGAGTGGACTTGGCCCCCAGGGCTCCTTTGTTCTTCAGGAGGCACTCCCAAAATTTGGAGGGCTGGCAGCTGTGCAGTGAGGAAGTCACTGGGTCAGTAGAGGTGCTTGCTGCCTTTTATCCTTTATACACACACACACACACACACACACACACACACACACACACATACATATACAGAGAGGAAGGGAAAGGGAGAGGGAGTTAGAAACATCAATCAGCTGCTTCCTGCACACCCCGACTGTAGATGTGCCTGAAGCCAAGGTACATGCCCTTGACCAGAGTCAAACCTGGGACCCTTGAGTCTGCAGGCCGATGCTCTATCCACTGAGCAAAACCAGTTAGGGCCCTTTTATTCTTTTGAAAGAGGGATTCAGTGGGTGGGGTAGCCTGTATTACTCAGGCCTAATGGTTCAGCTACACTATTGCCTATGGCTTCCTTTGCTTCTTATTGAACCTCAGGGTCTACTTGTGCTTCCAAGTAAGTGGCCTGGGCATAGCCTATTATGGTTGTGAGGAACAAATAATATAATAAATAATTGACTGCAAATTCTTTGCTATGTTTACCAAAGAAATTCCAAGGTGAAGAGTAGCAGTTTGTCACAGTAAATGTCTCAGTGCAATGACCCCTGTGACAACATTTAGAGGCGGGGCTTGTTTGATGGTGAATTCAGAGATATGATTCAGAGGTCTAGCTTGATCATCTGAAGTCTCCGGTTGCTCTGAGAACTGTTTCATCCAATGGCTGTCACACATACACCATAAAAAAGACGCCTTAGTGACTGGAATAATCATGTCTGCCAGATAAAGCCTTGGCTAATACTGGGTACCACCTATAATTTTTATGTTTGGCCTCACCTTCTTTTCTAGATTTCATCCAGACTATGCCCCAGTTATGCAGTTTCTCACATTCTCCTGAATCAAGACTTATCCTGTGGTTTTGATATTTTTAAATTTATCTCTCAGCTTATATTTATTCACATATTTATTAATTCACTTCTTCAAGAAACCTGTATGAAGTGTCTAATATTCACTTAGTGATGTTCTAGCACCAAGGAGCCAAACAGAGATAAAAGACACCATTTTTACTTTTAAGGTACTCTCATTCTAGCTGGACAGTAAACAAAGAGATCCCTGAGAGTGGTCTGCAAGTGTTTCTGAAACCAAGTATTTTAAATCATTCTCTTTTCGGGTGGTGTTCTATCCAGTCTCAAAAATGACCCCCAACTCCCTCACCTTCTGATCTTTAACCTTTTATAATGTCCCTTTCCACTTTAAGTCAGTGCTAGTCTGTGTGTCCAATAAAAGAATACAGAAGAACCTTGGTCTTTTGGGTTGCTCACCAGCCAGCCACATACTATAAGGACACTAAAGTGTTCCATGGAAGGATTATCTGAAAAGGAACTGAGATCCCAGCCATAGCCAGAATCAACTCAGCAGCCAGATGAGCTGGCCACATTGGAAATAAATAATCCAGCCCTGGTCCAATTTTCAGATTAGTGCAGCTCTGGCCAGCATGCGACTACAATCTCAGGAGCGATCCCACGCTAGAATCTGCCAGCCGGACCATCCCAAATTCCTCACCCATAGATTCCATGAAAGGTAATTAATGATATTATAGTTGTGAGCAAGTAATTTTGAAGAAAACTTGTTATGCAGCATTCAATAACCAACACAGAAAGGCTATGCTTTGTATTCTCATGTGAGTTTTTCATCTGTCTGATATCTATTTCTTCCCACCATAGCTTCCTCATCTTTTAAGGCACAACATCACACAATAGTGCTTCTCTTAGTTATACCAATCTGAGATCTGTACCAGTTACTTGACATAATGCAAATATTATAACCACTTGTCTATTTGTTACAACTATTTCTAGATAATGAGCAATCTAAGAGCAGGCTGTGCTGTACTGAAAGTTTACAACATCAAAGCACATCAGATATGTACAACAAATATTTGTTAAGTGAATAATAAGTGATCAATAATAGACTGGTATATACACAAAAAGTGCTATATTAATTTTCACATTTTTGTATTTCATGCCAAGGACTTTTTTGTTGTTTACATTTAATTTTCTCATATCAAAATTAGACTGGGGCTTGAACATCATCTAGTACATCTTTTCTGCCTGCCCCCAGCATCTAATACTCAGTGCTAGAAACTCAATGTGTGCTCAGGTTGACTAAGCATTTAATACCTTAAAGCAGAAATTCAATAAACATAGTCCCAGTGACCTGCAAGAGTAATGTTTCTCATTGTGTGTCCAATGGATTACCCGGGAGTCCCTGAGAGCCAGGATTTTCGAAACAACTGTCAGTGCCAGACTAAGGACACAACCATCACAGAAAGGGCCTGCTTCAGAAAAGATAATTCCAAAGGATGATAAGATGAATAAATCCACCTCCAGGCACTGTAGATATAAAGGCCTCTGTAGATATAAAGGACTCCCTCTGACTCCTTACACCCACTCCTAAATCAAAGACTTCCTCCCAGGAGAGTGAATATCCCATCTGAGTTCAGGGAACAGTCAGAGCCTAAAAGTCAGTATCAGTGATGAGGTGATCTCAGAAAACCAGACCTGCCTCAGGGACAGAGGAGAGCTCCACTGTGAATTCCTGTCAAAGCAACACCTACAAAGTCCAATTAACTAGAGTCCTAGGCGGCCAGTCGGCTCACCTCACAAAAAAGCTTGCACCTTGCTCAAGATGCCTCCCCCTCAGCACACTGACTGGGTGTCACCTTCACCCTGGAGGATACCAACCCCTTAGCTCCAGCCCTGCTTCTGGCTGCTTTTTTTTTTTTCCTTTTCTTTTCTCTTCATTTGCTCTGATCCATGCTGTGCCTTAACCTTGACTCCTCCAGAGTTTATGCCTCCTGGATGAATTTCCTTTTATCTACTCAAGTGCCACTTAGGAACTTGTGACTAATGAATTCTTTCTCAGCTTCGAAAGTAGGAGTTTTATTCACTGAGAAGTAAATGCTGATAATACGTAAACTCTGAAAGGAGGAATCAACCGATTTCTTTAAGAAAGTAGCCCAAGATCCGATGATGAAGCGATTCTTCAAAAATAGTTCTTTATGGTATTTGGCATAACCAGGGTTATGAAAATGGTAATATTTTTTTGTCAACTGAGAGAAAATACAAAAGTGGAAGGAATATAATGAATATTCAAGTCTTAAAAAAATCCACATTTGCTATGTGGATTTTTAATAATTTAATAGAGCACCAAAGCAGCTTTTATTATTCAACATATTTGCCTCTGGATTTTCTGTCAGAGATGTAATCATGTGTATCTTGTAGAAATATGAATAACTTCACTGTTGATGGCTTTGTGTTTTGTATTCAACTGTGTATTTGCTATCATGAGAACAATAAATATAATTTCATAAAAGAAAGAAGTAAAATTATATAAAGTAGAATTATATCTACAGGGAATGAACTAGAGTAAAAAATATTAATAGAACATTAGAAAATAAATTGATTTTAAAATTAACATTATGGTACAGAAGGTTTTGAAATATTTGTATACCCTATAAAGAATTATGATTCATGATGTCTTTTGGCTCTGAAACTTACTTAAATTTAATAATTTATCCTGAAAAATCTTTGGTATATAATTAAAGAGTTCAATAAAATATAGCAAATAAAGCATGCTCATCACAATCTTCAAAGGGTATTTATTAAGCCCCTGACTGCTTCCTTTAAAATTATATCGAGTACATAAAGAACAAAATAGGGGTGCATTAAAAATTTATTGTTGTGTTCATTCTCAGCCCTATTCATTTACAACATTTCCTACTGCCACCACCACATTTATAAAGAACTCCACTAATCAGCTCTAGCCAGTGTAGCTCAGTGGTTATAGTGCCAGCCCATGCACCAAAGGGTCACATGTTTGATTCCTAGTCAAGGGTATGTACCTGGATTGCAGGTTCAATCCCTGGTTCCAGTGGGGGACATGCAGGAGGCAACCAATCCATTTGTCTCTCTCACATGGATGTTTTTCTCTCTCCACCTCGCTCCCAGCCTCGCTCCCTTCAACTGTCTCTAAAAATTAATGGAAAAGATATCCTCAGATGAGGATTGGGGGAAAATGAAGAACTCCAACAATCACTCTAATGTCTCATTTCAAGAACTGAGGCATAAGGAATTTAAATAATCTGTCCTAGATCACAAAGGTAGAGGTGGCAGAGTCAAAATTCAAATCATCTCTATTTGACTCCAAAGTCTGAGCTCTTGCTTATTGCATTCTGAGAATAAATATGAGTGTTAAGTCTCCTTTGAAAGACCTTCCCACTTTTCCAGCCCATACAATGTCACTCAGTTTTCTAAATCAGATGTTTAATGTATATCATGTTTTGATTATATACTGCTTTATATTGTTATGTACACGTTTAAAGTGTATAAAATTTGTTCTTCAACTACACGGTGTAAACTTCATGAAGGTAGGCTTATATGTAATATCAAAAGAACATAAGAGATAATTTTTCATGAGGATGTAGAGAAAAGAGAGCCCTGTACACTGTGGGTGGGAATGTAAATGAATATAGCTATTAAGGAAACAGTATGGCGTTTCCTCAAACAACTAAAAATAGTACTTCCAGATGATCCAGCAATCCTTCTTCTGGATATACCTAAAGGAAATGAAATCAATACGACCAAGAGGTCTCTGCACCTCCCTGTTCATTGCAGCATTATTTCTCATTATCACAATATGAAAGCAGCCTAAAAGACCATCGATGAATGAATAAAGAAATTATGATAGATATGATAGATTATTCAGCCTCAAAAAAAGAATGAAATCCTGTCATTTGCCATGGATCTTGACACTATCCTAAGTTAAATCAGCCAGACACAGAAGGAAAAAGACTGCACAATCTCAGTAATATGTACAACCTAAAATAGTCAAATAAATAGAAGCAGAGAGTAGAATGATGGTTACCAGGGGAGATACTGGTCAGAGGGTACAAAGTTATATGTATGTAGGATGAATAAGTCTGGAGAACTAATGTACAGCATGATTACAGTTAATAATATTGTATTAAATAATGGGAATTTGTTAAAAGAGTAGGTTTTAGGATTTTTATACCAAAAAAAAGAAAGGGTAACAATGTGAAGAGATATGTTCATTAGCTTGATTGTAGTAATCATTTCAATATATGTATATATAATACATATACTTCATATATAAATAACAAATCATTATGCTATATGCCTTAAATATATACATTTTATTAAAAATAAATACATTTTTAAATGTGCCATATACTCTTCCAGTTTTCCAAATCATGGCTTTATATATAAGTACTTAATAAATACTAGATGAATTTAATTGAGTGTAACTATTAAAATAGATGTTTATGGTTAATAAGGTATTTAGCCCATTTATCCTAGTAATGTACTAAGTAGTTTATATGTATTATCTCATTTAATTCTGGAGGTAACCTGTGAAATAGGCTTCATCACATGAACCCATTTTCAAATAAAGAAATGAAATAAATATTAAACAATTTGACTAAGGTCACACAGATACTAGTGACAGACTAGGATTCAAATCCAAGTTGTCTACAAAACTATGTTCTTATCATCTACTGCACTGTTCCATCAAAACTTATCTAGGACAAGTGATATTAACAGAAGTAGTTTTGCATCTGGGTAAATAAATGCTGAACAAGAATTGATGAAATAGAAAATATATGGCATTGTTATATACTATGTATCTGAGTACAAGGGACTGAACATTAGGGATATGACTAATGAAAAATTTATATTTGCTATGGAATAGGGGAGACGTAGGTAGATAGGAGAGAGTCTTCCTAGATATTTCACTCACCTGGGGAATAGAAAATTAAATTCAGTCTAAAGTATTATCTGTAATCCTTCTAGAAATAAAACCTAACATGTACATAGCCTCTAATTTCATATAAGATTGTCAACCATTTCCATTATAGAAATAGTTACTTTTATTTTTACAACTTGACTTTCTGAGAAGGATCACTAAATTCTTTAAAAATGACTATAAGAGCTACTCCATAGTCCATTCTTATTGAATTATTAAAAATTACTATCTTGAACATTCTCTCTCTCTCTCTCTCTCTCTCTCTCTCTCTCTCTCTCTCACCACCGATCTCTTGAGAAATGTCACTGGCTTTTTCTACTTCAAGTTTGTATTCTCTTAAATATTTTATTCATTCCTAGGGGTCAACCTGGAGCCATTCCTTCACTTCCTCTTGCTTTGCCCTTTCCTGATAGATGATTCATCCAAGAAGAGATTCAATCACAACAAATCACAGGCAGTCGGGGAGATGAAGAGTGTTCGGTGAGAAAGGACTGACCTATACTGTAATTTTTCATAAGCTGATGACTCCTGCTGCGAGCACCAGCTTCACTGAGTGCGTCTGATCTGCTGTCTCTCTACACCTTTGCCAAAGACAGACACCGCAGGCTGGTAATATCTTCATTTGATGGAAAGCAATACATTTGATAGTTTATATAGGGGTTATATCAATAATTAATAGTCATCAATATCTAAGAGCAAAATTGATTTTGGAGAACACAGAATTAGAAAAAAGACAGCAGAGTTTTCCTTTGGTCTTTTAAAAAAATTGTATTAAATACACACACACACACACACACACACACACACACACACACATATATATATATATATATATATATATATATATATTCTTTCATGGTACCATTTCTTAAATGGTTAATCTGTTTGGCTGACAAAGCAAAAATATAGATGTAGAAAGGATTACTAACCATGAAGAATTGGAGATACAGCAGGCAAAAGTTGAATTACTGCAGATTGAGATACAGCTGAGCAAAGCAGAAATAAGAAAAGAGAAAAATGGCCTAACACCATAGAGAAAGATTGCCTCAATTCCAGGGTGGGGAAAAGAATTCATTGCCCCCAGGAACTGGCCAGATGCACACCTTTTCATTTCAGCCTTGCTTATAATGGTGAAACAACTTAGAAATAAAACAAATGATCAGCATTATGGTTCACTCATGCAAGAGAACACCATGAAGCCATAAAAATGGGTTGTAGAGGAATATTTCATAATATAAAGGTATTCATTAAATATTATAAAGAAATAAAAATCAGATTATAAAATGAGAGATACGGTATGATGGAAACTAGATAAAAACACATAGATATTCACATGCACGTACATAATATAAAGATGGGAAAGATGTGCACCAAAATGTATTTAGCTCTGGGTTATGAGTTTATACATTATTTTAATATTCTTATTTGTACTTCGTATATTTCTCAAGTTTTCTAACATTAAACTGTATTATCCTTAAAATTACAAAATAAAAACAATACATTGTATTTTTTAAAAATGAAGAAACAAAGAGAAGAATTTTTATGTCTGGCAATTAGGCTGAGAAGGTACCCTCAACAGCCCCTTTGCTAAAAACAAATTCTGGGTCAAAATAAAAATGAAACAAATAAATGAAACCCCTCCTTTTAAAACATATTGCAAGGTGGTAGAGATATAGATAAACCTAAAACAAAGTCAAAGAGGAAATGCAAGGAGGTAGTTATTCATCTGTCATTCACTCGAGGGATATGCCAAACCCTAGTGAAATTATCTTCAGTTTTCACAGCCACGTAACATGTAAGGTGTGTGTGATGGGGCTACCTGCAGCCAGCCCCAGGGCTGGCTATCCATACCTCTTCCCACGTCATGTTCAATGACATCCTGTTTCTAGCTTAAAATCAGCCATGTGAGTATTTATAACACAGGAATTGGCAATTCAGGGATTCTTTTTTTCTGGAGGGCCAATCCTTAAGCATTTACCAACATATTACGAAACACAAAGTTATAGAGTCTAATTGTAGGTGCCACATAAAGCCAAGGTGGTGAGAATAAAAGGTAAGTGGAAATAAGCTTTTTTCACAGAAGGAATCATTAAGGAAACAAACTTGTTGATAGGGTGAAGTGTGAATGGCAAAATATCATCCCTGAAAATTTAATCACAGGATTATGCTCATGGAAGTTTGAGGTCTTAAAACTTATACTAGCGCTATGGCCCATAAAACTTTCAATCAGAATTTAAAGGTGGTTGCCCTAACTAGTTTGGCTCAATGGATAGAGCGTCAGCCTGAAGATTGAGAGGTCTCGGGTTCAATTCCTATCAAGGACACATGACTGGGTTGCGGGCTTGATTCCCAGTAGGGGGTGTGCAGGAGGCAGCCAGTCAAATATTCTCTCTCATCATTGATGTTTCTATCTCTCTCTCTTCCCCTCCCTTCCTCTCTGAAATCAATAAATTATATATTTTAAAACAATTGAAAAGTGGTCCCAGTTGATACTATCCACATGCTTCTGACTGATGTAATATACATCCTTTCGGTGGAAACATGCTTATAACTCAGCCTTAAAAATTAACACAAGTAAAAAATATTAGCTCACATTTAAAAAAGAAAATAACACACAGAAAACAAGGCAGTAAGAAACAACAGAGAGCAAAATCAGACCTGCAAAAGCCTTACATATTTAAACTAGGCACAAAAAAGAAAACAAGTTAAATCTATTTTCAAAAATAAAAGAGAAAGTTGTACATATGAGAACAGAATGAGAATATATTAATATAGAAGAAAAAAAACAGATTTGAAGAAACAAATGGAACTTATAGAAAAAGAAATTAATTAATAGAAATATAAAACTTAGTATGTTAAACAGAATATTAGACACAGAGAGAGCTAGGAAAATCAGAAGTCATATCTAAAGAAAATATCCAGGATATTGCAAAAAGAATCAAAGAAATAGCATATGTAAGAGAGGTTAAGAGAGATGATAGAATGATTAGGAAAGAACATATGTAGTAAACTAATGTTCTAAATTTAATATTTATTGGTTCTATAAATTAAAACATGGAAATGATAAATATTACATTTAAAAATATTAGTTACCTAAATTATAGTTTGCAAAATCATTTAATGGAGAGAAAAATTGGACTATGTGGGCATGGAGGGCTTTAAATATACTGGTAACATCTATTAAGCTTGGCAATGGGTACACAAGTGTTCCTTTTTACTGCTGTTCTGTAAATACTAGAGGCCTGATGCACGTAGATTCATGCAAGAATGGGCCTCCCTTCCCCTGGCTGCCAGTACCACCTTCTCTCTGGCCCAGAGCCACCTTTCTGCCTTCCCACACTGCCCAGAGACCTGGAGCAGCTAGGGTGGTGATGAATGCCTGCATCCCGCCCTGCCCTGGCCGCTTGGAACCTGCATATGCAAATTAAGCCACCATCTTTGTTGGGTTAATTTACATACTCACTTCTGATTGGCTGGTGTGTGTCACGAAGGTATGGTCAATTTGCATCTTACTCTTTGATTAGTGTAGATTATAAATACTTTTTTATGCTGTCAATATTTGATAAAGAACAGTTTAGTTGCATGAAAGGAATGCTTCACAGGGTTAACTGTAGTTGCATTGGAGTCAGTCATAAGACTGAGTATTTTTACTTTTCCAACTTTTTTGATACTTCAAATATTTCTTATATGAAATTATTAAATCCTATATAATAAAAAGCTAATATGCAAATAGACTGAATGGCAAAACAACTGGTCACTATGATGCACACTGACCACCAGGGGGCAGATGCTTGACACAGGAGCTGTCCCCTGGTGGTCAGTGCACTCTCACCGGGTGAGTACTGCTCAGCCAGAAGTCAGGCTCATGGCTGGCAAGTGCAGCAGCGGTGGCAGGAGCCTCTCCTGCCTCCGTGGCAGTTGGTCATCCCAGACTGAGAGAGGGCACAGATTGGGCTGAGGGCCCCTACTCTGAGTGCATGAATTTTGGGCACCAGGCCTCCAGTTTTTAATAAAAATATAATGATAAATACACTTAAAAAAGAAAAGCATATGTTTTCCCAACATGATAAATATCTTTGCATAAAATAGAAAATGCAGATATCCTATTATCTAGGAACTTGTCTTTTATTTACAAACTAGAAGCCTGATGCATGAAATTCATGCAAGAGTAGACCTTCCTTCCTCTGGCTGCCAGCACTGGCTTCCCTCTGGCACCTGGAACCCAGTCTTCCCTCGCAGCCCCAACTTCATTCTGAAGGACATTTGGTCTAATTAGCATATTCTGCTTCTATTATTATAGATGGACACATTTTTTAAATGCCATATACCAAAGTGGAGAGGCTCCTCTGAGTTCTGTTTTCTCTCTGGTGGGTAAAAAAATATCAAAAAATTAAAAAGTTTCCTTAATTCCAGTGAATTAAGGAAACTTTTTAATTTCTCTTTGTAATTTATACAGGTTCTTACCCTGAATTACCTCTGTTTCTTAATTATATTAAATGATAAATTAATTAGACACCTGGGACTGGTAAAATTATAATAGGACTGCTGAGATTTAAATGTGTCTCCAACAGAGTCTGTGGCAAAGATAAAATTGATTTAATGTTTGCCTTAATATGTTTATAGAAAGAGGGGGTTAGAGTAAGGTTGTATGGTAAGAGACACAATGGTACTGGTGGGTTGTTAGAGAATTTACTTAGGCTTCAATATAATTTAATCACTAGTTGAATGATTAAATGATAATATCCTAAAGAGGAAAGCAAAATACATATTTAAAGTCCTGTATTCAACTTACTATAGAATTATAGTTTGCAAAATCATTTAAGCAAAAACAATGATATAACATTAAAAAAAATCTCATTGGAAGTTGCTCTGGTTTTTATAATACCTATAAAAATAATTTATCATGTAATATGCTTAAGTGTGAAATCTGTTTCTTATCTTAAAAGTATAGCTTAGCTTGCAATTTTTAAATCATCATCAGTATTTTTTTGGCTTCCAGCCTTATTTATTTAGGTGAAATACACAGATATTAAGTGTAAAGGTCAATCAAATTTAACAAATGCATTCACCTGTGTGACCCAAACACCTATATGGAAAACCTTTAAGGTGGGGGTTAAATCTCTCCACTTTCCTGCCTTTCCCCAGTCTTTCTAGTAGTGACTCAGTGAAGGCTTGTAGAAAAGATTTGATGGGTGAGAGAAAATGGGGTATGAAGATCTTAGGGTTTGTGAATCATTCATTACACAGACCTTTACTTAGCCTTTAAAAAATGTGCTAAAAGCTTAGCCATTTTCTTCTTAACTGCTTTGGTGGCAGCTTCCCCCTCCTCCAGCTGTCCTACCAAGGACAGAGCATCAGTAGGCCTCTCACTTTTTGAATTGTAATTCATTAGGTTTCTTTGCATCCGCAACTCTCTTCTGTGCCCACAAAGGGGGGGAAAGGGAGGAGGAACCCACTATGAATTTGCAAGTTATCCACATTGTTGTTCAGTTAGTTGTGATGCTTTCTTGTGACTTTCTATGTCCTACATCCCAATTGGACATAAAAGAGCTAGAATAAGTACTTAAATAACCTAAGACTCTAAAATCCTATACTATATTAAGTTCTTCAGATAAGTTCATGACTACTCTCCTGTCTCCAGGGAGGACTTTGATTACATTAGCTGGGCTTTGATCTCAGGGGTCTTCAATTTTTTCTTCATGAAGTTACTTTCAATATAATAGATATTTCATGCACTGTCATAGAGATTATGTCTAATGTAAGTGAACATTACCCTAAGCAAGTCCCTCCATCGGGAATCCTCCTCATCCTGCCAATGTCTCTCCACCATCCTACCCTGTCACAGAGGCTCCCTCCTCTCATCTTGCTTGCTCTCCGATTCACTCTGCACACTGCTGGAGGGTAATCCCTAAAACAGAGAGCTGATAACTAGCTTTGGAGCCCTTCAATGGCTCCCCCAGCACAGTTTACAATGCTCGTAATGATCTGGCTCTGTGTTATATACTAGTATACAACCTCTCTAGATCCAAAGATGTTAATCCTATTTGCATCCAACAACTCTCTGTTTGGAAATCATTGTTTAGTGGCAGAAAAGTTAATATGGTCAATTTGAGGTGAATCCAGTGAAGTCATGGTTTCCTTCCTCCTCATTTTCTCCCCTAGAGTGAGTTTCTCCTTCTGGATGGTCATGGGTGCATCTTGGAGCATTTCAGTTACCCTTCTATGCTGGGTAATCCTGCAACGTCTGATTTTCATCTAGCACCTAGTGGGTTTCACACCTTGTCTGCCACTGTGCTTTTTCTTTCTTTCGGGAAGCCCCAAACTACAAATCCATAGGTTTTCAGTTCTATTCATAAAAAAAATCTTTTGGTTACTTGTCTCCTCGTTGAGTCTTGGAAAGAATTTACTAGTATATGGCTTCCTAAGATTCTTTTGTCTGCTCCTTGTTTGGTCATTTCTAATATACTCTCCAGTGCAGAGATAGTATAAAAACAGAAAGAGGACAGAAGGAAGGCCAAGAGACACATGAAAACATGCTCAAAGTCACCAATCATCTGAGAGATGCAAATCAAAACAACAATGCAGTACCATCTCACACCTGTCAGAATGGCTATCATCAACAAATCACCAAACAACAAGTGCTGGCGAGGATGCGAAGAAAAAGGAACCCTGTGAGGAAGAGTATGGAGTTTCCTCAAAAAATTAAAAATGGAACTTCCATTTGACCCAGTAATCCCATTTCTAGGAATATATCCCAATAACTTAGAAACACCAATCAGAAAGGATATATGCATCCCTGTGTTCATAGCGGCACAATTCACCATAGCTAAGATTTGGAAACAGCCTAAGTGCCTGTCAGCAGATGAGTGGATTAAAAAACTGTGGTACATCTATACAACAGAATACTATGCTGAGGTAAAAAAGAAGGAATTCTTACCATTTGCAACAATGTGGATGGAACTAGAGAACATTATGCTAGGCGAAATAAACTAGTCAGAGAAAGATAAATATCACATGATCTTAGTCATTTGTGGAATGTAATGAACAACATAAACTGATGAACAAAGACAGATCAAAAGACAGAAAAGCATCGATCAGAATGTCAAACCTTAGAGGGAAGGTAGGGGATAGTGGGGATAAGGAAGAGAGATCAACCAAAGAACTTGTATGCATGCATATAAGCCTAACCAGTGGATACAGACACCAGGGGAATGAGGGCATGAGTAGGGGAAGTCGGGGGTGGTGGTAATGGGGGGATAAGAATACATATGTAATATCTTAATCAATAAAGGCTAAAATAAAAAGTAATAATAAAAAATAGGCCACGCCCGCGGGGGAGAGGGACGGGGCTGGGGGGCTGGAGCGCTGGGGCGCTGGGGCGCTGGGGCCAGGCTGCAGACGCTGAGACCCTCGCGCTGAGGCTGAGGCTGGGGCCCTCGCGCTGAGGCTGAGGCTGGGGCCCTTGCGCTGAGGCTGAGGCTGAGACCCTCGCGCTGAGGACCCTCGTGCTGAGGCTGAGGCTGAGGCTGAGACCCTCGCGCTGAGGCTGAGGCTGAGACCCTCGTGCTAGGCTGGGGCTGAGGTCCTCGTGCTGAGGCTGCGGCTGAGGCTGGGACCCTTGTGCTGAGGCTGAGACCCTCGTGCTGAGGCTGAGGCTGGGACCCTCGTGCTGAGGCTGAGGCTGAGGCGCTGAGACCCTCGTGCTGAGGCTGAGGCCCTGAGACCCTCGAGCTGAGGCTGAGGCTGAGACCATCGTGCTGAGGCTGAGGCTGAGGTGCTGAGATCCTCGTGCTGAGGCTGAGGCGCTGAGACCCTCGCGCTGAGGCTGAGGCTGAGCGGTGCGTCCTCGGCTCTCGAGCCGCCAGGGCACCTGCCCTCAGGGCTTCCGGTGCAGCTCGGGCCGGGCCGGACCTGCAGGAGCAAGCGCCGGTGCTGGTTCCCTTAACCCCTGCGACCCCGCGGCCCCCCGCCCCCCGCCACGTGTGTGTGCTGCCGCTGTGGCAGCAGGAGGAGGTGTGCTCAGTGGGTAGAGCGTCGGCTGGCGGACTGAAGAGTCATTCACGGCGGAGCCCGCAGAGGACTTGCTGCTCCAGACTCACCCGTGACTGATAATTCTCAGGGGGAAAGGGGTGTGGGGTATACAGGGAGAGACTGGACAAAAATCATACACCTATGGATGAGGTCAATGGGAGGGTGGGAGCTGGGTGGAGGGGTGCTATGGAAGGGAAAAAAGAAAAACAAATGTAATAATCTGAATAATAAAGATTTAATTAAAAAAAATAAAAAATAAAAAATAAAAACATCCTGCAGGGCTTGTCACCTTCCCAGGAAACCTGAAAGAGCAGCAAGGTGCAGGATTCCTTACCTCATTTCTAGTTTATACAGGGCTCTCTGTTCTTCCTTAAAGTCAGAGAGTGTTTATTTTAGAGGGGAAGGATAATTCCTTTTCATCACATATTCTTCCAAATATCTGTGTCCTGTTTCTACTAGGGCAACTCCCATGGAGGACAAGTAAGTCTAAGAACTTATACACAGAAAAGGTTAATAGAAAGCGGTGGGAGAGAAAGAGAAAAACAACAACAACAATAGTTAATATGTCAAAATACCTACTACTTACGCTAGTTTTTATCCTTTTCAAGTTTAAAGTATTTGGGACCAATAGAAATAGCAAGAATACAGATAACAGGTTTCTCTGAGAAATAACACTTTTTAATATGTTTTTATTGATTTCAGAGAGGGAGAGGGAGAGATAGAAAGATCAATGATGAGAATCATTATTTGGCTACCTCCTGCCCACCCCCTACTGGGAATCAAGCCCACAATCTGGGCATGTGCCCTTGGCTGGAATCGAACCCAGGACCTTTCAGTTCACAAGCCAATGCTCTATTCACTGAACCAAACTGGCTAGGGCTGAAAAATAACTCTTGATAGAGTTGTTTATAAATGTTGCTATTGAACCTCCATCAGTAGAGCATGTATCAGGGTAGGTTTTCTCCTTGAGGTCACATTCACCAATCTCCCTAATCCTGCACCTCTGATCAATAATACACCTCAGAGGGACAGGGACCAAGAGATAGGAATATGACCTACAATGGTAGAGTCAATAGATCTAATTGATTATGTAAGATTCTCCTGAAAACTCCTATTAGAAGCCTCCAGATTTTTAAAGTTAAGGACATTATTAAAATTAGTGACAGTCTGCCCTGCCCAGGAGGCTCAGTTAGTTGGAGCTTCATCTCATACACCATAAGGTTATGGGTTCAATTCCTGGTCAGGGTAAATACTTTGGGTTACAGGTTTGATCTCCAGTTGGAGCATCTATAGGAGGTAATTGATCAATATTCCTCTCATCTCCTTCCTCTCTCTCTCTCTTTGTAAAAATTAATAAACATATATTCAAGTGAGGGTCAAAAAAATTAGACAGTTTTACTACATTGCAAGAAATGCATGCAACTTTTCCTGGATTTTCTTCTTCATAGGGTTGTTAGGGATCAAGAGATATTAAGATATAACCTCTCCCCCCCCAAAAAAAAAACATATTCCCTAAAAGGAGAGGCCTTTCTTTAAAGGATTAAAGGAAAAAAATAATCACAACCCTCGATAGTAAATTTGTTCAACATTTCTCTGACAGAAAATATTGCCCTTAAGTAAAAAATGGATGCAAGTGCTGAAGAATAGTTTTGAGTATTATTTTCTAAATAGATAGAAGATAGACTGTGGGGAAAACCTTAACATATTTGAAAGTCATTCCAGGAGCTTTCAGAGGTTGGTATAGTAAAACAAAACAAAACGCCTTAATAAAACAAAGCAACAGACATTTGTAATATTTTAACTTGTGTGAAATGAAATATTGGGATTTACCTTGTAAAACTGACTACTCAGGATAAAAGACTAAAAGAACAAGAAGAAATCTCCATCATTCATTCAAAGCATTTATTAATTGTGTAACAGTATATGGGGTTATGTTGCTTTGCAAAACGTTCAGGGATCATTATGCATATCAATTAGCCTCTGTTGTATAACAAACTACTCCAAAACCAATGGCTTGAAAGAGGAAATATTAATTAATTCTTAAAGTCTGAGGTTTGCTATGACAGTTCTTCTGGCCTATGCCAGACAGGCCAAGGATCACTCATGTCTGGTGCTTAGCAGGCTGATGAGCTGAGGGTAGGGGCTCACTTATATGTGGCAGTTAGCTCTGTGTGGGCCAGGGGAATGGCCCTGGCCCCTTAACCAGCAAGCTAGCCTGGGCTCATGCACTTGGAGGAAGAAAGATTTTCAGCATCAGGAGAGGCCAAGCCCCATGAATGAGACCTATTCCAGCATTCCTGTGCATCATGTTTGTTAATGATCCATTAACCAAAGCAAGTGATATATACCCAGATTCAAACCTCTCGCAGAGATGTTAAAATATATCCCTATTGTAAAAGAACTGAAATTCTAACTAGTGTTCAAATAAAAACTCAGATTCAGAGTTGGGTTTCTCTTTTGGTCCCAATGGTGGGGTAATAGAGCATACCTCTTAATGGTAAGGGGCATGCAGGGAGAGATTAGAGAAATTCGTGGCCATGATGCTATCTCCTCCATCACGCGTCTTTGTTTATATAAAGAGGCAATGATTACAGCTGTATTTGAGTTGGAAAGAAGGTCAACTTTTTACAGGTTTTCAATATGTGTATCTTTTTTTCTTTTAACTTGTTTTTGCTTTTGAACAGAAAGTGTAGAGACCTAAGGACTTACAATTCAACACATTAGCACAGAATGAAGAACCATGTGTAACTAGCACCTATGTCTGCAAATAGAACTATACCTGCACTTCAGTAATTCCATTTACCCCTTCTCCTAACATCCTCCCCTTCTCCTTCCCAATCTTAACCACTATTCTAACTACTTTAGTTTTGTCTGTTTCCCTACTTCATGTAGTTGGGCTCATATAGTGCGTGTTCCTTTGGTTCTGACTTCTTTTGTTCAACATATGCACGTTAGATTTATTAATGATGCTGAATACAGCTGTGGTTTTAACATTTATTTTCTGGATAGTATTTCATTGCATGGACAAGACACAAATTTACTTATCCATTCTACTATTGATGCACATTTGGGTTGTTTCCAATTTTGGGCTATTAGAATAATGCTGTCCTGAAAATACTCATACATATCTTTTGGTGCACATTTGTATGTATTTCTCTTGGGAAGGAAGAAGATTGAAAATCTTCATCGTGTTCTTACTGTCCAGGGACCTAGGAACCGAGCATGTAGTGTTTTGTTGTTGTTGTTGCCCAGCTTTATTGAGTACTAGTAGCTCTGCACATGAATCCATGCACCAGTAGCTCTCCACCACCCTCCTGTAGCTTTCCGCCCGCTGCCCTGCTCTCCTGTAGCTCCCTCTGCCCACCGCACCCCCTTCATAGCTTGCTATCCTGCTCCCCACCTGCTTGTAGCTCACAGCTCCATCCTCCTGCTGATCTGTGATCTGGTCGTTCCGTGGCTGGTCGTTATGCTTCATGGTGTAACGACCATTTGCAAATTACATCTTTATTATACAGGACAATTAGCAAATAAAATTGTAAGATAAAGGTACACACACACACACACACACACACACACACACACACACAGTGACAAGATATCCCCATCAAGTCAATAAACACATCTATCACCTCACATATTTACCCTTTTCTTTTTTGACAGAACATTTATGTTCTTTTCTCTTAGCAGATTTTGATTATATAATACAGTGTTTTCAACTATAGCCACCATGTTGTACATTTAGATCTTCAGACTTTATTCATCTTGTAACTTCAAGTTTATACCCTTTACCCAGCCTCCCCTGTTCAACATGAAGTTCCATTCTTCTGTTGGGCACTCAGGAGTTGACTTGCTGGTTCACAGGGAACATGGATGTTCAACTGTCAAACAATTTTCTAAACAGATTTTACTCTTTTATACTTCCACCACTTCTGTGCATTTTTTCCTTTAACACAGTTATAAATATATTTTATCTTAATTTGGGTGCCTAGGTGCATTCTTGCCTTCTATTTTCTCTTACTCTAACATAAAATACTTACATTAGGATTCCAACTAGATTGCATTTAAAACTTCATAAAACATGAAGAATCCCAAAGTATTCCAAAACTATTCTGCCTAGCAATAAACTGATCTGTTTCTCCATTCATCAAATGCTTATGGAGCATCCATAAGAGATTTTCGATTTGAACCTGGATATACAAAGGCATGTAAACAACAGAACGTAAAATTGAACTTCTGACCTCCAAAAAGTATCTACAGTAGGAAATGGCTCATCAGTAACTGTCTTCTCTCTAGTGCCTCCCACGTCTCCAATCACTTTACCAGTACTTGCCTCCAGCCCAGGCTAGCAGTGCACCATGTCTCATTAACCGCCAGCACAATTTCCCTCCTCTATTTCCCCTCTTTGGATAACTATCCATAAGAGTTTCATTTTCTCCTTTTATGGAAAAAAATCATATTCAGGACAAGAGCAAAACTGTTCTCAAAACTTAAGGAATTGTGGCAATATACATTTCACTTTTTTTTTTTCTGTATTTCAAGGAAGTCTCTGCATGTATTTGTGTATAATGGGATTTTCAGACTACATTTATTTTGTGTAAGAAGATTAAAAATGTTCACAGTGTTCTTCTTGTTCAGTATTTCATATTGTAAATGATCGGGAGAATACATTAGTTGTTAAGGTAATGTGCTCAAGTATCTTCGTGGTTTAAGAAGGTATTACTGCTCCCAAAATAGCTTCATTTAGTCCTTTTCTCTGGCTGTACGAAACCAGTTTTTGCTTGTGAACTGAAATGCTGCATCTGTGCAATACAATTCAAGCTCTGAGGAGAGTCTTTAGGGAAATTGAGATTCTCTGTTATCTTTAAAATGGAGCATTAATAATAAAATTAACCCCACTTAAAATTAACCTTATTCAAAATCACTAGAAATAAAATTAACTTTATTTAAAATCGCTGACTTAAATGTTTCCACAATTAAGAGCCACCAGAGGTCCTTTGTTGTATTGTTTTTCACAGGCCATTTCCACCTATCATCTAAAGAAAGGGTTGCGAGAAAAAGTATGTAAGCAAAAGTACAGTAAGGTGGGAATAGCTGTCTTCACCACCCACAATTCCAACCTGCCCATCCACGGGAATTACCCTGAATTAATATGGTGCTTGTTGTCCAAGTGCCGCAAATCCAAATCAAGAAGCTTAAGGAGAAAAGTGTCACTGAACTGAGAAGTCTAGCTTCAGAAAACTCAATTGAAGAACTCAAACAAAAGTTTTAGACTCCAATTGGGCCGTTTCTTTTGGGCTGCACTGGATGAGCTTTTTCTACAGTGGATGTTCCAGCTTCAGTGAACACCCTTCTGGGTCTGTGTCCCCTTCAAAATGGCCCTGTGTCCCATGTTCTAGACTGAGAAACTACTGAGGAAGGTCCCTGAGTGGCTCAGATTAAGTCACATACACACTCCGGAACCTATTACCTTGCCCAGAGAGATCAGGCACTACGTAGGTTCAGAGAGGAGTAATCCTCAGACAAAAACAGCAAATGTTCAGCACAGCCCTCACAAGGGCTTCAAGTGTATTAGTCATAACAGTAATGCTAGGGAAGGAAAGATATTGTGTTAAGCAAAACAAGGCACTGTATAAAGCATGGGACTCATAAGGACTCATAATTCATATCAGACACACATGTTCGAGGATGGAAGTGAACTCACAGCAGATTCAATCTCATTTGCCCGATCTTTTAGGTCGTGTAATACATGAAATTACTCGTTAAATGGCTACTTTATTCTCTTTAATAACCCACTTGACTGTCCCTGAAGTGTTTGATCAAAAAGTAAGGTGTTGGAATATTGAGTAATTGAATTATCTAGTATAGGATTAAAAATAATACCATACTCTCAGTTGGCTGTTTTCCATTTTGAAAATGAGTTAGTTATAATAAACAGCTACAGTGAGAACCAGAACCTACATGGGACAATTATTTTAATAGGCCAATCATGCTTCAATTTGAAGAAAACCTACCTCTTAAAATGTCAATCAGAATGTCACCCCTAGGATGAGATATCAGAATATTTTGCCAAAAAGCATTGAAATATCATTGTCCACCATGCTATTAAATGATGAGTTCTTTGTTTAAAACAAAATCTTGTCCTCACAAATACAGGAGGGCAATATAAGAAAACAATGGAGTCCAAATGAGTGGACACAGTGATGTTCCCAGAACAGGAACCATCATTGTGGTCCACTGAAGAGTATTTTCTATGTGCTAGGTCCATGGCAGTGGTAGTCACAGAGGAATAGATTTGTCTCTGAGGGCATATTTGGCAATAAACAAAGACCACTTTTGATAGTCAGAACTGGAAGATCGGTGCCATTGGCATCTAGCATGTGAGGTCAGGGATGATGCTAAACATTCTACAATGCCTGTGACAGCCCCCACAATGAAGAATGAATGAACTGACCCAAAATGTCAGTAGTGCTAAAATTAATAAACTCTGGTCTTTAGCAAGGGGCAGGCAAAGGCAACATTTAAGACACTACTCCTGCCACTGATAAATATATTATCTACTTAGAGGGTAAGACAGAAAACAAAAAAGCTCAATGTAATAACAAGTCCTTCACCACATGTGCCTGGAATGGCATTAAGTGCTCTAGAAGGAAAAGCTACTGGTGGGTTGTCCATCAGAGCACCCTTCATGTTAGTAGCAAGGTGGATGTAAAGATTGGAAAGATTTGGACAAGCAACCAGAAAAGAATTTTTGGTGTAGAGGATAAGAAGGAGGCAAAATCCAGAGAGGAGAAAAAGCAGTGTCTTTTCCTTGAGTAACCAGCCTGGCTACAGCAGGATGTGTGTGGGGAGCAATTCTTAAGAACATGCTTTCACCTGTCACTGGGATAATATGGCAAGTGGAGTCATGGCTTTGCCCCATGTTAGTTTGGCCGACACCAGTATGCAGGCTGTAAAATTAGGATATCCCTTACCTAATAGTTATTGCTGCAAAAATTAGGTACTGCTACATAGCAGAGTTCAAAGGGTGGCAGCTCCTAGAACAAATATTAAGAGACAGGTTGAGATATATTCCTAGGAGTATATCCCAAGAAATCAGAAACACCAATCAAAAAGAACATAAGCACCCCTGTGTCACTGCAGCACAATTTACAATAGCTAAGATTTGGAAACAGCCTAAGGGCCCATCAGCAGATGAGTGGATTAAAAAACTGTGTTATATCTACACAGTGCAATACTACGCTGCCATCCAAAAGAAGGAATTCTTACCATTTACAACATGAATCTCTTGAAAAGTAGGCAGATATATCAACCTTCAGCTTTCTTTTTCTTTATTTTAATATATTTTATTGACTTTTTACAGAGAGGAGAGGGATAGAAAGTCAGAAACATCGATGAGAGACATCGATCAGCCGCCTCCTGCACGCCCCCTACTGGAGTTGTGCCTGCAAGCAAGGTACATGCCCCCAATCGGAATCGAACCTGGGACCTTTCAGTCCGCAGGCCGATGCTCTATCCACTGAGCCAAACCGGTCTTGGCCAGCTTTCTTTTTTATAGGCACAAGTGAATAGAGCTAAACAACTCTTGCTGCTTTTAAGTACTCCCATTCACTACCCACTTTAACTTGTCTCATTTGTTTTATCCACCTGACCCCTCTAGGTAGTTGAGCTTGCAATTCCTGGTCTACTGGTACTATATCTGCATTAATGACAATGACAATGACAATAACAATAAAAACAGTAAAAAAAAAAAAAATAGCACACTAAGCACTTAGTTCCAGGCCCTTCTAAGTAAGCCACAACCAACTCACTATTTGAGGACATTACTACTGTTATCCCCTTTTACATATTAAAGGACCTCCCCAAACAATGACAGCCAGCAAGTGGGATAGGTAAGATAACCCATACATAAATGTACAATCAGCCCAAAATACCCCACATTGAACAGTAAGATTCTACATGAACCTTCTTCTAAAAGTAAGCCCCTCCACTTCAGCCACAAAGACTTGTGCTTTCCTGCAGTGGATGCACACGCGCACACACCCGTGCGACTCTGTACTTATGCGCAACTAAGGCAGCGCGAGTTTCCTCTCTCCACAAGGCATGTGGTAGTGGTAAACTAGTCCTTATCTTTATCTGCAGAAAACATAAAATGCAAAGATAGGACTAACTTCAAGAAATGTATGTTCTGATTGGAGATAGGCAATGCATTCAAAGGTGTTGAAGATTCAAAAAGAAACAAGTGGGTGGGTAAAAACGAACACAAGGAGGACAAGTAGAGCAAGGAAAACCATTTGGCAGGAAGGGGAGGTCACCCTGGGCTATCTTCTATATCATCATTGGCGTGAAAGTTGACTTGGCTGAAGAAACATTCAGTGGAATAAACAGGATGAGAGAATTTGAAAGATCAGAGAGTATCTGACTACCTTGGAAAAGGCAAGGATTAGGAGGGGAAAAGCATCTGGGTCCTAAAGATGTTGATGCATGAAAGCATAAAAGTACGAGGCAGTCATGAATTAGGAAAAAAATACTTGAGTCAAGATGAAAATGGCACAGAGTATTAAGGTCAAGAATGTGGCGCTTACAGGAGAGATTTCAGAGGTGGTACAGATGGTGAAGTCATCGTAAATGGGAGGGCCATGGGAGCAGGTGGCTAAGGATGTAGTAGACATAGAGAAACTTTGAAGGCAAGGAAGCCCAGAAACTGAAAAATGATGAGGAAGGTATGCAAAATATCTAGAACTCAGCTAATCTTTTAGAAATGCTAATCCTAAAAAGTAAAAACTTGGAAATATAGGCAAAATATTTGTTGTCTGCATATTAGAAGGATTCAGGTGAAATTCTGCCTGACTGGCAGGCTGTGCACACGAAGATATTCAATGCTGCAGAAACACGTGCAAAGGCAGATGGTCTAGTTCTGCACCCTACCTCCCTTCACCGTGCAGATAGGAGTCACTTACACTCAAATACTTCTGCTTGCGGGTAGTTAGGTGTCTCGTTAACTACTTTTGTTAAAAGTGAATAAAACAGCGAGGAGCAAAAAGATCCAAATAAATAGAATAGGGGGGCAAAAGGATTGGAGGAGAGAGGATATTTCTTCATTTACATGGACTTTATTGTTCCTTATACTCAAACTTTTAAACAACAAAAATAGAAAACATTTTGAGTCAGAGTATGCCTGAAAGCTAAACATTAAGATGGTGGCCCCATTATTTTTGAACCCAGACATGGGCTAAAATAGATTTTATAAACTTTTAAAGGGAACAATCACAAGTAATCTACTTAGTAAGTAGGGTTAAATGTCTGTCAACAAATCTAAAATTTCAGAGGCAATATTTTATTTCAAAAGTAATAAATAATATGGTCACATAATAAATGGTGAATAATGATGGAAACTTAAAATTCTTATTAAAAACTTGTAATTATTTCACAATTAGGCTGTTCACATTTCTTATGACTTTGTTTTCCAATGATGTATTAATGCAAATTAAAAACCATAATTCTCCAACAGTGATAAATATTCAAGGCTGAGAAAAAGCACTAGTCACAAAGAATTTCAAGTAAACATTAATCTAGCAGTCCAGAAAGAGCTGTTATCAATACGAGAAGTCCTAATTATAAATAATATAGCTGGGTATTTGTGTAAAGACCAATATAAACTTAACTTTAGCAAAACACTCGTGCAAAAAAATTATATATACCTCTTTTGTTCAAGACACAACATTAAACTTGAAATAAGTCCTCTGTTTAATAAAAAAAGGAGACTCCTCAAGAAGGTTCATAGCATCTCATTAACAATGCAAAAATGTTAAACTGAAATGGTTTATATATTTTGGTCAGTAAAAATTATAACAGTTCTATGACAACTGGAAATATTATCAGAAAAAAATCTTGTCAATGAAAAAAAATCACTGATTCAATAAGTATTTAATCATTTTATTAACAAAATATATGCCAGAAATACATCCCTCTCTGGTGAAACTTTTCAAATAATTTTATGTAGAGAGCCTTAAGATGTATCAATTATACAAACCATATTAAAATGAAAACATTTTTAAAATGTACAATACAAATCAGTACTTTGTACAATTCTCTATAAAGTTCGATAATCAATGTAAAAAATAATTTGTTTCAACTGAATATAAGGCATGTTCAGTTTCTGTAATTTTGTAGTTACTTTTTTTGCTTTGTTGGAGACTTCTCTCTCCGCCGGTCCTGATTTTTCTTTGATTCTCTAGATTGTTCAGAGTATCTGCTAGATTTTTCCCATCGCCTTTCAGCACCATTCTGATACCTATCTTCATCACTTCTAGAATCTGAATGTTTTCTATTCTTTTCTCTTGACTTTGATCTGTCTTTTCTTCTAAATTTTTCACTGTCCTTATTTCGATATCTATGCTCATTTTCAGAAAAAGAATTTCTTCTTTCTCCTCTCCTCTTTTTCAGATCACCATACTCATTTTCCAAATCTAGATGCATTTCTTGGTCTCTATCATTCATGAGCCTACTGTAACTATTTCGTTCAGAAGGAACACCTCTGTCTGAAGTGTACTTTGTTATAGGATCTCTCCAATTTGGGTCCCTTGAATTTTTATCTCTGAGTTTTTCTGATCTCCTTTCCCTTTCAGTCCTTGTTTCTTGGTGCCTTTGCTCTGATCTTCTTTCTTCTTGCTTCCTATCATTTATTTGTTGTTTCCTGATCAATTTATCTACTTCTTTGCTTCTGGTGTTCCCTTGTCCCTTCTTTCTTATAGCTTTAGCTGCACATATAAAATGAAAAATAGTTAGTTTTAACTTTAATCTTAATTTCATAATTTAACAATCACATTCATTAATATAATGTAGATTTACTAATTCAGATAAATTGGATGCAAAGCTAAATTTACTGAATGAAAAGCCTAATGACAGAACATTTCACAAAATATTTAAGAGTATACAATATGTCAGCATTAGTTACTAAAGTACTGTTTTGATCATTAAACTCAAAATAGTGAACAGGAACTTTATAACAAATGTTGTAAAATCTTTTATGAAGTAACTAAAATTGTACATTTCCACTTAAAAATTTTATTCAAAAACAAATTCCAGTCCATGTGCATTATTGATACAAAATATGTCATATCTGGTACATAATCAAAATACTAATGATCACACACACCAACAATATCACTTCCTAAAGGTCAGAGGAAGAGAAATGACTGGGTTTGCCTAAAAGCATGAACATATGTATTTCAAATAAAAACTTCTCCGTATAAAAACAAGTTTTGCTCTCCAGGCTATTTATTAGAGAAGCACCAGCTGTACTAGTAGGAGGAGCGAGGGTAAGCTATACATCCCAGGCTTCGTATGAGCCATTATGGCTTGATTTCAAAAAAGGCCCTGAACAACTTATTTTACTGATGTAATCACAAATATAAATAATTACACTAAAATAACTTACCATTTTAAGCTATACAACAAATTTAACTGCTTTATCTGTGTTATTTAGTTTGCGCACATTTAATCAAAGATGCTGAGATGACCAAAATTTCTGTTGCATTCTTATATGTGTACAGAAAGAAGAAAACAGGGTAGAAGATCAACTACCCTCATCCTACTCCACCTAAATCTCTGTACCAACCTGTATTTCCTCAGCCAAATGCCGACCCTTGACAGATAATCGGTTTGCGACCAAGGATTTGTTTCTCTGGTGCCTATCAAACAACTCAGCTGAGCTGCAGCTACCCAAGCAGAAACCATCTGGCTCTGTGCGAAATCATGTCTCTCTGACCCTACTCTACACTGCTCTCACTGCTTTGTTGATATTAAAACCTGTGCCATATAATAACGTGCAATCTCTTCTCTCTTTGATGTCTGCTTTACAATTTTCCAATTTGGGGGCAGTTCATATTGCTTTTATGCTACTTAGTATTTTATTAATAAAACTGGAAGCTCTCTACTGAAATTGTATGATGAGGCAAATTAATTTTGAATCAGCAAGCTTCCTTATTGCAGAAATTCATGCTGTGTTATCATCTGTTCTCAAAACAGATATCATGAAATAACAAATTCTTTAGAATTAAAAGAGGTGAATGTTAAATGAACAATGTTTGCATATTTCAATTCAAGACTTCCTGTGAGCAAATGGAATCTTGCTCTAATAATATAAAACACCGAAAGTCCCACAATTCTGGCTGCCATGTAATATGTAAAATACTTTGAAGTATAACAAGCCAGGAAATAAGAATAAAAAGACCAAGCTTCTAACCTTCTAAGGTTATAGGGAAAAGTGCTCCCTCTCTGAAATAGAGATGTAAATACAATTAGAGAAGAAAGCAGAGCTGACCCTGCAGAAAACAACACAGAACTTTTGAGAAAACAGCATATTTGAAAAAATCCTTTACTATAGCACTCGCAGTTCCACATAGAATGGAGAAGGCTGTAGACTAGGTGAAGAACAACCAGAAATGCTTGCTATAAATTTAAAATCTCTGCTTAAAGATGGTAAAGATCTTGAACTTGAGATGTTATAAAGGCAGGCAGTGCCCTTAAGAAAAGGGTTAGGGATATGTCCAAGGAACACAGGAATGAACTTGAAGGAACTCCTAATTGCCAAAGCTGAAAGGATTTTAACAGCAAATAAAATAAAGTATTGGACTTTAACCCACAGAAAACTATAAACATTCATGAGTCCACAGTAATAAAAATAGTGTAAAATTATTAAGTAAATGGGGAAAAGGAACAACTCTTTCTTACAGAAGAAATTCACTACTAAATGTAGAAAAGAGACAAACAGAAAAAGCATCATTTGGCAAACACCACAGTATTAAGTGTTCCAGACAAGATCCATGAAGATGTATGCTAAAACTGGAGAGTGAAAGTTAGAGATTTGCATACCATCAACTTATCATGAAGAAATTCAGCAGATATCACCTTAACCAAGTCATCAAAGTTAATGTCACCAATAAGATACACCAATATTATAAATTCCTCATTGAGATGCACTAAGAGCATATCGTATTCTAGCCAAAAACGCACATTCTCTTTTTACAGCTGTGCACTTATGAAATATGCACTAAATGTGTGATACATGTCAATAACTACCATAAAGTGTCACTATTAAAAAAATTAAAATGTCTTGAAACATAAACATCAGAAGACTCCTATCAACTAGATTAGACATTATGAATGGTATTTCAGTCACCATTCAAATAAATATTTACCAATGAAATATCTTCATGTCTATGACAAGGTTTCCAAAAGGTAATCTGAGCATGTTAAAATTCACTACAGACTGCAACAATGGTCAATGATCATTTATAGTAATTGTGACTTTTAAACAACTGAACTCTAAAATAAATATAAAAAGAAATTATTTACTTCTCTCCTGGTAAACATCATCAGCAATATACTTGCTAGAAAAGAGCATGATGGATGATGAGTTTCAATACCTGAGGCAGAGCTTTGACTGCTAGGGGATGAGGAATCGCTGTCTTCGCTGGAGGACTCTGAACTGCTGTCACTGCTGTCCGAACCAGAAGCAGAGGAGTCGGACTCTGCCGAGGAGGATGTGGATGAGGAAGAGGAAGGGGAGGAATTATTTGGCTCAATTTCTGGTTTCTGTGCCACAATGACCTTTGGTGTGTTTTTGAGATGCTCACGCAATTCATCCCTAATTAAAAATGTAATGTTAGATTTTGCTTAGAAGGAAATGATGAGATAATTTTGTAATTGAAAATAAAATTCTAAAAATAATCCTTACGTTAAACCTCCAAGACCTATAGAAGTAAAAAAGTTGATGGCAAAACGAGTGTTTCTGGGATTATCTCGGGGTAATAACCCTTCAAAGAATGGCTGTAGGGTTCTAAAAAAGAAAAGAAAAGAAAATGAACAAAAAAAGAAAAAATTGCTGAAAGATAAAATTCTTTATTTAAAAGCAAAATTCTCATACAGTCATTTTTCAGAGTTTCTACAAATTAAATTAGTAAATAAAATACAACCAAGTAAATGATTTATATAATTTATTAGGTTAGGCTACATGGTATCTAATAAAATGAGTAAGGCCACTCATTAATTTACTAAACTTGATTTTCTATAATTATACAACAAAGGTTTAAAAAAACTTTTTCATATATATAACAATACAAAGAGCATATATATATATATATATATATAAAACATATAAACATATATCTATATTTATATATGTGAGTGTATATAGAGAACAGTAAAAAAATTCTCCATATATATAAAATAAGAATTATATGCAAATTGACCGGACCACCCCTATACCCACAAACCATGCACACCAGCCAATCAGGAGTGAATATGCAAATTAGCCCAACTAAGATGGCTGCGGCCACAGAGCAAGCAGGGAGCTTGGGTTTCCCCAACAATGGAGAAAGCCAAACTTCCTGCATATCCTGGCTGGCCCAGGTTTCCACTCAAGGACACAAAATTTCAATTTCCCAGATACCAGGCCTCTGCTTGGGTCACAGGGGGGAGTAGCTGGCCTGCAAACCACCACAGGCTCCACGCCTAGGCCACCCCATGTCCCAAGGGAACACCAACCCCGATCCAGGATACCCTTCAGGGCACACCAGCTGGCCTCCACCTGTGTACCAGGTCTCTATCCTATCTAATAAAAGAGTAATATGCAAATTGACCGTCACTCCAACACACAAGATGGCTCCCCCCATATGGACACAAGATGGCCACCACAAGATGGCTAGCAGGGGAGGGCTGTTGGGAGGGATCAGGCCAGCAGACGAGGACAGCTGTGGGCGATCAGTCCAGCAGGGGAGGGACCAGGCCTGCAAGGGAGGGCAGTTAGGGGCAATTGAGCTGGCAGGGGAGCAGTTAGGCATCAATCAGGCTAGCAGGGGAGTAGTTAGGGGGTAATCAGGCTGGCAGGCAGAAGCAGTTAGGGGCAATCAAGAAGGCAGGCAGAAGAGCAGGTAGAAGCCAGAAGTCCTGGATTGTGAGAAGGATCCCAGATTGGAGAAGGTGCAGATTAGGCTGAGGGACACACACACCCATGCACAGATTTCGTATACACACACACACACACACACACACACACACACACACACACATATATATGCACATACACAGAACTGTGCAAGGCACTGGGGAAAGGGAAAAAGAATCAATAAAAGGAAGAAATCATGTTTACTCAATAACTTATTGATAACACATCATTATTTCTAAAAGGAGAACAAACAGAAAATATTAACAATATAATGTGGTTTTGAGTACCATAGTGAATGACTAACAAGCAGGATCAGTAAAAACTGTTTCATAGATAAAGGTGACAAATAAAAATAACTGAGAGTCTGCTGGACAGAAAAAAGGAGGAATTCCCAGCTCTGGAAATGGAGGTAATGAGGTGTGAATGAGCCAGACCTGCTTTACTCTCTGGGTAATGCTGGAGTGGCTGGAGCATAGCGCACTGCAGTGGGCTTCATTAGGTGAGCTGGAAAGGAGGCAGGGACCAAGAAATGAGTATACTAAGCCCAGTAAAATGGATGGGATAACACAGAGATCATGCAGAACCAGGACAGACCTGTAGTGTACACTGGAGAGGCAGACTGAGGATAAGAGAGATTGAGAGGAGTAAGGTAGAATGGGAAGAAAATAAGGAGCCACAGTGAGCACACGGTCAGCTTTGAGGCTGAGAAGTGAAGGAACATGAGTACTGAGGAAGATGACTTGACTTGGCAAGCCGTCAGTAGAGAACTGAAAGGCTGATTTCAGGAGTTGAATAGAGAAGCCAATATGCGCAGCAATGGGCAACCTGAACAAATAGCAGACGAAGCTGGAATAGAGATTACATAATAGTCCTGGAACAAGACCCTAGAGTAGTGTCATGATATATTACATATTCATCTGTATATATTCACAATTGTTCATGATAATAAAAAAGTTATTCTGAGGGTCAAAATTAGGGTAAATACTCTAAATACTCATCAATAAAGAACTCCAATGAGAGTACAAAAGTAATTTTCTGGGTTTTCACTAAATTAAAAGAGGTATTAATTCTGTGTTTTCTCTATTGAACTAAAGGCATGCTGTCCTTTGCCACACAACATGAGATTCAGAGTGGTAACTAATGAAGTAAGTCCTAGGGGCATAACTCTTGCTTTACCAACCTAGGGTTGACATATCACTGAAGTGAAGAAAAACCCTAGAGGACAGTAAGAATAAAAAGTGCTTAATGATAAACTTACTCATCCTTTAATCTTGCATTAAGTTTAGGAAGACCCATGTATTCACACAGTTCTTGGAAAAATATTTTAACAAAAATCCTACTAGAGGATGTAGTGGTTTCTTCACTCAGCTTTATACATTCAAGAACCTGAAAATTAAATGGAAAAGACAATTTAATTTTGTTCAAAAGATTAAGACAAAGTGACCAATATTCATACTCAAGGTTTCTCTTGAAATGATGATTTAGTCTCATCTTCAATCAGAATTATCTTCTTTAGTGGAAATATGTACAATTTCTTGGCAAAGATTAAGACAACTTTTCTGTGCTAATTTTTAGAATGTTAAAATGCTATAGCAATAGAGTTCATTGTCTTTCTTGAGTCTGTGCTCTTAACAGCAGGAATCTATTGTCTTGAGTGTATAATGGTGCAGCAGAGATTACTAGCTCCTAAGCCTCATCAAAATGTGTGCACATGAGGTTTTGAGGCAAAATGCCATAGAGTGTTAGGCTATAGTTTTGTACAGCACATGTAATATGCGACAAAGGTAAACACAGGAAAAGTGATAGCTTATCCTGAATAATAAGACTGAGGCTTGAAAACTGAAGCTCATGTAAAGATGTTTTACAAAAAAACAAAAACAAAAATAAAAGCAATCCCCAGTTTGTTATGTGTTCTTGGAGCCCTGGTGCTTCAACTGTAAAATTTTAATTTCATTTTCTAAAAGAGGGGAAAAATAAGTTTAAAAAAATTACAACTTGGATTCCACGTTAGCTTACAAAATGCCTATTAATTTAACTAGATATACTTAGTACTTAAAATATTACAAAAATCTACCCAATGTTTATAAGCTCAATGATAATGCTTCATTCTTCCATTAGATTCTGGTAGTCAATAATGTGATCCTCTCCTTTTGCATCCAAGATGCAATTTCTTTCTATTGCTGGCTGAATGAACAATGAATGCCAGCTTAATCAATGCATTTCAAATTGTAATCAAGTGTACATTGTCTCATTAAGATACCTTTCCTGGTTCTAACTATGATTATAAGAATTCCTCCCTAACGCTTACATAAATTCATTGTCTGCTAAAAAGAACATGTCTTATTAGGACAAACATTTCTCTCATGTCCCTCAGGAAACAAGGAGTAACTCAGCAATGCATTATCACCAAACCTAGGTGCATACATGTATGTGCACAAAGATAAAAATCTATAGTCATTTCCATAAAAATGCAGCTATCCCTATTAAGAAGCACTGATATGTCTGAACTTTTAATATCCAGAATGGTTACATTCATATATTTATGCACTTAGCTTTTTGATTCCATGTTATATGAACATAATCTCAAAGACAGATGTTATAATAAAAATTTGCTACACATTTCATTTTAAAGAACATTTCCTACATAGGAAGAGTATGGCTATATTATACTTAAAACACTTTGAGAATAACAGATTAGGAAGGAAGTAAAAACACTGAGCCCCATCTACTTACACTCCATGGAAGTGAATCAGTGTATAGAAGATGAGCAAACATCTTAGCAACATTTCTCAACTTGTTTGTTTCCAAGCGATGGATGGTATCATACTGTTCTTTGAATATACTTTCAAAGGATTCCATGTACTCTTTTTTTAGCATGCAAAATCTCTATTAATTAAAAAAAATTGAGAATCAATACCATTATGAGCATAGTAAATCTTTCTAAATTTACCGAATCAAAAATAAATGTTTTGTACATCTTTTTGTGGTATATGATGAGGTGTTCAAACAAGAAGTTAATATATATTATCCTTATCTACCTGAGATTTATATGCTACAAAATTATACACAGTATAACTGTACAAATTATACAAAATTATACAAATCATAGGCACATACATTTGTATACGATACAAATATATTTCTCTGTAGGTAGAGTATGGATTAAAAAACTTTTTTAGCTCATGTTCATTTGTTCTGCCTATAAACATGCATCTGATTTTCAGACTTTGAAAAGACAGCATTTCATTGTCCTCTTTGGCAAATTTTTATAAAGCATGTAGAATTTCCAAAAGTTCAAAGGAAGAGTGACATGCAATGGTAAAGGATTTCAAAAATGAAAGGGGAGAGGCTGAGTGCAGAGAGTGGAAAGCTGAAGAAGGGAAGACCAATTTACTTTCAGCAAAGACATGTTATATTAGATCTGACCATGAAGCAGACACTTTAATTCACAATATTCTTTTTTTTAATTAAACATATCGGGGTGACACTGGATCATAAAACCATACAGGTTTCAGGTGTACAATTCAATAAAACATCATTCGCACAGTGTACTATGTGTCCATCGCACTAAGCAAAGTCTCTTTCCTTCTCCATTTTCCCCTCCTTTTCCCACCTCCACCTATCTCTACCCCCCTTTCCTTTAAGACATTGTTGTCTTAAGAATAGCCTTAATGATTCCATTAAATTCCAATAAGAAAGGTAGAACTCACCCCAGCTAATAAGCCAAAAAATTTCTCATATGTTCTTTGTTGAGCACAGCAATCAAGTATCATGTTGCAGAGTTCTTTCTATTTGGAAAACAAATGATGATTCAAAACACAATGAATTCATGTTGTATCATAACTTATCAATATAAAAGAGACAGTTACAATTTTAAGATTTTAAAAACACAAAATTCTAAGACTGTGAATTTTAGTGATTAAGACAAAAAAATTAATCTATGCTAAGAGTAGTTTTTTTAAAGCTTTCATTCTGGCAGACAGTTTCCATATATATTAGACTGCTTACAAAATTCTAAAGTTATATAAGTATGAATCACTTTAACAGAACTTAATGTGTCCTGCTGGCATGCCTCAGTCGTTGAGCATTGACCTGTGAACCAGGAGATCACGGTTTTTTGATTCCCTGCCTGGGCACATGCCCAGGTTGTGGGCTCAAGTCCCAGTGTGGGGCATGTAGGAGGCAGCCAATCAATGATTCTCTCTCATCATTGATGTTTCTATCTCTCTCTCCTCCTTTCCCCTCTGAAATAAAAAATATGTTTTTTTAAGAGAACCTAGTATGTATATGAAACAAACATATCAAAAAAATTGAATAAGTTATATTCTAAAAAGATTCCATACAGAATTCTTTTAAATACAGGTTACCAATATATGACATCTCACTAATATATCTAACAATGAAGCTACATACCTTTCAAAGTTTTAAAAAATTCAATTATTAGGAAATATATTTAGTTTAGTATAGAAAAAATAGAACATTAGAAGTCTTTATAGAAGTGTAAATAGGCAAAAGTTTCAATATTTATTTAAATGACACACTGGTTGATAAAGAAAAAAATGTATTTAAAAGAAAAAGACCTCTGTGGCTGAATTTTCTAGCCTCAAAACAAATGTTATACATACAGATCAATCTACAGCATAATCTATATAAATAGATGGAATCATTTCATAACTACTGGAATAATATATTGTTCAGTCAGCTATTTATATGCCTTGAAAACTCCTGTGAAAAATTTGTTAAGCCGATAAATCCAAGAATAAATCCAGGATCAGGAAATATCATTATAAATTATTTATAATTAACAAATATTATTTATTAATCCCTAAAATAATTCTAATAAAATATATATTGATTATAGCAATTTTATAGATGAAGACAATAGGCAACATGGACAAATCAATGGAGAGAAAATTAAAAAAAGGCATAAATTCATTTTCTGACCATTGCTGTAGAATTGACTCATTTTTTTCTATAAAACATTTCTCATTGGAAAGTTTAAAATTATACTTTTCAAACATAGTTAACTGCAATATATTTATTTTCTATAAACAGAAAACAAGCTTATAAAATATAATGTATGACTTTTGCAGTCCATTTTTACTTTTACTTATCTTTTATTTTCAATGAGCAATTTTGACATTTTGTCATATTTAATAGCATAAGCTGTAACCTATGTAGATATTGTAAACACTTTAAAAATTAGATCAATATGTTCTTACTACATATATTTATGTGCAAGGGAGAGGAAGGGGACCGACCTTGGAGAAGCACAGAATGCACTCTAGAATGTGCTGTCCAAGAGGGTAGCCTGCAGCCACATGAACTATTTAAATTTAAATTGTTTGATATTACATTAACATTTTAGTTCCTTGGTCACACTAGCCACACTTAAAAGTTCTCAAAAACCATTTGTGAGTAGCGGCTACTCACTGGACACAGGAGAATACGAATATTTTCACCACTGCACAAAGTTCTTTGGGAGAGCTCTGTTCTAGAAGTTGACAATCTATAAATACCACAAGCTACTCAAAGGCCTCACTTCACAATAGAGGGTATTTTAGATATCTTTATACTGCCAGATTATTATTTTTTAAAAGATTAGACACAAGTTACCTCAATTAAATGTTTATAAATGTGTAAGTTTTGAAAAGATGTACTTTGTCAAAATTTATAATAGTACTAAAAACTGAAAGATGTTTTTCTAACTTCTGCCTTAGTGTGTTAATTTTCTATATTAAAAGGCATTTTCAGCTTTTCTACCAACATTGTATTTTACAATAACATAAGAGTTATTCAGGTTGTAAACATTGTAATATGGTAATATGATGATAGCATTGCTAATAAAGCCAGCACTAGTTATAAAACAAATTACTTTCTTCCCAAGACTAAATGCAATTACAAGAGTTATTCCCTGTGGCTTATAATAATTAAATATTTTAACATTTTAATTAAATATTATAGCAGTTTTAGGCAAGTCCTTGAGTGCCTAAAAATAGATGCACTAAGACATTCATCCAAATGTTATCAAAATATGTTGTGGTTAGTCCTAATATTATCCTCAGGATTAATATTAATAACATTTATAATGACTTAATTATAGCCTCAAATAATGTGACAAGATTATTTAGTAATTTCAGTTTTAAGTAAAATTTTGAAGGTTAATTCACAAATTTATTTCCTCCTAATGACAACAATCAAGTGAACCTAGAGTATGAATAGGTACACTATTATTAATATATTAGAGGCCTGGTGCATGAAATTTGTGTACTGGCAGGGTCCCTAGGCCTGGCCAGTGATTAGGGTCAATCAGGGCCTTCCTTTGTCCTGTGCCGCCCCTGCTAGTTGGCACACTACATTAAGAGTGATAGAACTCCCAGTTGGTCAAACTCCCAAAGGTACAATTTGCATATTAGCCTTTTATTATATAGGATTAATAAACAAACTTTAAAGGAAAAAATAATATGTTTAATTTGAAAAGAATAATTTAGTCTCAACATTCCATATTATGTCATTTCAAGAATATATCTCCATTTTAGAAGACTGACAAAATTTTTCTGTAAAAGGTCAAATAGTAAATATTTGGGTTTTTGAGGCCATTCAGTTGGTCTCTGTTGTAACTAGTCAGTTCTATGTTATAGGGCAAAAGAAGCCAATAAAACTTTATAAAAATGGGCAATGGCCTAGGCCACAGTCTGCCAATCCCTGTCACAGCATATTTAAAGCCTTATTAAGACATGTTCTCTCCCATTTTTGGGGGGGGGAGGAGGCAAGCTAATTTTTGGAGGCTTTGCTTTGACAAGACTGGAAAAAAAAAGCCTTAAGACAAAGGACTTACAACTAATGGTAACTTAGCTCAGATAATCAAGATCTTTTAAAAGAACTAGAAACCAGTTTATTAGACACCAGCATCTGTGCTGGGTCAAGCACATGTAAAGCAAGGTATAAAAAACAAAACCGCAAAGCCTTGGTTCAGGTTCCAAGAATCCATCTGTATGTAAACTGTCAACAATAAATACACACTTGAGTGGCCAGATTATTATGATCTCTGAACGCATAATAATCTGGCCACTCAGTGTATATCCTATATAATAAAAGGCTAATATGCAAATTGTCCCCTCGACCAGGGGTTTGACAGCAGGCAGGCCAGCCAACCACCCATGTCCCTTCCCCCTGGCCAGGCTGGCTGGACCCCAGCCATGCACGAATTCATGCACTGGGCCTCATATATATATATATATATATATATATATATATATATATATATATAT